>FR989932.1:13754596-14354596 GCA_905404155.3 Plebejus argus
TAATTACTAGCTGTCCCGGCAAATGTTGTTTTGCCATTTAAAGTATATTTTCTACATCATCAGTTGATACATGTTTTACCCCCTCTTTTGTCCCCTAAGAGGGTGTGGGGGGGAAGGTCATACACCAGATGTTAAGTTGAAAAACACAGTTAATACCTAATATGAAGTAAGTCCACTTAAGAAAAAAGTTGTATACAAAATCTGACCCCTCTTTGGTCCCCAGAGAGGGTTGAGAGGGGAGGGGGGGGAGGATTTTTATACACCAGATGTTGAGTTGGAAGAAGACAAACATAATATATCTGAGAAAACCGTATGCAAATCGGATCAGTAGTTTTCGTGTGATGCTGGAACAAACATACAGACAGACAGAAAGAGTGACAGACAGACAGACAGACAAAAAACTAACCACATTTTTGGCTTCTCTAGCGATGTAGTGACAAAGGTGTAATTTCGGGTGTCATTTCATATCTTTTATGTACAGAATTTTCATTTCTACAACAGAATATTGTCTTCCTTCCGCACGCGCTTTGGTTACGCCTACTATCGTAATATTTTAATTTCGCCATAATTTCAAAACCAAACGTCCAATTTTAATCATTCAAAGACCAAATATTATCTACATAAACTGTACTTAGTGATAAAATAATTTATTTTGATAAGGATTAATAGCGTGAGCATAATATATTATCCGTTTCAATTTAGTCAAAAAAAAATCAGGATTTTTAAATAAATAAATGGTTATTGTGCCTCACTCGACATAGATAGGTATAGTGTGTCGCGGACTTTTTTGTAGATATTTATAAGATCTACAATTACTTAGAGCATTGTATGGTTCTATCTTTTATAGTTTAGGCAGCGTACGCAAAATAAGTAACTTTTCTAGCTGATTTTTTACACCTCGCGTCCGAAAAACTCAAATATCTTACGGAACCCTACTTTTTTCCAAAATAAAATGTAGCCTATGTTCATCAGAAATAATGTAAGATTCCAATAGCAAAAGAATTTTTCAAATCGGTCCAGTAGTTTCGGAGCCTATTCGACTCAAACAAACAAACAAACAAACAAATCTTTCCTCTTTATAATAGTGGTATAGATTGACTGCAATAAAAAGCCCTATTTCTACGAAAATCTAAAAGAAAATCGAAATTACTCAATAATTTATATCACGCTTAATATTCTTAGGCCCACTTGCGCCAATCTGGGTTAAAGTTAACTCTGAGTTAAACATCATGTCATATCTGTCACTCACCAAGTCAGTGATAGAGATGACATGATGTTTAACTCAGAGTTATCTTTAACCCAGAATCCAGATTGGCGCAAGTGGGCCTTAGAAACCATTTTGATATCCGCGATCTATATTAAAATTTAGATGTCATCAATTTTATAGGTTTTTTAATGAAAATCCGAATTATGCTTGCTTTCCCTCGTAAATATAATTTGGTGGGATCAAACCCCTCAAATTGTGTTCACATAATTAATGGACATAGGATATTTTCTGCTGCAATATAAATGTATTCGAATCGATATAAGTCGAAATCAATTGCAGGAGGGGAATTTTGGGTAGCCGCACTTGAGTAGCCGATTGCAAAGTAAAATGCGAGGGTGTACGAAACGTCCATCCATCCACTTTTGACATTTATTTTCAATATTTGAAATTTTGATTTCTTCAGGATACTAACGAAATAAATACAAAGTCAAGTCCACCTGTCGTTATTATGCTGTTCACTGATTGCTTACAACGAACTACAGTAAAATAATGTCTATACTCTATGAACATCGATCACATTTTTTGGAATTGGCCGCCAACGTGACTGGTAGCTAAACTACCAACAAGCAGTGCCGTTGGGATCTTATTTTCGTATGCCCCTTCCGTTGGGATGACATTTCCTGAGGAAACGCTTCCTTAGTGGAGTTATGCGTTCCTTATCCTAAATTTTATTCGACGGAAGTAAATAAACATTTATCGTGGAGTTTATAAATTGAATATTAATTGTATGCAACGTGCATATAATGCAACACTCATCAACCGATGAAAAGAAAGTTTATCCACCGGCATGCTAATTGTTTAGTTTTTTGACGTTTGGCTTACGTCGATTTAAGCCCGGCCGCACATTCAGTATCAGAAATATCTGATCAGAAAAATTCGGGCACCCCGCCGGAACGAACTCTGTTCATACTCCTAACTTCATAATATATTTTGTTGTGGACCCTGCTAACTATCAGAATTCTGACGAGTCAAAACAAAATGTGTGAGCGCGGGGCGGGCGGCACAATTTTACTGATCATATAGAAGCACTAGTGAATAGATAAACTCCTGTTAGAAATTAGAAAACTTAAGAAACTGGGCGTTAGTATTCTGAGTAATAAGATTTATTCGACCTAAAACAAAAAAAATAATAAAAGAACTCCGTAATAGTCAACAAAATATAATTTAGAATATTATCCTACGCTCTACCCAGGCCAGGTTCTATCACTATATTGCACAGAGATCTCTTGAATAATTCATACTGAAGTATGTATGTGCATGTTTCATGTAATTCGCAAACCATCGTTACAGTCATATACTTTGAAAGTTATAATAAATTTCCCCCCTCGAAAACACTTAAGCGTTTACGAGGAGTTTTCTGTTGCCAAGGAATGCGAAAATATTCCGCAAGAAATATATTTTTTAATTAGAATTCATATTTGAATGAGAATTGCAAGTGTTTTTGAGTCGCTTGAGTATTTTTTGGTTGTAACGAGGAGAAATAAGAGATTTGGATAAAATTGTAAAAATATTTTGTATAAAATTTAAAAAGAGCTGAAATTTATTATTAGACGCAATACAAAAAAAATATCCCCTGTCTCCCCTTACGCAAAATATTTAGCAATCTATCGAAATTTCCTCTTTTTACACCACTTGCACTGTACGAAATACGTAGTACGCTAAATAAATAGGCGTCGAAAAAATAAAAATTAATGAGACAATAGTGAAAACGTCGACGCGACGCGGCGCTGCGGGGAGGGGTAAGAGAGGGGGAGTGGGAGGAGGGGGTGTATTGATCGCCTGCACCGCGTTGCAGCGAATATTGTGTATCGGGATTATAAAAAAGCAAAGTGTACTACTAACTACTAAATGATTTTTTGACGTGCCATCGATTCTTGTAATGGAAATGTGCTTTTATGTTTGGAAGCAAATGTTTTATTTTTAGAAATGGTTATAATGCCAATTCGACGCATATAATGGTTACTTTACTAAGTATAGAGTGTGGTTATATTGTAAGAATTATTTTATTTAAAAAAATTTACGAGGATCTAATTCTAATTAAAAGAAAAAATAACTCAACGGGATGACTGCGTTACAAAGAGGTCTTTACAAACTAAAAAAATCAACGAAAGGACTATAATAATACCACAGTGTAATATCTATTTTTACACTGTGATAATACGATAAAGTCATTATTAATTTAATTGATATGATGCTTAGGTGGGATTTCACCAAACACACATAAAACTTAGTTCCCATTGAACGCGTTCATGCTGCGACGTAAATCTCGTTTTGTTTCGATTGGATTTCACAAACTTCTTTTGATCGCGATTATTAAATTTAAGTTTACGTGACGTCACGCGATTATTTTACATGTTTTCATCATTTTTAAGTCTTTTCACGTTAATTTAACTAAAAAATAGCAAGAAACAATACATAAACAAACAAACGCATGTGTCAAAACTATCATCTTGACATTTCTTTTGTCTATGTTTTTCGTTCCGCCATGACAGGGCTTGAACGGGTTTTATGACGTTAAACTTCGGACTTTGGGCGTTCAGAACGTAAAACTCGGATTTGCTGTGAACGCGTTCAGTTTATGCTGGTGAAATGCATTTCGATGTTATAATCGCGTTTATACGTTATGAACCGGTTCAGAGTGCTTTGAACGCGTTCCGTTTCTTTGGTAAAATCGCCCCTTAAACTTCAAGAAGGGCTCGACAGTTATTATATATTATGGGACTTAAAATACGGCATCTAAGTACACGAAATGCAGCGCGTACGATGCGGACGAATGTGCGAGGTTTCGCATCATTTCATACAACGAATTCTAAAATGTTCGGCGCGTGCGTGCTGATGAAGTGTCTAAGCACACTAGACCGAAGTTACGCGGCGTAAATTCCGCATGATTCCGTCCGCAATGTTAAACGCATACAAAATACGGACGGAATGCGACGGAATAGTGTGTCATCGGTAATTTTTTTTAAATACATTACAGGCGGAATCATGCGGAATTTACGCCGCGTAACTTCGGCCTAGTGTGTTTAGACTTTAGACACTTATACTGTGCGAGTGCCTCATTTTAGAATTTAGATCATATTATACATTTTTTAACTTCGCTGTAAACTAAAATTATTGCATGCAGCTTGAAAAGTACCCATGCCCTAAACTGTATATGCACAAACTATCAGACATAGCTCACCTCTGAGTCGACTAATAGCTTAAAAGCCCCATTGAATCTAGATTTACCCTTCAGACTTAGCGCTTATTCTCTAGAGATGACACCAACGACTGATACTTTCAGATGCATATCAACCACAGTATAAATAAGTATATACTCACAGAAAAATAGAATTTTTGGGATATTTTTGCTCTATAACGAGTCCGACTCGCACTTGGCTCATTTTATTTGCTTAGCGTAATGATTGTAGAATATTCCATTGAGGTATTTCGAACAACAATCCGTCGTACGGCGAAACTGTGTCAAGCCCGTCCTCTCATAGCGTTACGTTCAGTGTCAATATCACGATATTCTGTTAAAAACACTACACAATAATTCCATACGGACATTCTACTGCGTGACTGGTGAGACATGTTCAATACTCCGGACGTGATATTTGGCTATTATATTAGTTGGAAAAAAATAATATAAAAAAATAATATCAATTGATCACTGAGTAAATGTAGCTTAAAGTTATTTACCCAACGCATGGACACCGCGAGCGGGAGGGGTAGTTGTGTGGTGTTTCTTTGGTAGCGCACGCCTCTGCACCGGCCGCATAGTATGCCTACTTGCCTAGCCGCGTAATTTACTTAGTACCTATCCATAATTCATTATTTTTGGAAAATTCGGAAAAAATTAAGAACCTAATTTTATTACATAATCATAATGAGAATCGAGTACAGAGTACTCTCCATAAGTATCGGTAATGTCTCACCAGTCATGTTGTATAAACGTGAGTCTTTTGCCGTGCCCGAAGGGTAAAAAAGACCCCATTACTAAGCCTTCGTTGTCTGTTTCATGTTTGTCTGTCTGCATCATTAATATTATGTGCATTCATGCTGAATTACCACTTTGTTTATAGGCACTAGTATAGTAAAACGGTGGACAGACAGACAGACGGACGGTCGACGGACCGACTGAAACTATACGGGTTCCTTGTTGAAGTACGAAACCCTAAAAACTAGAAGACTAACAGTAACTAAAAGATCTTTTGTAAAATATCAAATCTTATTTTTGGTGAATAATCTTTACGTTTGCGTCGATACTTGATGCCTTCCCCCTATAATTATCTAGTAGAACGTGGTAGAACTTACGAGAAATATATTAATAGAAATTACAAGAAAAAATATAATGAGTAGAAAATGAATAATTGTTAAATTAACTTGGTGCAACCCACCCTTAATTATTATTGTATAAAAGAAACTAAAATATATTTTACTTATATTTTTATTAGTATAACACAATATTATGATACTTTGTGTTTTTTTTCTTAGAAGTAAAACTAAAGTATACACATAAATAAGAGGGAGAGTATTTAGCCTGGGGGTAATCTAGATTCTAGACCCTTTCAACATAATAATATGCCACATTTGACATTACGCAGTCTGCATCAGCAAGAGAAATTATACTCGCGTGACGTGTCTACTGTCCAGTACATCATAGTAAGTATAATGATCCATTGTTCATATCAGATATCACTTCATTAAAAACATTCTTTGAGTTACATTGCTAAAAGAAGTAAGGAAATGACGGACTTTCATTCAAACTTTCAACCTCAATTTCAACCCCTTGGTGGTAGAATTTCCAAAACCGCTTAAATACGTATCCATTAATTTTTAATCAATAGTCCAAAAATAAAGTTCCATGTTTATAACTCAAGAAATGACGGACTTTCATTCAAACTTTCAACCCCAATTTCACCCCCTTGGGGGTAGAATTTCCAAAAACGCTTAACTTATCCATTTATTTTTAATCAATAGCCCAAAAATAAAGTTTCATGTTTCTAGCTCAAGATATGGCGGACTTTAATTAAAACTTTCAACCCCAATTTCACCCCCTTGGGTGTAGAATTTTCAAAAACGCTTAAATACGTATTTATTCATTTTTATTCAGTAGCCCAAAAATTAAGTTTCATGTTTCTAACTTAAGAAATGACGGACTTTCATACAAACTTTCAACCCCTTTTTCACCCCCTTTGGGTTAAAATTTCCAAAATCCCTTCCTTAGTGGGTGTTTACTTCATAAAACAATCCTACTCACCAAATTTCGTGGCTGTAACTTTAACAGTTTTTGCTCAGCGATGATGAATCAGTCAATCAGTCAATCAGTCAGGACTTGTAATTTTATATATATAGAATAATAGCTCCCACACCGGTTTCGGTGACGGTGGCCGGTTTCATTGAAACCAGGCCAGCTACGCAGGAGTATTTTTATAGTGCCCAAGTGTGTGCGCAGTACACAAGAGCACTCTCTATTCCTTTACTCTCATAACCCAGGCGAGAGATGAGGCGCAGGACCGACTTTTTACATGCCCATTGCCCATCCGACGCATGGATCATCTTACTTGTCAGGCAATCAGGTGATCAGCCTGCATTGTCCTAACCAAACTTGGAAATAACATGTTTCCAATGCGGGAATCGAACCCACGACCTCAAGAGCCGCGCTCTGTACCACTAGACCACGGAGGCGTTAATATATATATATATATATATTTAGATTATATATTATATACTTAGATTACATAAATTTCAAAAACAGACTTCCATGTCACAACAAGCCTTCCTTGTCATAAAAAAACTTTCGAAAACATCTTCGATTCTCGAATAACTTTATCAAGTAGTTAGGCGATATTGGAAAAGTTATCGCTTATCACTTGATGTCAGCCACTTCTGCTGCTCCGATTTCATATAACATATTTTTAACCGACTTCCAATAAAGGGGAAGCTGGATTCCGTGATACGTAATACATTGTTCTGTGTTATTCCTTCGAGGACCCAAAATATTTCAATGCGTCAAAAATCTGTGGTGAGCATAAATAGAAATACCTCAAAATAAAGGACAAGCTTGGAAAGCAAACAAGAATTTTTTTTTACTTTCAAATTGGTAGCGACTAGCGATTTTGGACTCCAAAACAACCATACCGAACAGGACCGAAGAGTTATCTTTCTCTTTAACTCTTCAAATACACATCGGAATCTAATTATTACAACAGTTGTTAAGATATACCTAAGTTTTATCATTTATGCTCTCGTTTTCATCCTGTAGCTGCTGGAAAAGATTCCTAAATAAAAAATAGATTTTATTTAAATGCATTTTAAGAAAAAATTGAAAAACACCATTTTTCGATAGATTGATGTTATTTTTGACGTGTTTGTAAAAGTGGGAATATGCAGAATGTTTTTGCAGAAAAAGGTTTGGGAGGCTTTTTTTAACAAAACGACTAGCGCAGAGTATCGGCTTATTATAGAGATTTTTTGGTCAATAAATATAAAATACTAGATGACTCCCGCAACTCCGTTTCATCAGAATTTGTTTATCACACGGGACCCATACATTTTCCGGGATAAAAGTATATTTTGTCCTTTGACGTTTCCCGGGACTCAAAGTACGATCTCCGTACTAAACAGCTTCGGTTGGACGTGAAGAGGTTACAGACAGACAGAGACACACTATTGCATCTGTAATATTAGTATGGACTAAATGGATGTTTAATAGAAACTACTGGATTAACTCCTTTACTTATTAGTTATTACATTATATTAACTTAAATCCTTTATTACATTAGATAATAAATATTAATAATATATTGGCTCAGCTTAGATTTGTAGTGGTCTCATTACAAGTGGTGTTTTCCTTTCATTTGCGACAGGTCGTTAGAAAAGTCTGGTTTTAATGACGATGGTTTATCACCTGAGCTCCTAGCCAATACATTTTCTTTATCGCTTCCTAATAGAATCGCCGAGCAGAGGTGTCGAATTTACAATATTATGGAACGCGTATTGTCGATTCTATACATTTTGATCGGTGTATAAAAAAAACGATAAAGAAAACGTGTTGGTTAATGGGGTCTCATTATTGTATTACTAAATTAATATTAATATGTGTAGATTTTTGCGATCATTAATTTTAATACTGTATCAAGATGATGTAATAGACAGATGTACAAAAACCAGACGTATAAAACAAAAACATATGGACAAAATATTATAATACACAATTACACACTTAAAATATTATATACTTGATATATTAAATACTCAAAACGTGTGCTTGTCTGTTCGTCTCTTAGTTTTCCTTTCTGCTTCTTACCTCTTCACACTTGAGTCGCTGAACCGATTTTTATAAAATTTGGTATGAAGATATTATTAGGTCGTGAGAGAGAACCAAAGACAGTTTTTATCCTAGATTTCTTACGCAATAATCGAATTTCGATAATCGAAGTTGCGGGCAACAACTACATTTAAATAATTAATAAATTATTATCAATGTTAATTTAATTATTTAAACCGTTCCCCTAAGTTGAGACAGGTGTACCTACTATCAATTAGCCAAACATCTGTTTCGGATAAGACCTTCAAAATATCTCCAAACCATAAAATACCAAGGCTTCCTATTTGTATTTTTAAGCTTGTTTGTAAGTTGTGGAATAATTAAAAGGTCAGAAACGCACCTGCGAACCGCCCGGTGTGCCCACGTGTAAATGTGTATTCGATTAAAAATCAGTAAAATTCTCGTAAAAAGTTTTTATTGCGACTAATTTGATGGATAAGATATCTTGCCGTAAGAAATTGGTGATAAGACTATAATTATACTCCTACAGCTCATCATGTCAAAACTATTTACTGGATTGATTTTATTCATTTTTTCAGTGAGTGACATAGGCTATACTTTTATATTTTATGCCCGTGCGAAGCCGGGGTTGATCGCTAGTTGTCACTTCTCAATATAACTAATAATATTTTGTTACAGCTACATACAATGTACAATATAATGTAGAAAAGTCCTCCTTATAACAACAACATACCATGTACAACTTACATCCTCCTTTTTTAATGTCGGTTAAAATGGACACGGCTTCCGCACAACAATAAGCCAGTAGACAATGCATGCCAGTGGGAGGAATGCTGGCACATTTCTGTAAGTCCAGCTGTAAGGGCCGCTTGAATCGACAATAGATGTGAGAGCAGCTAATGCTATGGTCCAAGCCACGAGGAGCGTCACAAAATTCGTAATCAATTGTCAAAATTATGAAAAAAGTTTTGAAAATCCCAAAAGGAAATAATCGGCCAAGTGCGAGTTGGACTCGCGCACGAAGGGTTCCGTCCGGTATAGAGTGAAAGTAGACAAAAAATGTGTTTTTTCTATAGGAGCCCCCCTTAAATACATATTAACTTTATTTTAATTTTATTATTAATTATTAAAGTACAAAAAATTAAGGATTTTGTGAAAATTTCAAGTGCCTAACTGTTACCATTATTGATTACGAGCAAAAAAGGCCAAAAAAAATCACGTTTCTTGTATGGGAGATTAAATATTAAATATTAACTTTATTTTATTTTTAGTATTTGTTGTTATAGCGGCAATAGATATACACAATCTGTGAAAAATTCAGAAGTTTAGCTATAGCGGTTTTTGAGATACAGCCTGATGACATACAGACAGACAGACAGACAGACGGATAGACGGACAGACGAACAGACATCGAAGTCTTAGTAATATGGTCCCGTTTTTACCCTTTGTACGGAACCCTAAAAAGTAAGTAGTATTTAAGAAATGTAAAAATAGCAATTTTCACGTAAAATAATAACAAACGTATACTTACACAAACATAAAATCAATAGCAATTTACAATTTAATGTATAGTAAGGAAAGAAAAGAAAATTGTCTTGGAAAAGCTTATGTAGGCTAATCAGTGTAATGTGACACTGTTGACTGCAGTGTGAAAACTTTCAGTTTTCCCTCCTCTAAGCCTTCTTATACTTTACATTAGGGTAAACTTGTGTGGGAAGTACTTTAGACACTGCAGGCTGCATGTTTTAACTGACTTCAAAAAAGAGGAATTATGTGTTTCGTTGTAGACATTTGTAGACCTTCTTTCGAAGATATAATATCTTTAGCGTGCACATTTTTTTGGATGGGTAAAAAAAAACTCGTGTCAGGACTCAGTCGAGTCAAGTCCGGCTCAACCGATTTTAATGAAATTTTGTATGTACTATAAGAGAAGTTGATTCCTACGCAGATGGGGCACCTATGTAGTTTGATCGCGTTATGTCAAACCCTGCCGATATATTTTATGTACATGATCCGACCAAATGACGTTGGTCTGTCAACTGCCTAGGAATCAATTTCCTCGGGTATACAAATACATTATATTATGGATAGAACGCGAGGGTACGCGACAATGCATTAACAATGCGGCATTATCGCGTTTCGCAGCTCGCTACATTCCCGTTTCATTCACACATGGGACCCGGATGTATTGTTCATTTATATCAATCATCATACACATTAACAGCTATGGTTTAATATATACTAATATGTGTACCCAAATATATTTTTTATTAGATAGTACGGTCGAAGACTTAGGCCCACTTGCGCCAATCTGGGTTAAAGTTAACTCTGAGTTAAACATCATGTCATCTCTATCACTGACTTGGTGAGTGACAGATGTGACATGATGTTTAACTCAGAGTTAACTTTAACCCAGATCGGCGCAAGTGGGCCTTAGATTTACTACATTTTTATCCGTGTCAGAAAAAAAGTTTAAAAACTATAACTTCACTACTTAAAAAATTCAGCCTTAGAAAATGCCTGTCACCAGCGCTACCAATGTTCCTTGTTAATCTACTGACACCTTTGCTAAAGTCAGTAGTTTCGCCTCTACGCTACGAGGGTACATAATATGTAATTATAATATCATGTCAGCTATGGAATCACGGAATGCTCAAAGTCGATTGGCGCGAGTATTCACGCGTATACTCGCCAGTCAGGAAGATATTATTAATTAATAATATAATGCAATGCTCAAAGTCGAATCTTATGTTCCATTACAAGTGAATGCTCGCTGTGGCCTGTGAGGGAGCACCTTAATAATATTATGTACACTGCCAAAATCATTACCCACCCTTTTGAATTCCCGATAGTCCGCAAAAAAACGAGGACTGTCTACTTACTACTATACATAAAATGTATTTTTAGTAGATTCTACTGTACTTGCTGTGCCCCGCGGTGTTACCCGCGGTTTTTAGTGATAGTAAATTGCACATTGACAGTAGATTCAATTTCCCGAATTAATTTTCAATAATTTTCCCATACGAATATAGACGTTTTTCTGAAGTGAATGTAGCCTTATGTGTAAATCCTGGATGTCAGCTAATTCCATGCCAAATTTTATAGAAGTTGCTCCCGCAGTTATGGCGTGAAAAAGTAACAAACATACAAACTTTTGCCTTTATAATATTAGTATGATAAAATCTTAATTAATGTTAACTGTTAAGCTTTTACACCCAAATAGAACGGTTAAAACATGTACTTTTACTCTTTTACAACTGAAGCGGTTAATTTGTAGCAGACAGTTTTATATTAAAGTAGAATCAGCTGAAAGTACGTTGAACAATGGGATTCATCAAGGTTGCGGTGGGGTGGTGTTGGGGGACACCCCATACCTCATGGGGTGGGAGGGGTGGGGTATTGAACTGAGCGGAGTTCAGTGGATCAATGTTATTACCTGGGCTAGGCTTATTTACCTCGGAGGTCAAGTGTACATTTATGGCGCGGATATCAACTGAGTACCATTTTGCTGTGGTTTTATCTTTACAACTATATCCACGTTTAGCGGTTTAGATGTGAAAGTAACCGACACACAGGCACAATTAAAATCAATGATGGATATGATTCCGCACTAAGATAAGCTGGATGACAGTGGCGAAGGTATTCCTTCTTCAGATAGAAGCCTCAGGCTGAGTCTTGACAGTTCAGTCATTTGGATTAAACTTGTACCATGTATCATGGATGTGAAGACGATAAAAGTAAAGTTATCGGAACACGATTGTTGTGTAGTAAAATGTAAATTAGTACTTAATAGTAGACCAAATAATAAAGTGATTACATGTTAGACATATTTTAACTTTATTATAATTTTAAATATAGACTAGATCTGTCCTTTCCTGGGAATCAAAGTATACCCTTACCCAGCAAAATTTGCGAAAAGCGGTTTGGACGCGAAGATGTAAAAGACAGACATATACACACTTTCGCATTTATAATATTAGTATGGCAGGAGAGTGAATGAAGACTGTAGGCACAGGTATAGGTATCTAATCAATTTCTCAGCATACAACGCCGTAATATAGAAAAATATACACCAAAAATTTCGCAAAGCGACGTTTAAAAATAAAATCGGATCAGCCCCTAATTGGTCAAACACTGTAAAAGCTTTACAAACTCAATTTGGGGATCCACGGCGCAGGTAGACTAAATAGATTAGTGATGTCCCGCCGATATCGATTAAATAGTGATGCCCCCATCGATATAGTGATGTTTGTTTATTCTTTTTAAGGAAAGGAATATATACTAGGGCAAAGAACTCATACTTGAGTCAAAGGGGAAGGATATTATAATATTGTTGTATTTTCACTTTATCTATAGTGGTCCCATATTCGGAGTCCTGAATTACTATTGCTATAGTCCGGCAAGGCTTTATATGAATGTGTCAATGATGTCAAAAGGCGCTGCTGGTAAAGGAGAACTGTCAAACACATGTCAAAAATGACGTTTTTGTATGATAGAAATTAGAAGCGTTTAGTTCCTTTTCTCGTCACGTTCATGTAAAGCCTTGTCGAACTATAAAAATTAGAAAGGTTATAATATAAGAGTACCTAGAACAAAGGATCTAGTATATCGTTGCCACTTGCCCTCTTCGATTTTCTCTATAATAGTTGTCTATGTTTATTGTTTTGGAGTCCAAACTCATTATAGTTATAAATTTTAAATGTATTTAGATGTATAATGTATGTATGTAGATAATCTCATTAGGTATAGTTTAACTTATGTAATGAAATAAAGTCGTAATTCCAACGTGTAAAATTGGACTCCGCTTCCACACAACAGCGTTTTAGCGCCATCTGTATACTGTAAATACTTTAAGATCATTTCCAACCAAACCTCATCTATCGAATATTTATAGTAAGGGAGTGCAGACGGTTTAAAATAGACCGAACTGTTTTAGATCAGTCTAGCTTGTTATGGAAGTGTTCTGCAAAGTTAATTACTGTTTAAAACTGAGTGTCTGTCACTTTGAACTATTTCGGTTTGAAATCTAAACATTTCTGAGCATGCGTGTAATATTTCTTAATAATATTTTTGTTCACTTATAAACTTATAGATTAACATCTTGCCTGTCTGTTACCTCTTTACCCGCTGTAATGCTAAGTACTCACATATTACGGTTTTACTCGGTTCCCGCGCGCCGTGGCTCGGGATTTCGTCCACACATTCAGCATTGCTCGATAGTTTTATTATAAATCGATATATTTAATTCCATCGAACCGACTCGATGCGAGCCTTCGAGCTGTGAGTTTTGCGGTCCACACAGTAATTATTACTCGATTTGGAGTAAAACTATAGAGCTAAACCGCATGTGAGTACTTAGCATAAGATGTAACGATTTTGATAGGTAAGTTTGAGTCCCGGAAAAGTAGGATAGATTTATCCTGGAAAAGTTTTTTTCGCGCGACAAACGAATTTCGTAGCAACGAATTCGCAGGCGACACTTAGTTTTAACCGACTTCCTAAAAAGGAAGCGGTTCTGATGTTCAACTAAGGTCGATAGTTTTTAAATATTTTTAACAAAAAGGTCTGGATTGCTGACTCCTGTAGGCTGTAGCCTTTTATCAAAGTTTTAAACGCAAGTCGCGTGCCTGCTAAATATAGTGCATGTCTGTAGGGTAGAGCCATCTGTTAGGGGAACACCTCAAAGCCCTATACCCATCACACAAGTTATAACAATTATCATACTTGACATTACCGTCATGGAGGGATGTGGAGATTGATGGCGGAATTCAGGTACATTAAATCCCACCAAAAACATAAATGTAAATGGAGAGCCAAGTTCCATACAAACATTATTCTTGTCTATGGTCTTCGCCGTAAAAAGGATGGAGATCTAAATAAGTGCCAAGTTTCATGGAAAATTGAAATATATGTATGTATAGGAACCAAATAACATTATGAACAAATAATAGAGTCTATTTCTTTGCTTTACTGAATATCTATAACAATTGATGTTATTTAAATAATGTGAGATCTTAAACTAGATTAGTTTGACTTGGCCAGTTTTCATTACATCAGTCATTTCATAAATTAGTTTTTAAACATTTTAATTCTGATGATAACTAGCCAAGTCAAGTTTCACAGATTGTGTATTTCTGGTGCCGCTATAAGAACAAATATTAAAACAAAATAAAGTTATTAATATTTAATATCCCATACGACAAACATTATTTTGGTGTTTTTGGCTCGTAATCCTTACAATTATATTATGTGTATTTTAATATTCAATCTTAAAATTAAAATTAAATAATAAAGGCGAGCTCCCATACAAAAACACAATTTTTCCCTAATTTCGCTCTATTACGGTACGGAACCCTTAGTGTGCGAGACCGACTCGCACTTGGCCGATTTTATTTGATAGAAGTTATTTAGCGATTTGATTGGCTAACATCAAAACTTTAACCAATTAACAACGCTGTTGAAAGTATAAACCCCTGCCAAAAATTAGAACTTCTAATTATGTAATTGTATAATTATAAATTATCTTGAAATTTTCAATGATTGATAAGGGGTAATTGGGGTAAATGGGGTAATTGATAAGGGGATTTTGGAGTTTGGACTTTGGGTCGAAATGCGATTGACATTGCCAATGGGTTGTAACTTTTGACAGCGCTTATAGACCCTATATTGTAACTTGACTTGCGAATTTATTAATACTTGATTTAATACCAGTAATTAAAATAAGTGGTATATGCGCTATAACGGTGTAAAAGGTAGGTAAAGAATTTACTCCTTTACTAATATAATATTGTGTATTTATTGGATTATCCGACATAAAAGTATCCTATGTCCTTTCACGTAACTTAACGTATCTCTTTACTAAATTCAAGCAAAATCGGTTCAGCGGTTTGAGAGTGAAAAGGTAACAAACATACAGACTGACACACTTTTGCATTTATAATATTTGTGTGGATTTTGTCAAATGGACATAATATAATATTTTGATAGCGTAAGCGAAGCGAGGATAGAAATTAAAATCACATACGCTGAACACAATATCACCACAGTCAATCACCAAGAGAGTAGAGACATGGCGCTTGTGAATTGTGATGCGTTATGTCAAAATTGTAAATTGTACGGAACCCTTCAAGCGCGTGTCCGACTCTCACTTGGCCGGTTTTTCTGTCGTGACTCGTGCTCTACTCCAAAGTATTCTGCGAGTTTCTGCGAACCTTGGCCGGATGTTACGCATCAGTGGCGCCTGTGCTTGATCAAAATAACGTTCTAGATCTAGATTCTGAGCTTTTTACGTAACTGAGATCTATTTTTGTATAATAAAAAAATGTCCGTCTGCTTATCGCTGTCTGGCAGGACTCAGGTCTGAGAACTTAATGATTTTTTAAACATATTTTATTATATTAAACAGACAGGAATTAATTATTTTTGCTACTAAAACACCCAGTTACTGCAATTTCAATAGCTCAGAATATACTAAAGAAACTTATATTATTTAGATTCCCAGTTGGTTCCTACAAAATAATATTATTTTGTCACAAAAATCTTAGTTGCTGGGTAACAAAAAATCTGGACGCTGTTAAGCATTCGTGTACCATCCCTCAAAAAATTACATGTTTGGTTATAATTGCAGTCATATTGTCCTTTAGATCATTTATATTTTAGAACATAATATTAACTGCATTCATAACTCAACATTTTTTGTGGGTTTAATACACACAATTTTCTTAATAGCGACCAACCAATCAAAGGCGTGTCATAGTTCACTCCAAAATATGGTGATACTGCGAATCAGCCGTAATCTTTCCTTCCGGCCGCGCAAGGTCTGGGTCGGGTCGTTGTCCTCTGCCCCCCTCCGGGCACCTCCTCTCCCCACCCCCACCGCACCTCCCCCCGCGCTCGTGTTATATTTAGACCGGAAGGTACGCTACACTATGTCCCCTTTCGCAAGCCGAAATCGTTATGGAATTATGTGATTTAGTAAGCTAGCAGGCAGAGTGGCAGCTACGCTATGGAATATAAAATGTCGTCGTTAATATGATTAATTGTCATCGTAGGTCATAAGCCATAACTCATAAAAAAATTATACGCTGCAACCTGCAGCTATTAACGCTTGAAAGGATGATTCGATTTAAATGTTTGTGATGGAGATACTCTGGGGAAAGAACAAGGGTACTTTTTAACGCAGAAAATGATTTTTTATACATAAACGAATTTTTGTGCAAATGGAGTCATTTATTCATTATTGTAATAATTAAGTATGTAATATGTATGCATTGTCATCTTAATTCTTCCAAGGATTTTCTGGTACAAAGAACAGCGTCCGCCTGTGGAGCCTCCGACAGAAGTGTCTATAAAATTATAAAAGAAAAAAAGCCAAACGAGCGTAATTTCTGCCCGGCAGAAATTACGCTCATTTGGCTTCACCCTTAATCAGGAAAATGAGGCACTGATAGAAACATTTACATTGCCATTGAAAGAGGAAATGTTGCCAGTGAAAATAGAACAGGTTATAGGACCGACTGGCAAAATGAGTAATAAACTATTTCGGTGTAAACAATATAACGTAGTTAATCTTGTCGAGCTAGACAATTAAGGCCGTCACAGACTTAGCTATAATATATATTAATATGTTTATAGCTAGGCATATTAATATATATTTTCTATACAATTTTCGCGTGACCACACACTCAGCTATAATATATATTTCTGGTCTCAGTGTGTTTAGTACGGTATATTAATATATATTATAGCTAAGTCTGTGACGGCCTTTAAAGCCATATTATAGCTAACTAAACTTTAATTACCTAGTAATTAGCATAATAATATTATGACATTGATTTAAGTGTATTTAATTGCTATATTTCATTTTTAGACTGCTAAGAATATTTTAAAAAATTGTATTAAATTAGATATTTCACAGACAAATTAGTCTACAAAAAATAGCCTTCATTCCTTCACGACGTGATCTACTTCTTAATCTGTGCCAAATAACATAAAAATTGCTCCAGTAGTTCGTGAGATATAAGCCCTTTCAAATAATTTCCCCCGTTTTTTTCCACATTTTCCTCTATTTCTTCGCTCCTATTAGTCTTGGCGTCATAAAATATAGCCTATAGCCTTCCTTAATGAATGGGCTATCTAACACTTGAATAAAATTTCAAATCGGACCAGTAGCTCCTGAGATGAGCCCTTTCAAATAGTTTCCCCCGTTTTTTTCCACACCTTCCTCTATTTCTTCGCTCCTTATACGTCTTAGCGTGATAAAATATAGCCTACAAGGCTGTAGGCTATATTTTATCCATCCAGTTTCAAGTTGTGATGAAAACTATCTACGATAACATATTTTTATAGCTTCTGTGACTTTTAAAAATAAAAGAACTGAAATTCTTTTAGAGTTATTCTTACTGAGCTTACAAACTAAAATTCCTAGATTTATTTTTGCACACATCTTACAAACTGGAATACGCAGAACAATAGACCGTGTATGTGATAAGCAATTATCGCTATTGAAGAGATTCCGAAGAGAGTTTTTGTGCCCAGCCGATAGAAAAAGAAAAATTCAACAGCTGACGCACTCAACTAGCTAGAGCTGGGTAGGGCTAAGGCCCGTATAAAAAGTCAGTACTCAAGATGCATCTCGGTCTCAAGACACGGTTCAGGCTCTGTGATTGGTTGGCTGTCAAAATTTTAACCAATCACAGAGCCGAACCGCGTCTTGAGACCGGGTCGCAGCAGTACTGATTATTTATACGGGCTCGCCAGGGAGCCAGTCGCGATGCATTGAAGACTTTGAAGTTTGGACAACCATGCAAATAGATCGATTGAAAAAGAAATTATTCTTTACAGGCTGTTAAATTGTTTAAATTAATTGTGAGTTACTGTTAACAGTAAAACTACATATAATATAAACACTAATGTTTATGTAGTTTTACTGACGTTATAAAAGTTATAATTTATTATAATATTAGTATAATATATGGTTGACCAAATGGCTTTGGCATGAATTTATTTGACACTACACAATATATTATTGTGTATTAGGTTTAGCTTCATAATTAGTTAAGATCCAAACCGAAGGAATTATGCTCTTCTTCGGTTTAGAGTTAGACAATGGATCATACATAATAGACCAGTATCTGAAACAATTTAAAAAATAATAATGTCAATAATTAATAAATATACGTTCCAATTTCCAACTAAAAAGTAAAAACTGAAAGAAACGCAAGCCGTATAGCGTTTGGTTCGAAGCGGGAAACCACCCCGTAAGCGGTTATTTGCAATGCAAGTTTAAAACAGAAATGGAATATGTTTCTCTGTTGGAAAATTAAACGAAATGAGTTTTGTATTTGCTCGGCTATTTAGATTTTAGTATTTAATTTTTGTGTGCATTTCACAGAATGGTTACGTATACACAAGGGAGGGGGTTGAATGAAATCTCACCAAATGTGTGTATGCACCAAAAATTGTTCATGGCAAAGTCATGTCAATGAAGCGATTCTATTAGTTTTCAAAAACACATTCCTCGCAACACACCTCCGCTCAGCTTTGGTGGAAACGAACCCAGTAGAATAGACCTATTTCGGCCTAAGTAACTGTTAATTAATCAATTTCAGTGAATCTGAAAATATCTAGTAGTTATTTGCAACGAAGACTGCAGATAAAAGACGTATAATATTATATTTTGATCTTGTTTCTCAATGCATCCTGTTACTGATACGAGCGGCGTCTGATGTAATAATATCGAAATGTCGTTTTATTCTGCATCGATCTGTCTACTCTCATTCAGGCTTATTGTACCTTTGGGCCTTAGCATAGAGGCTATTTAAGTAGTGTAAAATTGCGGTGCGGATGAAAATAACTGGCAGCCCTGAGTGCATAGCTTTGTACATTTAATGAGAAGAGACAGCCCTGAATTTATAATTGCTTTTTTAGAATGTACGGGAAACCACTAATTACTGACTATTTTAGCCGACTTCCAAAACAGGTAGGTTATTATTGTATGACTTTCGATATTTTGTTGAAGTGAAAACTTTGTAGCGCTGTCCCAAAAAGTGCACACCATTTTTTTGTGATAGGTAAAAGATGATAACAAGAAATTTGGAAGGCGGGGGGAGATTTGAACGCTATGCTGGCGCGGCGTAGAAGAGGAAGCAAGCGGGACGGGAGTCGGGGACTCAAGATACCGCGAGCGCCATAAACCATAATAGGTACTCATAAAATTGGTTTTCACAGATAAACATTCGAATCCATACTTATAGACTGTGCTTATATTATAATTAAGACCGGGCTGTCATTTTTTGCTGTGTTTTCTACTAAGTATTACACTCCCGGAAGACGATTGACTCCAATGAAATTGAGATTTATTTAATCATTGTATATTTATCTGATATTTAACTTACGGAAAACACGATTCACTTATTTTGACTCGATAGTTTTATTTTTCGAAATTATGAATATTTTTGGGCATTTCAACGAATATCTGTTACACTTATTGAGTTACTATCATTAAATAACATGCACTACTACAATCACACACTTTATAAAATAATAGCTAGCGGAAATATTTGTATTGTATTTAGTTTTTAACTAATCACCAAAAAACAGTTCTGGGACTTACGACCTTTACTTTCGTGCTATAATGCGGGGACCGTTGTTACGCGATATTGTTCACTATTAGCTGCAGCGTAAAGCATATTGCTCGGGAGCACGATTCATGGAATCATTGTATCACGATTGGAGGATAGCGGGATTTGTAGGCGGGGCTAGCGTTTTAGCAGCAGGCTCTTAATGCAAACGTGTGTCTGTCTAATCTGACTGTCTTTCTGTTACCTCTTCACACCCAAACCGCTGACGGCTGTACCGATTTTGTTGAAAGGTATAGAGGTAGTTTGAGCTGGTTTTAGTCCCGAGAAAGGACATATATATGATGACATTTTATTCTGGAAAATGTACGGTACCCACGCGTAAATGAATTTTGGCGCAACGGAGTTTTTTTTGTTGAATTTTGAATGCAGTCTTGTTTTGAATGATCTAAAGAACTGCATTCATTACTCTATACGTATTTTTTCGTTAGTACACGAATGCTTTAAACAGCGCGAGCGTTCATATGGATGATTTGGATGTCCAAATCTGTAACTTTCTATTTCCACAGTGCACTATCGTCAGAGGAAGCGGGGCTGGCAGGATGTAAACTCGTAATTTTACTATTGAAACAATGAACCAGGAGACGGACGATTTGCGAACCACTCACATTCATCCTATCCATTTCAATTCAATTCCATCTGTGTAAACAAAGTACATTGAAAATGCTCCACATTTTTTAACAAACTATAAAAGGTTCTATAAGGTGCATTTTACACCACGGAGAACCTTACAATATAATATATAAAATGTTAAATGCCTATTGCCTACTTAATATAAAGACAATCTAAATCCATTTTCTACAAGGGCCTTTGCACCCAATATGGCCAACATACCGAGTCTTTGTAGACTATAATATAAGACCATGATCATGTACTACATTCTGGCAATAAAGGAATTTGATTTGATTTGATATTATAAAGTATTTGTATTTGTATATATTTTACTTAGTCATAATATGTCTATGATTTCTATTTTCTACTGAAAATCGCCAGCCGGCAACCACTGGATATGACTGGATTGTCGATTGAACCAAGAAATAGACTAAGGGTCAGTTCACAATGAAATGGTGATTAAATTATCATTATTATGCCACCAAACTTTCCCACGGAATACAGCTTTTGAGTTGTCAAAGAGAATAGCTAACACAAAATAAATTTGATTGACGAGCCAAATCATAATTAGTGTGTAACTCAATACTCTGATGTGAGGCGAGATAGTCATCGAAAGTAATTCGCAAATTGCAGACACAATCAAAACCTGTTCTCGTAACCATGGCTCCAATAAGAGATATCGTACAGACTAGACAAGCAGTTTATTTCTACTCGAGAATGTGTTTAACTTGTAGCGAATTGTCTCTCGACTCTCAGAGTTCGGAAAGGAGAATCTAGGAGTTCTATCTTATCAAGTGATAGAAATACTGAATTCTCCTCTTAAAAAAGTCGAATTAAAGTTTGTGAAGCAAACTGAAATAATATTTTGTTGAGGATTCGGATGTTTTTATTATTAAGAGGCAAATATTATCAGTGTAAAGTAGTCACTGAATATGCAATTTTTATATATATTTGGTCGAAACACGACCAAAATGATATGAATTATGGAATAATAATAATAATAATAATAATAAATTTATTTATTCACAAAAAATACAGCTTTACAAAACATTGGTGGAGATTTCTATTAAGTACAGACTTGTGCCAGAAATCTCCGCTCTTCCTCAGCAAAAATAATTAAACAGCTTACATCAGTTCAATACTTGTTACATATAATAATTAATAATTACTCTTTATAGTTTACTACATTAATTGTTATTACTTATTAGTATGTGTGTGTGTGTGTGTGTGTGTGTGTGTGGTGTGTGTGTGTGTATGTATGTGTGTGTGTGTGTAATTTGTGCATCCTATTTAGTTATGTAAAGAAGGCATTCAGTTTCTTCATAAGATAAGGACTTAAGCCATTCCGTGATACGGTTCTTAGACTCTATGTGGCTTAGAGTATGTATGTTAAGGCGTTTATTTATACGATTGTATAGTCTTATAGACTGAATTTCAAACTGTCTAGATGCAAAGTGTGTTTTACATGTTTTGTAATTGATGGTGGCAGCTCTTCTTTTGGTTACATCAGTTGGTAGCACCGGTAAGGTCTTATGTAGTTTGGTAACCGTGTTGAATATGTATAGTTTTCTTATAGATAACAGCTGACTCAAGTTATAGAGTTCATTTGTAGGAAATTTATAGGGTAATCTGTACATTATTTTTATAAGGGATCTCTGTGTTCTCTCGACATCGATAATTTTAGTTTTACAGGCTCCGCCCCAGACCGGTATGCAATATGATATGACTGATTGTGCCAGTGAGCCATAAAGTTGGTTTAGTAATTTTTCAGAGGCGATATGTCTTAGTGTCCTAAAAACCCATTTCAGTTTTCCTAGCCTACCAACTAACGCTTCAATCTGCGAGGACCACGTAAGCTTATAGTCAATTTGTAATCCTAAATACTTGGTGACACTTAGTCGTTGAAGAGTGGGGCAATTGCATGATCTTGTAGCACTACAAGTATGGAGCTGGATTTTGAAAGCATCATCAGGCGAGGTACGGTTTGTGATAGAGAAACATAAGAAATTAGTTTTAGATACATTCAGGGTAAGCAGATTGGATTGGAATGAAAGAGGATTTTCTGCACCGTTACCATTTCAATTAGAGCTCGAAATAATGTACGATTTATATATCGGATATATAAATCGTATTTTGAAGTGCTTTACAAATTGTAGAGTTGAAATAACCGATATTTTGAACCTTTTGACGGATTTACTTTTAAGTATTTACGATATTACACATTTCGGTATGAATACCGTGTTTATTACATAGGGAGGATTATGTTTCCACGTGTAACGATATATTTCTTTCGCATAAGCCGCTGGATGGAAAAGAGCTTAGAGGTCGTTTGACTTTGCTAAGGAAAATTATCTCTTGGCATATTCAGTCCAGTTTATATTTTTCAAGAAGTGTTTAGGTTACCTACTTGATTAAAGTTTATGGATTATCCCTTCTACTACTCATAGGTTACTTGATTAAGGTATACGAATAGTCCTTCTACATCAGCTAATACTCATTGTTACTATTAACTATTAATAAGCGTAGTAGATACGCATCATTAAAATCTATTCGAAGACAGTCGCGTATTATTTTGTGTTGTCGCTAATTTGATGCTAGATGGCGCTTTGAGACTTAAAACTGGAAGCATTGCGTTGACCAAATCGGTCCGAAGCATTTATCCCACGGCTCACAGTGGTATGGAATTCGCATTTTTTGGTACACGGCTACAGGTTTGACTTTGGAGCTACATTCAAAAGATTGCAATGCGCTATGTAACTCCTTTCGACATTTTAAACATAACGCGTTCTTTTTAAAATTTTGGTAGTATTCTTGTTTTGTTGGATATCTATTGAAAATAATTATTAGTAGTGCCGGAGTACTATTATAATATATTCTGTGGTAGTGCATATTTGTTGTAAATTAAAAAAAATTATGGCCGTAGAAACTGTAACTTTAAAAAATGGGGCTTGGGCCTTGGGCCCACTTGCACCGGGGTTAAAATTAACTCTGGTTAAATATTATGTAGTATATACCATCGAAGAAAGTGATTCATAGGCGCTTGACGGACCTACGTCAATTGGTCGGATTATTTCAATTCAATGTTTAGTATCTAAAAAACTCTCTAGTCTGTAGTCTCTACTAAAAATATGTTTTTACGATAGATACTACCGTCTGTCATGTCACGTGTGACTTTTGAGTCAGAGAAAGACAATCAGACCTTGCATTAAAGTTCGGCCGTTCAGAGAATGCGTTCGACACCTATCAGTTAGTCACGACTAGTGTCACAAAATTATAACATTCATTGATTATTGACATAATAATGTTGTTTTATGGCCGTTCCCTATATTCAATCTATCTCTAGTTTGACATACAACCGATCGCAGCTGACATAGAATTGACATAAAATATATGGAGCTAATGTCTAATGTGAGCTATTCCTATCTCAAGTAATAGATAGATCAAATATTGGGAACGGCCGTTAATGCTCATCAATTGTTAAAACGGTAAACAACCAGCAAAAATATTTTATCGTATCTGCAACGCCATTACAAAGTTACGTCGTCAGTTTAATCGCGACGTGTCTGGGCCCATACCACGAAACGGTTTTGAGACTCAAACAATCGTACGAGAATGTTGTGTCCTACTCTAAGAAACGTGAAATGACGTTGTTAGAGTAGGACGCGGCATTCTCGTCCGAATGTTTGAGTCTCAAAACGGTTTCGTAGTAGGCCTACAGGAACGCATTCTCTGAACGGCCATAGTATAATGTGAAGTTGGTTCAAACCCATCCGACCGATCACAGCTAACTGTTGATTTGACATAAGCCGACTACAATATGACTTAGCTTAGGTCCAGCGTCAACTGCCTATTTCGTTGATGGTACATGTTTGTGCCATATAGCTAGGAGTATGTTAATATATGACCAGACTACTTTCTATCCTGAATGCACCTCATTTAAATTTCTAGTTCCAACTCCTAGCGGACTTGGGTAGGTATTCAAACTGTATTGTGCGTTACTTTCCTCTCTGACGTTTGTTCAGTTACTTATTAAATTGGTTTTGAAATACTTTTGTGAGAGATATAATTAAAAAAAAACAACAGATACACTTTGTTAGTTCAGACAGAACCTCAAGAACTCACAGAAATGATAAGCATTAGAAAGAGAGTAGGAATATGTATCTAATGCCGCATCGGTGGTAGTCTACTCTCCCCCCCTGACCCAATTTTGGAACGAAGTTCCTTATTTGGGACTCCTTTTCCCTAAATACCTACTCCATAATATTTTATATTCATTTCATAACTATGACCAATTAAGAACGCTATCGAAAAGATAAACTCCAGTCAAAACCTCAGATACCGTGCATTATAGATCGAAGGTTTATGCCTTATATTATTATATTATGTTCGTTTAGTAAATATTAATATGGCCCTATTGTCGCCTATTGAGAGGCCATCTTGCCCTATTTAAGTATTATGTAGGTCAAAGCCCTCTGCCCTCTGTGCGTGATGGCACATTTAAATTTCGAATAAACATTTATATCTAAAAGGGTCATATCATATTGAACCGTAAAATATTGATTTTCTCTTTGCGAACGATCGAAAATTTTATAAGATTACTTGACCCGACAAATATTGTTTTACCTGTAGGTACGTTATAATTATATGCTTGAGAGCCTCAAAAAAAGATCTCAAATGACAATTAGAAGCCACATCAGAATTACATAGATATAGTTAATATTATTAATGTATAGTATCTGACCTAGTATATGGTGTAGACTATAGACTATAGTAGAATAATAAAGTGTCTAAATATTACCTAAGACACTTCTCCATTCAAAACAACTAAAACCGCATAAAAATCGAGCTAGTTGGCAACGAAAACCCTCCACCCAGCCCCTAACATGTCCGTTCCGTCGTTGAAAAACAAAGTCTGCCTTTTAGTGGAAACGTGAAAAGGGACGCGTGTGGGGTGTGTTTGGATGTTAAATCGCTCATACAACTAGCCTTTGAGAACATTCCATGGACGTACCTCACGCATGGCTGCGTACTTACTATTTCATATTAAATGCCGTTTACATCTCGACATGAGACATCCATACAAATATTATAAAATAGACATTCTGCGCGGCTTCGCCCACGTAAATTAAGAATTTCCAGTCAATTTAGCCCACAAATAATAGCATATATTCCTTCACGTGGTCTACTTTTTATCTGTGCCAAATAACATAAAAATTGTGCTAGTACTCCGTGATATCTCTTTCAAATAATTTTCCCCGTTTTTTCCACATTTCCCTTTTTTTCATAAAGACTAAAGAGGTGACAGACAGACTAGTTAGGTAATTCATAATAGTTTCACAGTTCACTTACCCTTAACGCAGATTCAGGATCATTTTACCTGCAAATAATTTAAACATTAGTTTATGTTTATTGAAAACGAAAGTGTTTTGATCTATTAATGAGATATTGTTTAAACAGAAGCACTGTTGTTATACTACTACATATTTAGCTATAAGGCGAGGCACGAAACCAACGAAACTTAATGATAATAATAATATTATGTAAATGACAAAGCATGAAAATATTTTGACCAGCCCAATGGAAGATTCTTATACTTGACCTATCAGATAATTATTAATCTTAATCTAAACTAAATTTTGTTATAGAGAGTTATGATGCTTGAGTTTGACATGCTTCGGCACGAATGGGGTGGCTCGACCGGAGAAATACCACGGGCTTCGCCGAGTGAGTGAGTTTTATACCGGAGGCCCAATCCCCTACCCTATTCCCTTCCCTACCCTCCCCTACTGATTGCAAGTGTCCTTGGGCGACGGAAGTTGCTTTCCATTAGGTGACCGGTTTACTTGTTAGCCCTCTTATTTTATAACTAGCTGTCCCGGCAAACGTTGTTTTGCCATTTAAAGTATATTTTCTACATCATCAGTTGATACATGTTTTACCCCCTCTTTTGTCCCCTAAGAGGGTGTGGGGGGGGGGAAGGTCATACACCAGATGTTAAGTTGAAATCACAGTTAATACCTAATATGAAGTAAGTCCACTAAAGAAAAAAGTTGTATACAAAATCTGACCCCTCTTCGGTCCCCAGAGAGGGTTGAGAGGGGAGGGGGGGGAGGATTTTTATACACCAGATGTTGAGTTGGAAGAAGACAAATATAATATATCTGTGAAAACTGTGAAAACCGTATGCAAATCGGATCAGTAGTTTTCGTGTTAAAGAAAAAAGTTTGATACAAAATCTGACCCCTTCTTTTGTCCCCTTAGAGGGGTGGGGGGAAAAAATTTTATACACCAGATGTTAAGTTGGAAGAAGATAAATATATCTGCGAAAACCACATTCAAATCGGATCAGTATTTTTCGTGTGATGCTGGAACAAACATACAGACAGACAGAAAGAGTGACAGACAGACAGACAGACAAAAAACTAACCACATTTTTGGCTTCTATAGCGATGTAGTGACAAAGGTGTAATTTCGGGTGGCATTTCTTAACTTCTAAGTAAAGAATTTTCATTTCTACAACAGAATATTGTCTTCCTCCAGCACGCGCTTTGGTGACGCCCACTATCGTAATATTTTAATTTCGCCATAATTTCAAAACCAAACATCCAATTTTAATCATTCAAAGACCAAATATTATCTACATAAACTGTACTTAGTGATAAAATAATTTATTTTGATAAGGATTAATAGCGTGAGTAAAATATATCCGTTTAAATGTAGTCCAAAAAAAATTCAGGATTTTTAAATAAATAAATGGTTATTGTGCCTCACTCGACATAGATAGGTATAGTGTGTCGCGGACTTTTTTGTAGATATTTATAAGATCTACAATTACTTAGAACATTTTATGGTTCTATCTTTTATAGTTTAGGCAGCGTACGCAAAATAAGTAACTTTTCTAGCTGATTTTTTACACCTTGCGTCCGAAAAACTCAAATATCTTACGGAACCCTACTTTTTTCCAAAATAAAATGTAGCCTATGTTCAGCAGAAATAATGTAAGATTCCAATAGCAAAAGAATTTTTCAAATCGGTCCAGTAGTTTCGGAGCCTATTCGACTCAAACAAACAAACAAACAAACAAACAAACAAACAAACAAAAAATCAAATCTTTCCTCTTTATAATAGTAGTGTAGAAAAAAGGGATAAAACCAATCCATATATTCCATTGTGTAAGTATTTTTATTAGGACTATGGCTATTATAATTTTTTTATTTTTTTTTTATTTTTTTTTTTTATTTGAATGGAAAACATACAGTGATAAACTAAAATTATAGTAGATTGGCATTACTGTTTATATTGTATCATCAAACTAGAAGAACAAGTTATGTTTTGTATCGTGTGCGGTGTGACTGTACTTAGTATGGCAGGACTGGTATCCATTTTTGGTAGCTTGAACTCTACAATGTACTACGATTGTTACTGCACGTTTCTTTTTAGATGCACTCTTATTGTGAAAAAAAAAATTGTCTTACGTACCAAGTGTAGCGATCAAAAAACAAAAAAAAAACCTTAAAATTTTACGAGGAAATGTAGAGTAGATCATAGAGATTTTAATGTTTTATTTATGGATTTAATCCTGTGGAGTTCAGTCATTACAAATGGACTGGCATGACGTGCAATTTGTAGGTCCTTTGTCCTTAGACTCCCAAGTCCTAAGGCATAAGTAAATCAATGAATGGTCCAATAAACTCCTTAACCACGACTTAATCTATGGTCTAGCGAGGACTTACCAAGCTTAACCCTACACCGAGCTTAACCCTATAATAACAGTCCGTGCTAATCCATCCGTCCACTCGAGTTAAGCTGACTTTCCAAGCTTTGCCGGAAGCGACCGACAAAAATTGGAATAAAATGACACTTTTTGGTTATAGCCTATAGGTTTCGTTGGTCTTGCGCAGGGGCTTCCAAACTTATTTTTGTCTACTGCCCACTTTGAGAACAAATTATGTTTTAGCGCCCCCATTGTTTCAATTTGCACCCAGATGAAATAAATCTACCCTAGGCCTCACAATGCCCCCACTTTTTTCTGCTTTCTCATAGCTCATTTATCGAGAAAAGCTATAGGTCATAGCCCAATAGGGCATAGGCTATATTTTATCTATCTGAGCGAAGAAACAGAGGAAAATGTGGAAAAAACGGGGAAAATTATATGAAATTGCTTATTATCTTAAAAGAACTACTGGAGTAATTTTTATACTTTTTGGCACACATGAAGAATGACCTAGGCTATTTTTTTTGCGGAAAAATGTACGGTTTCTGTAAAATTCCTAATTCACGTGGGCGAAGCCTACATCTAGAATATTAAGTACTCCGTACACCGTACCTTTACACCGAAGTTACTCGCAGATGTTACGGACGAGGCTTCAGGCTGTTGTCTGATTTAGTTTTTTACAACAACGCAATTGTAATGGTATTTTGGAAAAGTTATGCTGGTTTTTTACAGTTCCGAAACAAACTTATGAGGAGTTAAAGGTTTTTTACAGCCAAGCTTATAGAGTTAAAAGGATAGGTAGTTAAAAAGATATAGTTTTTTTACCGGTCTACGAGTTTAAAACAAGTATGGTTAGGTTAGATGAAAACATGTTATTGTGTTTATTTATAAAAAAAACATCATAGTTTGTCTTTGTACCTGAAGGTTGTACTCTGTGGTTGTACTCAATCAAAAGCTTTAAATGAATAGATAAACTCCTGTTAAAAAAAATCAGAAACTTTGCATAAAAGCCTGGAGGGGGCGTCAAAGTAACAAAACGGAAATGCCCACACCACACACCTAAGTCACTAATGATTAATGAATATAAATCGTCTGAAAATTGACAAAGCAATGGTGGGTGGCAGAATTACTGATAACCAATTTAAAATATTAGAAGTTAGAACATTATAAGTCGCCTCTTGTCATAGTGTTGCTGTCGATCTACGAGCTGCGCGCATCGAGGATGAAGGTTTTCAGGCACGGCATAATTTTGCAATGAAATTTAAAAATACATTTATTAGTTGCGTGAGCCTTTTTTACAAAATAATATCAATAATACAATTCTATTTCACTTTAACTTCTTCAAGCCTAAACCGCTCAACCGATTTTAATTGAAATTGGTTTGGAGATTCGAGTCGAGACTCGAGATAATATTATAGGATATTTCCAATCCTGAAAAATTAAATTATACGAATTACAGTGCCGCGAAGTTTTCAGCAAATAGCAATATATTTAGTTAAAAGATAAAAATATGCGTATTACCTACCCTACTAAAACAAAAATAATGTTTAATAAATTCGAGCGCCTGCACAAATATTATAGCAAAATTAACCAACCACTTTTAATTTAGGAAATTAAAAACATTTTAGGTACGTTCAATACTGTTGAAGCAATATTACTCCGAGCGTAATATCTCAGCACAGATTTACAGCTAACTGCTCGCTGCTGCCTGCTATATCAGATTTCCTCCCGTAAGCCTTCAGATATGTAGTTTTATCGAATTTATTTCGCTATATTATGAAAATTTTCCCTCGTGTTCCAGAAAAAGTAACAGTAGAATCAGTCATCAGAGACATTTCCACCGCATGGTAGATAGAAATGGTTATTCTAATAGAGGTTACTCGTCATTACAGTGGCCTTACTAGTTACTGCACATATTCTACAATAGGCATGATGACAGTAAGTAAATTTCATTGAAATAATTGGTGTGTCTAAAGTATCTAAATGCTTGATTATAAAACACTGGTTCTTTTTCTATTTTACATCAAGATTAATATTTTATTGATAAAATAAAATCACTAAATATGACAATCCGCCATGAAATGTTGAACGCCAATCAGAGCGCGTGACGTCACGTTAGAGCACTTTGACATTGACGTTTGAGTTATTTCTCTTTTACCACAGACATTTTTTTTTAAATCGTCCCGGTTGGGACAGGCAAAGGGATTACCACAGACAATTATTACTGTCAATTGATTCCTAAACAGCTGTCACTTGTCAGCTGTACTCTAGAGTGACGTCACAAGTGACGCCATGACACCTTGAAGTGTTTTGGTGCAAATTTTAAATTTATGATTTAAAAACTAATTTTTGTATACTAAATCATAATTTTTAGCAGAAATATTATGTTTGTTGTAATTAATATATATTTCCGAGTATTATAGAACAGTTTCTCAAAATTTGTCATCATGCCTATAGCGGTAACTCGTATTTTCTATTACAGCAGAAGTCGTAACGCGATGTTACCTTTTTTTGAAATTCCAGAGGGCGGAGCATCACGAAAAAGGTTTCACTTTTAAAACATAATAATAATAATATGGCCATTGGCCACTTACAAAATAGTTATTTATAGCAATGCCGGCCAGAAGGCGCTGAAAACATTTTTTTACATGAAATATCTGTAATCGGATTGCGACAGAAGTATGTCAACTAATTGGTCGCAATTACTGGAAGGTCGATAGGCATTTTTACAATTAATCTGAAGTAGCAGAGCGTTGCCAAACCAGATACAACTAGTAACTGTTTAACTGGGCTTTGGCCGCGTAGTAATTTTGCTCTTTAGATGCTAGCGCGCGGGTTGGCCATTGACAAAATATTATTTTTTCTATGTTTTATTTTTAAGCGTTTTCCAAAAAGGAGGAGATTCTATGTACGTCTGTAACTTTTTTACTTTTTATTTGAATCCGTGGTTAAAACTCTACAAATTTTCTTCTTTCTCTTTAAAAAGTCCTATTATTAAAAGAGTCCTCTTTTGAAAGTCTTCGCTGTAACAGTCTAGGCAGGTCACACAGGATCTGGCGAAAGAGAAGGTACTTTCGGGAAAACTTTAAAAATGTTGTAACTTGGGAGAGCTTTGTAAGGCCGACGGGGATTTAAAGGCAGAGCTTAATAAACTTAAAAAATGAATATTAATTGAAAATATCCTGCAATATCCCGGTATATCCTTTCATTGTGTTATGAAACATCACACGCGTCACATTGCGTGGAAAATAGGAATATTTGTCAACAATGGCACGGATTTATCGGCGTTGCAGTAATTAACGGAACCCTATTAATTACCGCATATAGCGATTATGAAGGTAATAAACTGCATTAACGCAGGTAGAGCTCAAATCGATTGGAGTTTCAAAATCATCATAATATCACGGAACTTAGCTGGGTGTAACATTTACAAAATCTATAGTCTGTTTATGAATAAGAAACGTTTATTTTACAAGTATAATTACGTGGCTCGTGCTTTAAGCTTACTTAAAAAGTAATTAAACTAAACTACTTATTTTGTACTTACTACTAAAACTATACCGAACTTTTTTTGAAGTGATAATTTCTATAATGAAAACTTAAATAACACGTCTTTTTAGGGATGAGTAAAATTTAAAAAATCGCGTCAGGACTCAGGAATCGTGATCTGATCCAAAAGTAAGACGAAGGAACCTTCCTTCGTCTTACTTTTGGATCGGGACTACTGCATCTACTGTCGTCTCCAGAACTGTATGTGCACCATCCATCCATTAAACTAAAAAATCGAATTCAGGAAATTCGCATTTTAAGTTTTATGGTGGTGTTCAACGGAAATAATAGCATTTGCCTTCATTTTTGAAGGCAGCTTCATGATGCTACACAAGACGCTGTAAAACCGACACATCGTCAAATAACAAGGATCAATATTGCCACTGTCAGGACATCCGCAGATTGAAATCCCGGTGCGAGAAATGCGAGACCGCAGCCAGCGACGGGTTGACAGGTCAATAGATTAACTTGTGACAACTAGATAGACTGGAGAATTTTATTGTTACACTCGCAGACCCGGCAAATTTTGTTTTGCCGTATGTAGGAACATACACAAAGTTTCAACACAATTACTAGTCCAGCCGTTTCGGAGGAGTTTGCTGTTTGACAGCAAATTACGTTGCGACTCGAGAATGTTTAATATTAGGTTTTTAAGGACGCTATTACAAATATCAGCGATTTTCCGGTACCCTATTAAAGAATTAGGAGTCAAACTGCGAGGATATTTTGGTTTCAAATGAAAGATAATATATTCATCTCCACGACTGTACCATAAAAATTCTATAGCCGCATACAAAATTTTCACATAAAATACGTTTAACCATCACAATAATCGCAAAATATGAAAAAAATGGGGTCTGACTGATTAGGTACCTTAATATCTAAATACACTGAACTGAGGAAAAGAAATATACAAAAAAATTGTTGCTTATTTAGTCCTCCATAAAGTCCGCTAAAAATTTTATATAAAAATAAACAACTTTTCCAGTTATAAGAAAAATAAGAACATTTCTCAAATTTTTTCATATATTTTCGCCATATCAAGAACGCGGCGGCCGGCGAGCGTCGTAACCGCCACTGTACAAGGCGCGCTAATATGAATCTTATTTGAATGTTTTTAACGTCGATATTCGTACTGACAGACATCCAACCTGCTAATTAATATTTTCATGCCAAGCTTCCACGTAGAAAGGAACATTCCTGAATTAGAAACTATCCTTCATTGCACCCACCGAAAACCCACACAAAGTGGGCTGGACTCAATTAAAATTTATGACTGCATGATAAGTATTTCAAACTATTTAAAATACGTTGCATTCTTGACATGACAAAACTTACCTATTTTATGGTAGGTACTTAGCTTTAATATTTAGCTTTTACGAGTTTATTTGGAAAATATTTTTAACTAAATAATAATAATATAATGTAATAAGCAATAGGGAGTTGGTACTTGGTACGATCAGAAAAATTTATTTATAGGCATATTGTGGTAGGGATTTGGTCGAATTATGTAGTAGTCGAATTATGTCTTCACTCATGATCTGTTGGCTGGGTATAACCGTATAACCCGACTAAATTAGTTAGGTCTGCCCTGATAGTAATTCCTCTAATTGTAGGTTTTAGTAGTACATCGTATCTAGATTCTAGTTTATCTAGATTACGATTTACGACGACATTTAGTATTCAGACACTTTATAATAGTAATTAATACACTATAGTGTATGCAGAAAAATGTACGTGTCTTTCGCAATAAACAAACTATAAAATATATTGGTCTACTCCTACTACTTTCTAATTCGTAGTTAGAACTTATGGTACTTAAATCTTTCTCTAATGATATTAAGATGATGTTGATCATCATAATATTTTGATTGTTATACAATAGCGCATCGCGTCGGTCTTTATGTCACTACCTACGTAACTCAGAACAATAGATTCGTTTATGTTACAAGGACAATTATTATTTAGAAGTAAGAGCTAAGCCACATTGCTCAGTTACGTTGCTTTGAGTCGTCGGCCGTCGCAGCAACGCCGTATCCGCGTTGCTCCAATGATTTACATAGTACACTTATAGAAGGATACCTATTTTATGAACCCTCGACGAAGAAGGAGGGGTGTTGTATAAGTTTGACGTGTTTTTTGTCTTTTTATGTGTGCCTGTCCAGTTGCCGTCATATCGTACCATCTAAATGGTGGACCCATTTTGATCTAGTTTATTTCGGCAGTGTTGTTAGGAATACTTTATAATAATTAGCAGTAGCACGCTCTGCTGAAAAATTTTGGCTCTGATTGCTCCATGAAAAGTTGTAAGCAAAAGGTTGTATGCCTCATTGATGATGTGTTGCTTTGACGCTCGTTCCTCGAATATCATGTTTTGAAGGCTCAATAAATATGCGAATGACGTTGAATGATTAACGTTGCGTTGTCGCCGACTTGTGTTGTTGTCTCAGCAACAGCAATGGGGCAACTGGCATGAAGAGTGAAGACTGGCAATTGGCATACAACGCGTTGTTTTCCGAAGTCACAAAGTACTACAAGTTACAACGAAAAGACAACGATCCCACTAATTTTATCCGAACTCCGTTTGTCTTCAAAAACGCACAAAAACTCACCCTCTATTAGCATTAGAGCCTTAGAGGTTATTGCCCTTTGTTCTTTTACATAATAAGTGCTAGCCCTTGAGAATAATATTATATATATTACTATAAACATATTTAAATGATAAGGCTCTTCGGAAGTTCATACGCGATACATCCAAGTGAAGTTAAGCTATTTGATAAAGGGGTAAAGTTCACCGTGTTACCATTGTCCAAAACCTCATGTCATCGTTAGTTAATAATAATATTATGTCATTTAATATGTATTTATTTATATGACACTGTTGAGATGTAGGTACGTGCGTTTCTTATTACATTTCCATTGTGATGACGGCGTAATATTTTTGATGCTTCTTAAATAACTTAAAAGGCATATAATTATGATCTTAGCATTTTTTACATAGGAAATGCTGAAAATGATTGGGGATACTGGCCGGGGTATGTGGGACTCCCCTTCTGCACGGTCGGTCTACCCACTATAATAAACCATGGTGCTCCACTCCCACTTAAAGCAGAGTTGCCGCAACTCTGCAAGAACTAGTCTTATAGGTCTGGCAGAGCTATAGCTTTATAGCTAGTTCTGGCAGAGTTTTAGCTTCATAGCTAGTTCTGGTAGAGTTTTAGCTTCATAGCTAGTTCTGGTAGAGTTTTAGCTTCATAGCTAGTTCTGGCTTATGCCTAGCAAAATAATTACATTGATCCCAAAGGAAGAATACATTTTTAATATGCATACGCCTATATAACTGTTGTTTCTTTAATCTTTTTGAGATCAGTACGATCGAGTAAGGAAGTCACGACGGTCGGTAATGGTATTCTGGTCACAACTAGCGCATCCTTCCGCCGCTAGCCTACGTGCGAGTCTAATGTATGCGAATGTTGATTGTTGGGATATATTTGTTTTTCCCAGGTTTTTGTGTACCCAGGAAGAATGATCGTCAGCTGATAAGAATGCATAGAAAGTTTTAAGTTATTGTGTAACTTTTATCGCTGGCTTTGAGTGCGGCGACCGAATCACGAATCAAAAAATTCGTAACGAAGAAACCTAACACCCAGCAGCGGTGCGGCACTGTGCTGGTCGCTACGGCGGTAAAAAAGTGACGGTTCCTGCGCACTGAATGAATTATGGCGCAACGCAATGAATGCTGGCGTCATCTAGTCAATTATAATTTTGGTTAGAACCTACTCAGATTTCAGATACCCCTTCTACTTACAAAAAATGAAATTGTCGCTTTCAATTCACTTTCGAGTAACGGTCGAGTTGGCACTGGCAGGGTTCATGCCCCACAAACACACACCTGATAAGCGTTATCAACGTGTATACTTAACAACCGTTTTTCTTATCACTTCTAATCGATTGCTCAGGGAAAATTATTACTTACTTGAATGCTAAAAGTAATTATTGTAATCTTACGACATATTTGAAGACATGAGTGAAAGAGGGTAAGTAAGTAACAGTAAAAAAATAGCCGTTTTTTTCATAAATGGAAGCTTTAGGGCCGTCAAAATGATTTAAAATCAAAATACTGTGTATTTTTTGTGTAGCCGATATATTAGACAGATGACGAAGTCGGCAAGAGGTATAAGTTTGTTTAAATTATAAGGGTCAATTCAGACCGCAACCTGACGTGTGGATGCATTTCAAAATTTGTACTGATTTGGCCACTTTGGCAGATCTCAATTGCGTGAGACGTCGTGAAAATCTGTCAAATCCATACAAATTTACTTTGGATGAAAAATGGGGAAACGTAGGCGAATGTGCACAGTTATAGTTTATATGGTGAAGGAGTGCATAGAGCCAATATTATTTTGAAATTATGCTTTTATTATACATTATTTTAACAAATAAAACGTTACACACACTACAACACACATACATAGGAGATGACAGATTTATGAGTGACAAGCCTATACATACGAATTATACTTACTCTTTTATTGGTTGAAGTCTGTTGACAACAAGTTGACAAATTGAAAATGGATTATAGTTTTTTTTTATTGAAATTGTTGAGCTCATTTTAATTTTCAGTCAGAAAGTTCTGTTACAAAAATTCGCTCCTGTGCCTCTCTGACGTTATGACATATCTGTGAGATCATGGCGTCTTCTGATTCCTCGTCATCTGATCGATCTCTCCACTTGACCCAGTAAGGGAAGGCGCCTGATATCAATTACGCGTTCATCTTATACTACTATATTCACCGAGAAACGCACACTAGATTGCTTCGTAGAGAGAATATTTATTTCGTAGAATTATGATTGGATATGACAAATGCTTCAAGGATCTTGAATAACTTCAAGGCAATCGGAGCCATATTCTGCGGACTGCGATTGGGATCTTGTCTTGAATATAGCTTCAATCGCAAGTTAAGCTAGGCAAGAAAATTTATGTCTCAATTTATAAATTATAAAACTTTATAAAGCGACATGAGTTTCAAAGGTCACCGCGCGCCAAAGTCAGGGGTTTGGTTTCTCGTTGAGGGTCGGAATTGAGCTTAGCCGGACGGAAAGGACAGAAATAAAAACAGCGCAATATAGAACCTTTTGGAAGTCAGTTAAAAAGTCGGCGCAACGGAGTTGACTCCGTTTAGGGATGTTGCAGATACAATTTTTTTCACATCCGGATGCGGATGTAGATTTTAAGAGGAGTTGTCAAAATCGATGCGGATTTTCCGCATAATATGCGGATGCGAATATTCGCAATCGCAATCCCTGCTGACAATATATGATATACCAGAATAAAGTTTGAAGACATTCCCACTGTGCGTCACGTACGAGCTCAAGTCAAATGCACGACTGGGATTGAGAGTTTGAGACGGATGCCGTCCTCACATAATTACATGCGACTTGGCGACTTGATTGCAGACGCCTCCAATACTGTATTACGAATAAATTGCTGCTTATGCATAGACAACTTGTAGTATTTATTAATTGCTCAATTTTTACATCCTGTATTTCTAGGAATTTGTAGTTGCACTTACTTGGTTGGTTAATATTGTGAAACGCCAAACTAGATATTTTGTTACATTAGCTTAAAGTATCTAAATAAAAAGAAAATTTTAAAAGGATTTTTTAAATAAATAATTTTTCATTTTGAATAATCAGTTTTCTTGTGGCTGTATGTATTTTACGTTTTCAAGATTAAATCGTCGAAACGATTTTGATAAAATTTGTTATGGAGATACTTTGAGTGTGAGTCCTGCGAAAGGACATAAAAAGTTTATATCGCACAAAAATGTACGTACGCGGTAAACGAATTTTGACGTAACGAAGTGCAACATCAAGTAATTAATAAATTAACAACGACATGTTTACGCCTGATTAGGTAACGTTACGTCAAATCTACATTTAGTATTCTCTTCAGCTGCTATGTACGAAGAAGATATTAGATAGACCGTACCACTTGCCGTGCGTGTAAGCATATTCTGTCCTAAGTTCTAAACTTACATAAAGTATTTTCCTATGAAGACATATAGATTATAATAATTATAATAATCTATAAGATATAATATAGATTCCTATTTATTAATAGACGCAGAAAGTTGACACTTTAAAAGTTAAAAGGGATTTTTGATTGACTATATCATTTTCATACTAAACCGAATCCGCGCATGCAAATTTTAAACATAATAATATTATAAACGTGATTTAACAAAGCATTGCAGTATCTTGAGGCAACTGCATGCTTTAAGATTTAAGATTAATATGTTACAATACCGTACGTATGTTGTACTGTGGTTTTGACGAACACTGTTGTGATTGTAATTTTTCACGAAACTGGCTATCTTGCAAGTTAATAATGATGTCGACTGCTCTCGCGATCTACATCTGACCAACTACGTCACTGACAGGGCTTATCAACCTTTTGTAGTGAAAACTTCTTTTAGACTTTTTTGGAATAGGTTAAAAACACGTCAAATTCGTAAAACGGAGAGAAATAGAGGAATACCCCTTCTCTTTTCACAAAATGTACGCCTGTCTCAGCTATTACGTCTTCATCTTTGCCTCCACTCTCGGAGTGCAATCAGTGTAACTATAAAGTATGAGCTTTCATTAGTATGATTACGAATTAATAAAATAATCTACGAATTAGAATAATTTGGATCTTTATATGAAAATAGTTATTTATAATATGAAATTCGACATTTCCTAAAAATAATAGGTCGATTACGAAACTGTCTCACATTCTAAAACTTTTAGATTTATAACATTAGGGGTAACGAGGACTAAGAGGGTGTGGTACTGGTTGGGGACCCCTGGTTTAAAGGTTAAAGCTCGCTGTGAAAGATAAGATACCTGGTGATTTCGTAAAAGTAAAAAGTCACTTGGAGTCTGACGGCTGACCCAAATGTTGTGCAAACTTACAGAATAATATAATAATAATATCTATGGACACTTGACACTTCACACCACGTCAGTCTGGCCCTGTGCTAAGTAAGTACCTGAAGGACTTGTGTTACGACTTACGGGTATCAGACAACGAAAATATAATATTTAATACTTCTATACCATACACGTAGGTAGGTACATAAATTTAAAATTTTATTTTGTTATGATTTATGATACAGTACAGTGTACATATTATATTTTAATACACATCCATGATGGCCCAGGAACTTAAAAAACTTTTTGTTACGTCGGAGGGATTCGATTACGTGACCCTCGGCTTGAGCTACCAACGCGCTCCTATCCATACTTACAAACATTATAAATACGAAAGTGTGTCTGTTACCTCTTCACGCCCAAACCGCTGAACCGATTCTATTAAAATTTAGTAAATTGTATCACTTTTAAGTCCCGGTAAAGGACATAGGATAATTTTTATCCAATGAAAATGTACGTTTTTACGGGTAAAATTTTGGTGCAACTACGTTGCAGGCGTCATCTAGTAAATACATAATAATTATATATCCTCATCAAAATTTAAGTTTAATTATCTAGAGTCCACTACTACACTACAATAAGTCATATTACTATGGTTTAAACCACGAAGACGAAAGAAGAAATAGATTTTATCATTCAAGAAGAAATAGAACATGTTACCTATAATAGGCTATAATGTTATAAAGAGCATTTTTATTTCTATTATAATAATTAATAATTATTGCAAATCGTTTAGTTATATACCCACAGCATTATTATGTTAATACCATACTAACCCGCCCACTAGGTAAGGAAATGTGGAAACATTTCGTAACACCTAATAGTACTATAATATATTATATACTATATCTGCCCACTATAGGTACTTGATTGTTAGCGTTTAGAGAACATTTTGAACCGACAGCTAAAACTTTTGTTTAAGTTCTGTCAAGTGAAATGGTAGAGCAATTAGACGCTGGACCTTTTTCGAATTTGGTGGATGCGTAAAAAAGAGACTGGGACAAGGGGTGACAAGGAGGGGAATAAAATAAAAATTAAGTTTGCTTTTAGTGAAAAATGAAAATACGTTTATGCTCTTTAATAGGAACAAAGAACGTAGCTGTATTAATATCGAAATAAAGCAGTACAGTTGAATATGGGTAAATGTTTACATAACATTTGTAATTGGAAAACTATTATCTCAACATATAAAGTGCATACCAATAAAATGTGATACTCCGCGTCGTATGACGGTATTGCAAATCAAAGGTCAAATATGGAAGCATTATTAATATGCTTCCACAGCAGATTGCACACATGTACAACTATAATATAGAGTTATTAGATGCATACTTGTGGCATGTGTTGTTATTAAAATATTTGTGGTTGGCTGGAAATTTATTAATTAAACTAGCTGTCCCGGAAAACGTTGTTTTGCCATTGAAAGTATATTTTCTACATCATCAGCTGTTGATACATATTTTACCCCCTCTTTTGTCCTCTAAGAGGGGTGGGGGGCGGGTGTTATACACCAGATGTTAAGTTGGAAAACACAGTTAATACCTAATATGAAGTAAGTCCGCTAAAGAAAAAAGGTGTATACAAAATCTGACCCCTCTTTGGTCCCCTGAGAGGGTTGAGAGGGGGGAGGATTTTTAAACACCAGATGTTGAGTTGGAAGAAGACAAATATATCTGTGAAAACCGTATGCAAATCAGATCAGTAGTTTTCGTGTTAAAGAAAAAAGTTTGATACAAAATCTGACCCCCTCTTTTGTCCCCTTAGAGGGGTGGGGGGGGGGGAATTTTATACACCAGATGTTAAGTTGGAAGAAGATAAATATATCTGCGAAAACCACATTCAAATCGGATCAGTATTTTTCGTGTGATGCTGGAACAAACATACAGACAGACAGAAAGAGTGACAGACAGACAGACAGACAAAAAACTAACTACATTTTTGGCTTCTATAGCGATGTAGTGACAAAGCTAGAGGTGTAATTTCGGGTGTCATTTCATGTCTTTTATGTACAGAATTTTCATTTCTACAACAGATTGTCTTCCTCCCGCACGCGCTTTGGTGACGCCTATCGTAATATTTTAATTTCACCATAATTTCAAAACCAAACGTCCAATTTTAATCATTCAAAGACCAAATATTATCTACATAAACTGTACTTAGTGATAAAATCATTTATTTTGATAAGGAATAATAGCGTGAGTAAAATATATGCGTTTGAATATAGTCCAAAAAAAATTCAGGATTTTTAAATAAAAAAATGGTTATTTTGCCTCACTCGACATAGATAGGTATAGTGTGTTGCGGACTTTTTTGTAGATATTTATAAGGTCTACAATTACTTCGAACATTTTATGGTTCTATCTTTTATAGTTTAGGCAGCGTACGCAAAATAAGTAACTTTTCTGGCTGATTTTTTACACCTTGCGTCCGAAAAACCCAAATATCTTACGGAACCCTAATTTTTTCAAAATAAAATGTAGCCTATGTTCAGCAGAAATAATGTAGGATTCCAATGGTAAAATAATTTTTCAAATCGGTCCAGTAGTTTCGGAGCCTATTCGACCCAAACAAACAAACAAAAAATCAAATCTCCTCTTTATAATAGTAGTGTAGAAGTGTAGAGCTACACTCCACAATCTGGGTTCGAAATTGCACTCGAGTGCTGAACCCAACACAGACTTTCATCATTTTATAAAAGCTGAAAGTTTTGCTGTTTATGTAATATGACTCCTATAGAGGTAAGAACAACCAGCAACTATGGAGTTTCGGTCACGGTTACTTCAGGAGGTATCCAGTTCTGAAGGACTACCAGCTAACCTACGATAAAGTATAAAGCTCAATTTTTATTTTATTTTCTTCGGAATAACTGTAGGAATCCCGTCCTCAATTGTCGGACACTTATGACAGTTGCTTGCCACTGCCAGACCACCTAAAAGCCGATTAAAATCTAAACTTCCGGGCATCAAAACTCTATGGTTTCTGGTAGTTTAAATTACATGATTTAGTAAGAAAAATTTCATGGGAAAGGTCCTAACTCCAAGGATAGTCTAATCTATAAAATGTGTCTTGCAAATCTGTCAAATCCATACAAAATTGCAAAGGGGCTAAAATGGAATGGTGGAATGTGGGTGGGATCATAACATGATTAATTTGATTAAAATCGCAAAAGGCAACTCTGCTCGCAATTCATTTCTATTCATTTGCTGAATTGATTGAGAGGAATTGCTAAATATGACCATTTTAGTCGCGTTGCGGTCTAAATTGACCCTAATAGGAAAACTCTATCTCGAAGAGAGTAAAATATGAAAAAGGTTTATATAACACACAATGGTTTATGTAAGGCTTCATACACGTAATCCTAGGATCACAGGCCAACTCAATATGCTTGTAATAGTCAGCTACTTGTACATAAGTCCTTTATTTCTATGAGATTGGGTAACAAGAATAGATTTCCTCTTTACATTTGTGCGTTACCGGTCTTTAAATTACTGCAATATAATTATTATGCTGTTTGTCTGTCTACTAAACTCTATTACCTTTTGAAGCTGAAAAGCCGAGTATTATGTCGTATCTTTAAAATGCATGGTTGCGAATAATAGCAAAAGTTTTAAGGTTTTCGCAATCTTTTGGCCACAATCAGCCGCGCTGTATTATATTATACTATCACTATGAAAAATCACTTCTATGCGTACGTAGATCCCTCTTAGATTGTCTCCAAGACAGACCCGAGGTTCAGGGTATAGTATGCTTTATATCCTTGGTAACATGAGCTATTATTAATTTGAATTTGAATTTGAATTATGCTCTGAGCCTTAGATCGTCTTGCTCCATCGTCCCCTAATTCTGCACAAAACAAGATTCTGAGATAAGGCACGATGTTACTGACTTACTGTACACTTTTACCGCGCAATATGGGTCTAAATAGTCAAAGGAATAATGTACCATAATTAAAATTCTTATATGTAGGAATTCTTAAGAAAGTAGCAGCGGCTTTCGTGCTTTGCAGTCTGAAGACAAGAAATACAAATAGCAGTTAGTGATGAACACTGATTAACAGGTTTCGGCACTGATTTACTACTGTACCAATATAAATAATATTGTCAGACCTACATGTCCTGTACAGTTAGTAGGTAGCTAAAATTTTAAACAATGTTTGTCTTTTTAGAGTAGAATATTCAGTCAGAAGTTTAGCTAATAAACATTATTATTTATTATAAATTATAATTTCTTGAAAGCGCTACTAATCTCAACAAACTTGGAATCATTTGCCGATTTCTTAGGGCCTGTTTCACCACTTCCTGACAAGTGCCGAATAGGCTATTTACCACTTAACTTGACAGATCGAGTATGGAGAATCTGTCAAAAAAGTTGTGAATTGCCTATTCGGCACTTATCAGGAAGTGGTGAAACAGGCCCTAGCTTCAGAAATCGGATGATAGTGCCCTAAAACTTATTTATACCAATTGGCAATAAACCAAGTGCGTATTCCGTAAAACAAATGACAATACCAGACATGAAACTTGAATAAAATAGATAAAACTCTGTTGAAACGCATGACAATGGCAGGGAAGTTTACAGTTGAAAGAGCTAGATAGAATGCAGTATGAACAACCTGTCGTGTTGGAGCCTAGCAATCCTGTGACAATAAACGCTAACTGAATTTAACAACTTGCTGATGCGACGAGAAAGAAGTAAAGAAAACTTTTGTGAAGTTGACTGCAAGAGTTTCGATCTCGAAAGGAAAATGTTACTAATGCTCGGTCCCAGCTGAGCTTTTTTGGCAGGAGTTGACTTCTATCTAGGACTCGATATTTTGTAGGCGCGATCGAGCGGTTTTGTCGGTATGCCTAGAGATCACAAGCAATTTAACGATAAATTAAAATAGCGCGATGGTTGTATTGTCATTTACATTAATTTGCTTGTGAATTGTGATCTCGCGGGACGCGGTATAGCCAAACCACTCGTTCGCGCGGATGCATATAATAAATAAATAGAGTCAATAAGCATTTTAGATTAGTCAACTTTTTGCCATTGCCCAACAAGGCACTATTGAATAGGTGAACTCTTCTCAACTCTTCAAACCCCCAGAAACGTGTTGTGCTGTCTATCTATCTGTCTGTCTCCTGACTCCTGAGTCGCGATCGCATAATATTATGTCAATATAAGTCTAGCATCCCTTTATCAACATGATAGCTGGGTAGAATGAAATTAATAATTATATACAGTGAGGCGATTCTACGTTTTCCATCCCGTAGTAATGGAAGACAACGTAAGGCCGTCATTAATTGGGCGTCAGTGTCACTCTGTCACATCCGGCATATTGTCACAACCATGGATTAGAATGTAAAGAGTGGCATTGGTTACTTGCATCCGTTATTGTAACTTGCTGCTGTTGTGAATTTTAGGGATGGATGACTAATAGATTCTTTATATTAATACCTTTTGTAATTCAAATATTAGTAAAACTTTCATTCTTTGTTTAATATCATTTAACTAAGTTCAGTAATTGTCACTCAATTTTGTAATGTTGTGTACGCCCATAATTGGTATATACATCAGATCTATTTTATTGTCTTAACAATTTTATGTTTATTTCAATGTATGTACTGTTGGTGTACCTTAAAGTAAATAAATAAATAAATAAATAAATAAATAAATATTATATACTTACTACCTTTTCTCGAGCTAATGCGATCTAAAAGCTCCATATTATATACGAGAGCATGACAGATTCTGTCGGACGGAGCACGATTTTGGTGAGGGCCTGCGATCAGTCGGAATTTTCGTATAAGTAAAGAAAATAGATCGGAAAGCGTTTAATACCATCCGCATCCGTACCTTTTGGTCCCTTTATTGTGTCTTTCTTTTTTATTGGTCTGAGCTAGGTGAGTGTTTTTTTTCGCTCGTGAATCGAACTGTCCTGATTCCTGCCCTTCATTTGACACGATTTTGCGCGAAACGTTACAATATAAAGTATTGTGCCTAGTCTCCCGTCTTTTTTTATGAAAAAAGGGGACAAACGAGCAAACGGGTTATGGAGAGCAACTTCCGTCGCCCATGGACACTCGCAGTATCAGAAGAGATGCAGGTGTGTTGCCGGCCTTTTACGGGAAGGGAATAGGGGAGGGTAGGGAAGGGAAAAGGGTAAGGGATTGGGCCTCCGGTAAACTCACTCACTCGGAGAAACACAGCGCAAGCGCTGTTTCACGCCGGTTTTCTGTGAGCCCGTGGTATTTCTCCGGTCAAGCCGGCCCATTTGTGCCGTAGCATGATTCTCCCACGGTATTAGAATATAATATCCCACAAAAAACATTTTCACGTAAAAATGTTGCCAAGATGAGAACATAATATTATTATAGTTCGTGGTGTCAAAAAGTAGTGAAATCTCATGTAGAGCCAAGTTTCTAACCTTACATACTTAGCCCTAAATCTAATAACCTTAATTTTACACCAAAGCGCGGCAAAATATTTAATAATAATATAATGTGTCAGCCGAACGAGAAGAATCTAAAAACTCTACACATTAGTCAAAATCGATAGCCTGGCCATTTTTCTTTAGTTAGGGTATAATATTAAGTTCAAAGCCCTGCCGAATAACAAAATGGCCAAGCCACCGATTTTGACTAATGTGTAGAGTTTTTAGATTCTTCTCGTTCGGCTGACACATTATATTATTATTAAATATTTTGCCGCGCTTTGGTGTAAAATTAAGGTTATTAGATTTAGGGCTAAGTATGTAAGGTTAGAAACTTGGCTCTACATGAGATTTCACTACTTTTTGACACCACGAACTATAATAATATTATGTTCTCATCTTGGCAACATTTTTACGTGAAAATGTTTTTTGTGGGATTTCATTTCTTTTTGTAAGTTGGTTTAATTACGTTGTTTTTTTTTTAGTTAATTTTTTCTTTCTTTTTTTTGATGTATTTCTTTTAGGTTTCAGTACCCAGAGGGTAAAAATGGAACCCTATTCCTAGACTTCAGTGTCTGTCAGCTGCCCGTCTGTCTGTCTGTCTATCTGTTTCTTGGAAGTATCTCAAGAACGGTAGTAGCTGGAGAGTTGAAATTTTCATCGATCGTGTATTTCAACAAAATAAATTTAATATTTTGCGGGGCTCTCATACAACAAACGTGGTTTTATTTTTTCCTATTGATATTTGATAATAATTAATAAATAATAGATGTCGCTGCTGGTCGTCTACATCGCATAATACTTGTAAATGTACTCTAGTCAATAAGAGATTTCACTGTTAGGTATCTACATCGCACTATAATTGTTTGACGTGATTATGTTTTAGCCGTTTAACTTTTAGGCACAGGTTTTTTCTTTGAACTAACCGATGTTGTTTACATCCTACAATTAAATATTTGCAAAGAAATGCTGAGACTACGACTATACTTTGAACTTACATATTTTTAAAATGATTTAAGGTCTAGAGTCTGCAAAGTAAAGTTATTAATAATATACATAAGGAACATACAATTATAATATACAAGCTATTGCCCGCGAGCCCGCGACTCCGTCCGCGTGGACTTCAGCTTTAAATAGCGCGCGGTAGTACCCGTCATAAAGCAACTTCTATTATAATATAATAATATTATATGGTAAGTAGTTCTCGTTGCTACATTACTGCAAATTGCATTTGCACGACAGACATACGACAGACTACAGGTGCTTCCGGGGGACGCTTACTTCAAACTTCAATGTTTACAGGCAGACAGAAAACATTTCTTACATATTTTAAACTAGCTGTCCCGGCAAACGTTGTTTTCCCATTTAAAGTATTTCTACTTCATCAGTTGATATAAAATATTACCCCCTCTTTTGTCCCCTAAGAGGTGTGGGGGAAATTTTTTATCAACAGAATATGTTAAGTTAGAAAACACAGTTAATAATATTATGAAGTAAGTCCAAGAAAAAAGTTTCATACAAAATCTGACCCCCTCTTTGGTCCCCTTAGAAGGGTGGAAGGGTGGGATTTTTATACACCAGATGTTGAGTTGGAAGAAGACAAATATATCTGCGAAAACTGTATGCAAATCGGATCAGTAGTTTTCGTGTTAAAGAAAAAAGTTTGATACAAAATCTGACTCCCTTTTTCGTCCCCTTTGAGGGGTGGGGAGAATTTTTTTATCACCAGATGTTAAGTTGGAAGAAGACAAATACATCTGTGAAAACCGCATTCAAATCGGATCAGTAGTTTTCGTGTGATAGTGGAACAAACATACAGACAGACAGACAGACAAAAAAACTAACCACATTTTTGGCTTCTATAGCGATATTGTAGTGACACCCCCCGCTTATTATTTTTTTAATATTATCTTTATTGTACAGAATTTTCATTACTACAGTTTTATTATATTATGTATAGAAGATTTTTGCATAGGGGGTTATTAACAGCTGGGGAGTGGGGTCGAAGTCGAACATCAACTCTTCTTAATACAATATATTATTTCAAATATTATGTGAAACATCAAATTAATCGAAAGCAGTATGTTCATCCTTACCACTTCTTATAGAAACACGTTTGGGTAAGCGATAGTGCGATGTAGAAGACGCGCGGCGGCGGCGCGGCGCCATCTATTATGAATTTTTGGAACTAACTTTATTTGAACACATTTAGGTACGCATTTTCACCCCCTTACAATTCGCATTTATAATAATATTAGTATAGATATAATATTATTTAAAAGGAGGTACAGGATGATTCTTTGGATGATGGAAAAATTACCACATAAATTATTACGTTTTTATGAAATTAAGGGGCAATTAACGAGGATGTGCACTCGCAATATTAGAAAAGTTGCAAGTGCTTTGCCTGCCTTTAAGAGGGGATCTGTTATATAAAATTAGGAGACAAATGAGCAAACAGGTCACCTGATGGAAAGTAAGTTCTACCGTCGTCTATAGACATTAGACACTAACATCAGAAGTGTTGCAAGTGCGTTTTCGGTCTTTTTATGAAGGAATAGGCTAATGGAATCAGCAGAAGAGAACAGGGATAGGGAATAAGGTTTAGGTGCAGTTGGGCCTCCGCTTAACTCACTCACTAAGCGAAACACAGGGCAAGCGCTGTTTCACACCGGTTTTCTGTGAGAGCGCTGTTTCCCGCCGGTTTTCTGTGAGTCTATGTACTCTCATGTCTAATACGTATTATAGATTTTTGCATAGGGGTTATTAACAGCTGGGGAGTGGGGTCGAAGTCGAACATCATATTATATTTCAAATATTATGTGAAACATCAAATTAATCGAAAACAGTATGTTCATCCTTACCACCTCTTATAGAAACACGTTTGGGTAAGCGATAGTGCGATGTAGAAGACGCGCGGCGGCGGCGCGGCGCCATCTATTATGAATTTTTGGAACTAACTTTATTTGAACAAATTTACGCATTTTCACCCCCTTACAATTCGCATTTATAATATTAGTATAGATGTAATATTATTTAAAAGGAGGTACGGAATGATTCTTTGAATGATGGAAAAATTACCACATAAATTATTACGTTTTTATGAAATTAAGGGGCAATTAACGAGGATGTGCACTCGCAATATTAGAAAAGTTGCAAGTGCTTTGCCAGCCTTTAAGAGGGGATCTGTTATATAAAATTAGGAGACAAATGAGCAAACAGGTCACCTGATGGAAAGTAAGTTCTACCGTCGTCTATAGACATTAGACACTAACATCAGAAGTGTTGCAAGTGCGTTTTCGGTCTTTTTATGAAGGAATAGGCTAAGGAAATCAGCAGAAGAGAACAGGGATAGGGAATAAGGTTTAGGTGCAGTTGGGCCTCCGCTTAACTCACTCACTAAGCGAAACACAGGGCAAGCGCTGTTTCACGCCGGTTTTCTGTGAGAGCGCTGTTTCACGCCGGTTTTCTGTGAGTCTATGGTCTCTCATGTCTAATACGTATTTTTTTTGGCACGAGAATTATTTTATACTCTATTTTTAATTTTGTATCTAGCACAAGAAACGGGGGTATCTCATACTAACATCCCTCTCTCTATATCAAGGGGATGGGATAGGTTAGGTTGGGTTTGATAATTTTTTTGTTGTTTCTGTACTAATAGTATGTCACATACCAAATTTCAGCTTTCTATGACTTCAGGAAGTACCCTAACAATTTTGATGATCGGTGAGTCAGTCCATTATTGTGGGGTTTTTGGACCCCTATAAAATCTAAAGTATAATAGTAACAATATTCAAACTTTGCGCATTTAATTATTATACTCATGTCATAATATCTTGAAAATTTCAACTATCTGGCATTATCCAAACCAAAGTTACGAGGGTGCAAAAATACGGCGAAACGTTTCGAGAAAAGGTAGGTAGTGCCCGTGCGCGCTTCGCTTGGCTCATCTTGGCGGGGGCACTCCCGTGCCCCCAGATATTATTTTGAATTTTCTTATTGGCCTTCAATGCAAATGAGAAATACCTATTACCTTCTCTTAAGTGTTGGAACTCTCCAAGGGAACGCTTAGCATAAGTATTGTAAGGTCTTTGAATGAGTACGGATGTTGAAAAGAATTGATGAATAAATACTTGTTATTGGAAAATGTAGTCTAAAGACATACACTCATAGATCATTTTCTCTGCCACATATATACCGTATCCGGTTTAGATTTGGAATTACAAATAGTGATAAAGTTTCGTTCGGGAATTGATTATTTTCTTCATCCTGTGGCAATGTCTGTAGTTTGTACCTTAGAATAATACCGCTGTTTTTCGTGATTTCTGGGACCATACATTTTATACGAGTGCGATAGCAATATATTTGTGCTAGAAAGAGATATGGTTGTGAATTGTGATTAGTCAATGTACGAATATCTGAATACGCGACCAAACTTTAGTCTACACTAGACTATGGCAGTATAGGGTAGCAAATCAAAAATAAAGCCCGCCGACATGCAGTTTGGCGGGCTACTAGTCTTATTATTTCTTCCAATAGTGACAGAACTTCTGTGCTCTATAGTCTTGAAACTTAACTAGAAAGGACAAGATACTATGTAACTAGGCAATAAGTAATAACTCAAAAAACTTATTATACTATAGATAGGTAACAACTAATAAATGACCATCATAAATACTGGTGAAGAAAAATAGAATTAAGATCATTGTTCGAAATCACGCAAATCGCGACAAGGTAGGGTGAAGCGAGGCCACATACAACATTGCTATTAGCTGCGTTGTGTTTCGGTGCGTCGTAGCAACGACATTAGCTATGTCCACATTATGCAATTTCATCTTCAATTTTCGTCATCTTCTTTTTATTCAACTTTCGTTTGGCATATTCAATAATTGAATGCGTCAAAATCCACCAGCGTTGAAAGAAAAGTGTTATAGCGAGCGCTACGATTTCAACGCGCGTCACGGGCATGCCTCACGTTCGCTGTTGACTGCGCTATAACGCATGCCCTTGACGAACAGAAATCGGCACAACGTGGACAAAGTCATTGTATAGCATACAATGATACCGCAAGTCGCAGCGGCAGAAGAAATGTGGCCTCGGTACTTTTAACTTTATAAGAGAGACATAACAATAGTTTGTAAACTGTATTTACTAATATAACTACGTTGCACCAATACCCAGTATTTATCAGTGAGTTAAGTATAAATTAGTAAATTAGTATAATATTGTCCCTTTGTCCCTACTAAAAATAGATATAAATAAGTAAAATTGTTCTATTATAATTCAATCATTTAGATATACAAACTTGGTGTTGTCGAATCTTAAATAACAAAGTGTAAAATTTTATTGCTCTAAAGTCTCTAAAACTCTTACGAGAAGTCTAAACTCTAAAGTTCAAGTCTCGATTCAAACATTAACCTTTCAAATTAAGATGCCAATTACCTACGCGGAAATTGTTACACATATTTAGTATATTTTTTAGTATTTCCAATATTAAAAGTGTTAGATTTATGACCGTATCATAAGGAAAATGCATGGCCAATGGCCATATTCGTAATTGGTAAATACTAAATTGGAGTCAATCAGGGAGCGATCCACGGGCCAGTTGTAAGGAAGTGTAGTAAAATGTACTGTGATTGTAACTTTAGTAGTTTTAAGAGCATAATATTGTTAAGGCCCTTAACTTACTGATACTTATTTTAGCAGTATAATATTGTCTAGCTATCGAAATTAATAGTAGTAAAGCCAAGTAGTCAGTAGAGTAGGTATAAATCAAACTCTATAGTAGAGTATTGACTCTAGATTTCTCTTAAATATTAGTAGTGATGCAGATGTGATATCTTATAAATAAATATATCATAATAAGTTTAAAGTTAAACTTATTATGTTAAAAGTTGAGTAAATAGTACCTATTATGGAGTTTATAAGTTCTAATAAGAGTTAAGACCGGGCTGCTTTTTTGCTGTGTTTTCTACTAAGTATTACACTCCCGGGAGACGATTGACTCCAATGAAATTGAGATTTATTTAATCATTGTATATTTATCTGATATTTAACTTACGGAAAACACGATTCACTTATTTTGACTCGATAGTTTTATTTTTCGAAATTATGAATATTTTTGGGCTTGGGAGTTACTATCATTAAATAACATGCACTACTACAATCACACACTTTATAAAATAATAGCTAGCGGAAATATTTGTATTGTATTTAGTTTTTAACTAATCACCAAAAACTGTTCTGGGACTTACGACCTTTACTTTCGTGCTATAATGCTGGGACCGTTGTTACGCGATATTGTTCACTATTAGCTGCAGCGTAAAGCATATTGCTCGGGAGCACGATTCATGGAATCATTGTATCACGATTGGAGGATAGCGGGATTTGTAGGCGGGGCTAGCGTTTTAGCAGTAGGCTCTTAAAAGGCAAGTACTTGGTAGTAATTTATAACCTAAAATCAGCTAAGTACACAGAATGTGTATTATGGTGCCATTTTATACATTTTGCTTAGGAGTATTATACAACATAAACCTACGTAGGTACTTAGAAGAAAATGATACTTATTTTCGAAAAAAAACTAAACTAAGTTTTCCATGTATTTATATCCTATTTTACTGAAGACATGCAATATCACTACATATCGGTGTATTATGAGTATTAAAGGCCCACTATGAGCTATTATATTACTTCTAGACTGTCCTGTGCGAACTGATAAACTCCAAGCAAGCGTGCTCTTCAATCGTAAGTTCTATTTTTACCGGTTTATTAATAGGCGTATAGCGTGCTTAACGTCACATAAGTACACATTTCCTTTAGTCCTTACCCTTCGAAGGGTTTAAGCATTCCTAAACAGAATTTTAAATTCAAGTCATAACACGGAAATAGGCAATTTACAGGAATTCATAGCGAATAGTGTAGTAGTTTTTCTACTTGTTTTGAGGGTTGAATTGAGTTGGCGTTTTATTAACCATTGTATCTTGATTGTATCAGTTAGGTATTATTAAATCGAAATTCAGTTTTTTTACACTATTTAGATTTTAAAAAATCGGCCAAGTGCGAGTCGGAATCGCGCACGAAGGGTTCCGTATCATTATAGAGCAAAATTAGGCCATAAATTGTGTTTTTTGTATGGGAGCCCCCCTTATTTTTTATTTTATTTTAATATTATTATTAAATATTAAAGTAAACATATAACTAAGGATTTTGTGAAAAATTCAAGTTCCTACCTGTTGCCATTTTTGATATAGTGCAAAAAAGGCCAAAAAAATCACGTTTGTTGTATGGGAGCCCCCTTAAATATTCATTTTATTTTATTTTTAGTATTTGTTGTCATAGCGGCAACAGATATACATAATCTGTAAAAATATCAAATCTCTAGCTATTACCGTTCTTGAGTTACAGCCTGGAGACAGACAGACAGACAGACAGACGGACAGACATACAGACGGACAAACGGACAGACAACGAAGTCTTAGTAATAGGGTCCCGTTTTTACCCTTTGGGTACGGAACCCTAAAAATAACCTTATAGTCACGTGGCATCATGAAAGAGATCTGCAGACAGATTGTGATAAAATAATATGGTCCAGATATGAATATAAATTATTGAGACCATGGTGGAGGTGCTGACTTTGCACTCTAGTATCAAGGAAGTACACAAAAAGTCAATAAAAATTAAAAATAATATTTTTCCATCTTACCGAATATCACTATTTTTTGAAGAAACAAGACGACACGGACGTATGAAGCAACATACTTTTCGAATAATTTTGAAAACTACAAGGACTATTACATTATGCCATGTGGCAACTGACAACTATGTACTACATAAGTAATAAAATTAAACCGTACACTACGTTAAAAAATGCAGTTAGAATAAATTAACACGGTGTAGGTACAATATTGATATAGGTCATCAAACCTCACCAGACTGGTCCTCCCACGCGGACGACCATTTTTACTCGACTACATATTGTTCAAGTCCACCTATTGTTGTCCAGTAAGAGTGTAGTTGACATTGGTACCTTGTTGTACTCTCGATTTAAAAATGATCCAAAATATGTAAATTGAAAACAGCTTTATTTGCTATGGATAGGCGAAGTTACCTGTAAATTGTAAACACATATTTTAAAAGGCGAAAGTTTGTTACTGCAGGCAAAAACTGCTCAACGAATTTTATCAAATACATGGTTACAACACATATTATGCTACTTACTTCGAAGTATACTGTTCCTATGAAGTATGGGATAAGTCATAAGACGTACTGTTGTGCATTTATCTTTCATATTATTCGTATTTTTTATTTACAATTAGATAGAAAATAAAAAAGAGTTAAGTATTAACTATACTTATACAGCGTACAGCACTAATTTACTATACAGTTTGTCCGAAACACATTGCTTGAAGTATACAAGTTGCCTAACTTAGATTCTAATCTACCCACATTTAACTAAGTTGTTAGTTGTTACTTTGTAACTTAATTCTAGATAACAAGCAATTAAGTACAGATGTAATTGGAAATATAGTTGGAACTCAAGCTTTATTTACAAAAACATTATTGACAAAAAAGTATTACTACTACTACAACATCTTTAATATTAATTAATATCATAAATCTGATGGCTATTATATTATGTAACATCTTCAAGCGACTAAGAAGAGCCAAGAATCACTGGAAATTATGGAAAAAACAGTTAAATTATTTATTTTTTACTATTTTTATATAGACATATATATAGGCTTATGTATCTATTGTGTAATAACCTGTAAGTCTAGACAAAGACAACTAGGTAAGTAGGTACTAGCTTTACGCTCGTTTCATTTAGTTTATTTCTTATGTTATTTTATCACAGCATATAAAAACAAGGGTAATACTTAATTCATGTTAAATAACGAAATGGCAACAAGTTTTCGCTAGTGAGTAATAAGTTTAAGATAAAAGTAACATTTGAAATATTAAATCCTGACGAAACTAACCACAGAAACTAACTCATGACCTTCCTGTGCACATTTACTTTACAGTCGCAAAGGGTACGCTCTGACCATTTCTCTAATCCTATGACAGGCACTTAGGCTACATATCGATGAGCCCCAGGCCAATTTCCGGGCTGGTGGCAAATAATCAATGTTGCCAGCTAACAGAATCACGCCAGAAATTGTGTTACCCACCGATACTGCGGCTTAACAAGCTATTAAAGGGTATCTAAGCGTTAGTTAACTCTGTAATTAAGACTTAAATGGGTAAACTTGGACAACATGCTAGTTCCTCACAAGTTTTTGTTGGTTTAATAATTAATGATAAATGATTTTAGCCTGTCTCTACGTCATATTCATATCAGAGTTTTGTCAGAAAAGCACGTTAAACGCTGAACAAAACTGTTTGTTTATTGTATTTGCTGGTGATACCTTTAGCATGTTAATATCGTAGTAATATATCCTATTAAAGCTTCTTTTACGATCTCGACGTTTTGCTCAAAGATACTGCGTAAAGATACCGCAAAAACACGCAAACTTTCTTCCCCAAACTTGTAAGGAACACATCAATACAAGGCATTTGGAATCAGAACCCTCTAACCGCCCCCTCACGTTTATATTTCGATATTAGTAATCTGAGGGTAGCTAGCCCCTGTGAGTCATCCATGCCAGCTGTCTGAGTACTGTACCTATACAGTGTAAGTACTATACCTACATTAAAATATGTATTTTAATAGTATTGTCCGTGCTTATATTATAAATGCGAAAGTGTGTCTGTATGTCGTTATCTCTTCGCCCCTAAGCCGATGAAGCGACTTTGCTGAAGTTTGGTTGAAAATTGGTATGGAGATAGTTTGAGTCCCGAGAAGCGATATAATAAAAGTACCATACTTTTGATCCGGAATTTTCGGCAAAATTTTGAAAGGAACGGTACGTTCCTGCAAGATAAACGAATTTTTTCACAGTAATACAAACGGAGTATACCGTATACAGCACAACAGTTAGTATTGGGTATTAAGTATTGTTACGTGCTAAGGTTCGATGATTCGGAGAAAAAGACCTGGTGACTCTCTTGAAGACTTTTATTTACACTTAGGTTACACAACTCACTAGGTCCAAACACTACGCACTAAGTTCAAACACTAAGCACTAGGTCCAAACACTATGCACTAACTCACACTAGATCACTATGTCTAAACACTAAGCACTATCACTGGTTCACTCACTAAGTCACTTGTTTCTCACTTCCGAAGTCGCCTTGATTATCGCTCACTCGAAAACATTCGAAAAACTGACTGGCCGGCCCGTCTACCTGCCGTATTTATACGGGTCGAGGCGAGCTCTAGACCGTCCGAGAACATTCCACAATTCGCATCAACATGTAAACAACCGTGGGAAAATTCGAGCAGGTACGCGCAGGTAACAAAAACATACAAGTAGCGGCATCTGGTATTGAATAGGGGATTTACGGTTTCGCCATGTTGCCGTTAGATGACACTACGTGTCCGCATTCGTAACAGTATAAAATAAATTATCATTCGATAGTTTCGACACCGGTAGTTTGTAAAACGATATTGTAAAATGATAATTTGACAGGAGTTGCAAACCTTGTCAAATGTGTAAATAAATAAAAATAATAAATAAAATAAAAATTGTTTTATTTCTGAATTCTAAATAGATTTGAATCAAATAATTTCAGAACGTTGTCGCTGCTGGGGCCTACCACCGGTTCGGGAACTAACCCAGCGAGAAGATCCGGCTTATGAATCTCGCACATGTTATAATAGAAAAATTATAGTTTTAGGAGATTATGATGGAAAATGCTTTATGCATTTATTAGAGAAATCTTACCCACAAGGTACAATAATGTTTATTGTTTACGTTACAAATTAATGAAAATATTTTCTTGATAAGTATTATGTTGCCTGAGAAACCTCCTCCTTTTTGGAAATCGGTTAAAATTATACATAATATATTTGACGTGGTTTAGTAACGCTCGATTTTTATCTATTAAAACCTGTTTTTTGATTGGTTAATGACAAAACAAGAAATCTACAACGCTGTTGAACTATATAATATGTGGGAAGTATAAGTATTTTAAATAAAAGAGGAAGCAAGTAACTTACAAAACCTACTTACCGCTAAAAAGCCTTAATGTTTTGAGAAAAACTGTAGATACAAAAGGAACGAAATCTTTTGAGATAAAACTGTAGATACAAAATAAATGGCCTCCAGAAGGCTTCTTTGAAATCATCAAAACGGGCGCGACAAAGCTCCGCTTGGTAATTGTACAAAGTATTCTGAACATGACCGAATTTCACACAAAGACCCCAAGAATTTCAAATCTTTTGACGCACTTCCTCATTATAAACACTGTAATGGTAAAGTTTCAAAGACATTTTCATGTTGAAACTTGAAGGATGCCAAGATCGTTCTTTTACTGATAAAAGTTATCATGTTAAGTAAGACTGGTAAGCATCATTGTATATTCGACGTTCAGAAAATATTATTTTGTATGAAATTTTGAATAAAAATATTTTATTTAATATTTTAAACACTACACACAACCTATGAAATAGCTGCAAATTCTACACCTAATTTAAGTAGATATACTTAAGCCATAGTTTAGACATGTGTTTATGTAAGTACCAAGCATTTAGTTTATGAAGCATTTAGTTTATGTAAGTACTAAGCTAGTATTTAACTATAGTGTGATAAAACGTTCAATATATTATAATTTTATATCATAATAATAATAATACTTACATCGAAAAGGTTCAAGGCCTACAAATTTGAAATTTCTTACACGTTTTCCGCTTAAAAAGTAGGCATCCAATTTCCAATGTTTTTAAAATTATTTCCCTAGGGGTTTAATAAGAACTAAATTTAAAAAATATTATAAAATGTGTCTGTACTCTGTCCATGTCCATCCATCCATGTCTATCTGTCTGTCTGTTACCTCTTCATGCCTAAACCGCTGAACAGATTTTCCCGGGAAATGACATAGGATACTTTTTATCCCCGAAAAATATACGGTTCCTTCGCGCATGAATTTTATCGCAACGGAGTTGCGGGAGTCATCTAGTAAATAGTTATGAAAAGTTATAATAGGTAATAGGTATAATAATGATAATAAAAACAAATGACTCAAAAATGAATCTGTAGTAGCAGAATTAATCGATTGAACTGTACAGCTCTAACACAGATTTAATCACACATTGGACGCATACAAATTTCTCTTCCAACTGTGACAAGTAATAGAAGCCAGTTAAATAGGACAGGGTGAGCATCCAGACGCCTTTCCCGGGACAAAACCATCATGGCGGAATCTAGTTTAAGCACATAATTAGACTTTTTATACGTGTAGGTTAACATAGTAAGAGTTTTCTCTGAGTATTTTTAGCACAGAAATAATTGCCATGACAATGTACATTGTACATTGTTACTTAAGTGTGACCTCATAAAACGCATTAAGTATATATCAATCAAATATTATGTTTACAATTAAAAATATTAGCATATTTTTTAAAATTCAAAATAAGTAGGTACCTACATTTGTTTCATATTATATGGTTCAAAAATTCATGCTGAAATTTAATATGCTTTCAGCATTTTTGTATGACTTTTGTAAACCTATAAGACTTATGGCAATAGAGCTTAACATTTGTTCGCTGTATTACATAAGAAGTCTTCATTAATTTGTCCTCCAGTCTCGTAACATTAATATAAGCCAAATGCATTTACATTGCATTTGGAGCGATACAGATTCCTTGTGATTAAAGTTCAAGAACTATTTACATACGCTTATCATTACTTCCACGCGTGATTTAAATTGTCATACATTTATGGATGCTTGAATGTTGACTGGCTAGAATATTATTTAATAGAGACACCCGTTTGCTAAAGAGCATAGAGACGGGAGTGATTGCATTGCAATTTGCAAACAAGAATCATCACTACTATACTGCAGTAATTTAAGTGTATGTAAAAACATAACTCTAAAAAATTAAAGTAAGTACCTATGTATAGGTATTAGGTACTTTAAAGGTACCTATAAAGATTGGAGATAAGTATCGAACAAATTATTATAGGATACTTTTTAATCCGCAAAATGTATGGTCTCAGCTGAGCTTTAAACGAAATTTAGGAATCACAATCAGTATTATTAATAAGATTTTACAAAATAATACGGGAATCTCTCATAAAACTATCCTAATAGTTGTTACGTATTCAAAGAGAGTTTTCACAAGATAAAGCAAATTCAATAAGTCTGAATCGTCTCACTTCGTCAATACGCCTCTTCACTTCCTAATTCCAGATGGATGATTCAAATCGATTCAGTTTAGGGTAAAACACCCTATTATTGGCACCATTCCAGATGATTAATACGACCGGGGTACTTAGAAAACGAGCATTCGATAATCTTCGACAGCGAAGATAGAAATAAAAAATGTATGAGACTTAGGGCCTGTTTCACCACTTCCTGATAAGTGCCGGATAGGCTATCCAGTATCCACCACTTAACTTGACAGATGAAGTATGGAGAATCTGTCATAAAAGTTGTGGATAGCCTATTCGGCACATTATCATGAAGTGGTGAAACAGGCCCTTAATAAAATAATGTCCCCTCTACATATCGGCGGACGCGTTGGCAGATTGTATCTGCGGATGCGTCCGCCGATGTGTAGACGGCGGGTTTTGCTCGTCTGTGGTAGATATTTGACGTCGGCCGATGCATCTGCCGCGTATCCGTTTGGTGTCGGTTTTTCGACACAGATCAAAGGGATCGAGTGCGGACGCACGGCGCCTGTCCACACGTCTGCCGATGCATCAGTATTCGATGGAAATTTAGTGAGAGTGGACATGTATTATGTGCTCAGTTTTGTCGTCGAAATGGCTGCTAGTAACATGCAAGCTGCTTTTCCATGCTCGCCCCCTAATCAAAATTAAATAAATGTTATTATCTTAGTTAAATAAAAATGGATTTTCAAATGTATTAGTCGCGTTAAAACTCGTAAACGGCTGAACGGATTGGTCTGATTAATAGCCTTAAAATATTCGTAGAAGTCCAGGGAAGTTTTCAAGTGACATGAAGTTCACCGGGACAGCTAGTTAGGTATATAAGTTAATATTGCCAAAATATTTATTTCGAATATATTTTCGTTTTTGTGTATAGACAGCATCCACCACCTTCTTTTGGTCCATTTTTTTTATAACTCTACTGTGGACTGCGGTGCACTCTTAGGTAATAATAATTATAGGTGCTAATTATATAAGTATGTATTAGAAGCAGCCGCTACTGTCTTTATATATCCATTTTTTGCGGCACGAGTTACATCTTTCACGATTGAGCACAGACTGATTAACTCACAGATGTGTGGACGGATCGCAATTTATCCGCAGATATTATGGTTGCGGATGCATCTGCCGACGCGTCCGCCGATATCTAGAGGAGGCATTAGACATGCGCAAGTGCTCCGAGTTCTGACGTTAGCGCTATATAAAGTGTAACAAAACTTTGATAGTACTTTAGGGCGTGAATATTGGCCTATATAAACTTCGCCGTGAAAGCAGCAGCGCTGAAAGAGTAACTTTTTTTTACTTTTGTATGGGAAAATAACAAATCACAAAAAATATCCTTCGTCTCTGGCTAGTGGCTACTGCATAACATTAAGGGCATGTGTCACCACTTCCTGATAAAGTATCGAATAGGCTATCCATAACTTTTTTGACAGATTCTCCATATTTCATCTGTCAAGTTATGTGGTGGATAGCCTAACAGGAAGTGGTGAAACAGCCCCTAATAAAAATTTAAATGAAGTGATAATTCAATCAAACGGCGGCTTTTGATTCAGCTGTAGTGTTGAATTTTTTGAGCGACATGAATATTCAATTAGAAAGCTAGACGTATGATTGAATGGCGTTGTTCAGTCAAAAGGCTAGCTGTTTGATTGAACGGCTGCTTAAACCAATTGGCTGCGACATATATTTATTTTTGTCCTTTCTCTCAAGATAAGGTATAATTGTCGTGGAATCAGTGTGCATGTTGCGAAATTTTGAATCACTTCTGCCTACGCCGTCGTTGTCAATGTGAGTGGCGTCATTGGCACTGGCATGATACACTGTATAATAATATTATGAATAGCTGGTATGCAATCTTTGATCCCAGCTATGCTCCTATTGAGGACCCTTCTTATTCACAATGTAACTATGTAAGAAAATCTTGAAATCTTAATTTGACCAAAATTTCATCCTAATCGAAGGTCAGGAAATGAGTTCTGATGACAATACAATATGACTAGCTAAGAAATGTCATTACAAATCCAATATGGCGCCCCCTCCCCCAAGATGGCGGACAGGCTATTTGAAATGCACCCCCATAATATGGGTATCAAATGAAAGAGTTTGCTGTCAGAAATACGAAAAAAATAATAATCACGTGACTTAAATCCAACATGGCGGACATCCAAGATGGCGGACTGGCTAAAGCGTGTTTTTTTAGTTTTTTTTTACTATTATTATTACTTGCTCCATAATCCCTTTTCAAAAATAAGGCTATGAAAATTATTAACATATCGATACCAGAAATTTCAATTGTGTTAAGAACATTTTCGTGAAAATGGGTTTTATACCATGACGTGTATTGTGTATACTTATTATAATTTTAAATAATAACATATTAGGTAATACATTTTCACCAAATTGTCCTTTACGATAGTTGAAATTTACGTCTACATCCATGATCCAAGATTTGAAGACATTTTCGTCAGTTAGTTTTCTTTAGCTTTATTGTTATTTCAATGCTCTTTTAAGCTTATATCTGATTTAACATGTCCCTCGGGCCTCGGTACGACAGTTCTGATCAAAGAACGTCCGCGCTGTCTCTTACATGTTGCACTGAGCCGAGTGAGCTAGAACTCGCCGGAAGGATATTTCGGATAATGTGCGGAGTGGCGATCCGGCGGAATTCAAATGTTTCTGATCAGAATTCGGACAATGTGCGGCCGGGCTTAGCGCTTAAGTTAGTATGTTCAGTGTCTGAACAAATGTGCTAAATTTCAAAAGTGTATGTAGTCATGTATGTTTTTATGTTTGTGTTTGCATATCCCCGGAACTACAAGTCCGGTAATTCCTTTTTTGTTGTTCTAGGTACCTACCTATTGATCAATTTAAGGAACACTACAAGTTTCATCAAAATTAGATCAGTAGTTTTTGAGATAAGGCAATTTTAATTCTCAATTTTGAAGGCGGTTTTATATTTTTAAAATACTATTATTTCATATTAGGCTGATGCTGATGATTTGATGAGATTCAAGTGATCTCGCTAAACAGCTCTCGTGTTTATTATGCCGACTGCGTCATGAAATAATACGGCCGTTTTGTTCATGCTTTATTCAGAGACCTACATTCATGGAGAGTGATGAATACTCAATATGGAATAGACGAATCCTTACAAATACTAAAAACTCAAACGAAAGAGCTTTGAAATTATATTATTAAAGATGTAATATTGTATGCCTGAATTGAATTCATTAGATATAGCTATACTAGATGACGCCCGCAACTCCGTTGCGCCAAAATTCGTTCATCGCTCGGGAACCGTACATTTTTTCGGGATAAAAAGCTTTCTATGTCCTTTGCCGACACTCAAAGTATCTCCATACCAAATTTCAGCAAAATCGGTTCAGCCGTTTGTGCGTAAAGAAGTTCGTTAGACAGACACACTTTCGCATTTATAACATTAAATTAGTATGGATAAATACATCTTGCACGCTTGCGCCTTTTGTTTGTGGTACTAAAACTAAAATGTATAATGTATCATGGAAAAATGTTATAACCTAGTTTTTCCTGACTCATATTATCTCCTACCAAAATTGGTTGCGACGTAAACGACAAACAAATATACTTTCACATTTATAATATTCGTATGGAAGGGTACTCCGTTCTGTGGAAGATAGTTATACAATATACATCTTTGTGTTATATAAAAGCTGCAGCAAAACTGCAGTGTTGCGACAGTTTCCTGCGAAAGGATTTAAGCGTCTGAACGACCTACAAGCCAGAGCTTACCTGGCTGGGCTTGAGAGGCTTAAGGTCCATATCCATACTAACATTATAAATGCGAGAGTCTGTCTGGTACCTCTTAACTCTTAAACAGCTGACCAATTATTAGTCCCGGGAAAGGATACTTTCCCGGAACTAAAAATTCCCTCCCGTGTAATAAGCTTTCAAGTTAAATGTCCCTATTCCCTTATAATGTATGACGTTTTCTAGTACCTACATACTAATAGTTCTAATAATAATTAATATGTATTCTATGTTTCTAGTTTAAATTACGAAGTTAGCTTTCAAGTTTCAACCAAATTGACGAGGCGAGGCGAGGCGCGGCGAATTTGTATGAATTCGACAGATTTCAATAATTGCGCGAGGCGACATAATATGCCAAGTTGCGGTCTGAATCAACCCTTATAGGTAGAGCAAAAAAATGCTAGATCTACATTCTAATAATAGATTATGCTGTTATTATAAAAATAGGAACGTAATAAGTATGTATGCAGATCAGTTCATTATAGAAAAAGCGTATACTCAACATTCACCACTTTTTAGATGATGGGATACGTCAATGCAAAAGTGTGTCTGTCTGTCTGTTACCTCTTCACTCCCAAACCACTGAACCGATCTTGCTGAAATTTGGTATGGAGATATCTTGAGTCCCGGGAAAGGACATAGGATATTTTTTATTCTGGAAAAATTTACGGAACCAACGCGATAAACGAATTTTGTGATAATACTTTTAACTTTAGGGTGTGTATGTGTTCCTTGTAGAGAGTTCACTGGGAAAGTAGCAGCGCTGAAAGACCAATTTTTTTCACTTTTGTATGGGCAAGCGCCCCAACACGGCTCACGATTATTAGTTTCGTTACACCTGTATATAATTTCAAAGTGTACTTTGCAAGTCTCCTAAATCTTGCGCCTCCTAGGTATTTTGGGTTTGAAAATTTAATATTTACTTTAAAAATTAAAAACGTAATTTTTAAATAAGTACATTATATCTACTATAACAGCTGATTCTACACTTTGCGGTTTTTCTTCCGATAAAATCGTATGCTGCTGGCTTCAAGCAATATCGTGTCGGATGATGTGAATCGCTTAACATTATGACATACATTTACATTTTCTAGTTTATTTACATGTAGGTGGACTGGAATGAGATTGGTTCGGTTTCATCTAGGTAGAAGATTCGCTGTGGCCTGTGCAAGTGTGCAGGGTTATTTGAATACATTTTAGAATTTAGATAGAAACTTTTTCGTTGGTTATTTTTAACTCACTTCCAGCTAAAATATTTTTTTAGGTTTGTGTTTTAAAAACATATGCGGTCGAATTGAGAAACCTTCTTCTTTTTGGAAGTCGGTTGAAAATAAGCATTATATTTTCTTTATTAAAATATGTCCTCTGACTTTATATTCTGTCGTGTTACTTATTTTATAGTTATGAAGGTAAGAGCTAAGTACCTCGAGTTTTTAACAAATAAGAATACGAATTGAAAAATTTACCCATGACTTGCCCCTGCCGAAAAGTGGACGATTAGAAAAATATTGCACAAACTGTTATTTTTTTTCTGTGTAGATTTTTAATAACGGGTATTTTTTACTCCTGTCCTTGACTCTTCCGGCGAAATCGAAGCCGGATGATACACCGGAACAAACATAGCAGATAAAAATTCATACCTAGGGGTACCATTTGGTTCATACTGAGCCACAGATTACTAAATAGAGAAGCATGCTGTATTTCATTCTTTTTTTATTTTTACTGTTTTGAGTATATTAGCTAGGTATCAAATTATAAGATCAATATTATTATGGTGATGATGATTATTATTTATTACGGCGATGAATTCAGGCATAGGTTTTGAAGCTCAATAAACATCGTCTAAAGGAGTAGGTACTTCTATACAGTCAAGTCTCTTCCTCAATCTTTACAGTACTTTTAGATCCATTATCATTGCATCAAATATTATTTTTTATTGCATAACATAACCTCAAAGAAGCTTGATTGACTTAGTACCCACATAAATTTAGAGGAGTTTCCTCGATTCCTCATGGATCCCATCATCAGGACACCGGCCTACAAATGACGAAAGTTTGAACATGCAAAAAATCTCCATCCGAAAACAGAACCCTTTTAGTGGAGGCGGCTTAATAGGCCCCCATAATTTCCTAAAACGGTTGAAATGGACTTCCTTAAAATAAAAACACATTCATTAATAAAATTAAAGCATGCGGGCAAGCAAATAGCCAAATAGTTGTAGGTACCTATATACTTTCGTTTCTACAAAATATAGTAACTATATTAACTAACCTACCATGTAGAGAACTATTAAATCTACCCTCATATTAGGTGTATATACCTATATATACCTATAATAAATTAAGTACCAACTTAATTTATTATAGGTATAGTTTTAATATGTACAATAATTTCAGGGAAATGATGAGAATAATTCTTATTAGAAATTGCTCTGTCGCTCTAGCAATCAATATAAACATACAAGTAGAGTAGAGACTAGAGGTACCCACACTTGTCAATTCGATGATATTATACTAAAATAGGCATTAAGCACATCGGACACCTACTAAGAAATAATTTGAATACTCTCTTGGACTAGTATACCCGATACCGTAACTTCGCATTGCAGTAAAACGTCCCTTACTCTACCACTCTGACCCATTATGCCTACAACAATACAATTCGTAAATTAACAGCTCGAATGTCTAGAATCTTTATATTATCAGAACAATTAAACACTCACAAAACGCCGGTATGCAACTTCCAGAATGCACACTCGTGAGTCACCAGCAGCCAAAACAGTCTCGAAACTTGTAAACAAACAGAAATTCGGATGCGGTTTTTCTCACAATATCCTTTTTTTGCTCAAAAAACACGGACACTCATTGCGTTGGAAATTACTCGCGGTGTCACAGTAACGTTCAGCGGGTGTCGTACTCTAACTGCGGCTCGGTCGCTGATCGCCCGTAGACCAAGGAACTTATAGCTAAACTTATGTAGGCGGAAGCGATGTGGTAATGCACCGAGATTTCTGCGCAGAAACTGTACTGCTAGCGTCATCTGTGCTAGCGCGAGATACTAAAATGAGCAACGCCATCTGTGAAAAGTTTGACAAAACATTATTTATTTTTTCATAATTTCCGAATTAGTTTTCAGTATTAAAATTAAAAATAAATAAGTTGAGTACAAGTAACAATGAATAATATGAAAATTCAGAAACGAGTTTCGAGCAAAAAAGTAAAGATATTTTAAATTTCTTTACTAAACAATGACATCTAGCGATATTAATAGAACCTTTATGTCAGCTAGCATTGTATTTGTCACTGTGCTATTCCAAAAGATGGCGGTACAAGTAACTTTATTTAAAAAAAACTATTTTCCTAATAAAAACCAATTACCGTCTTCTGGATAATGTTGAATGCCGATATATTCTGATGTTCTTATTGTTATTACTTAATATATAATTATTATTATATTATAATGTACCATTTTCACAGACCGTGTAATATAATACAATACTAATACCTCGTACTTCGTAGAATAATATTATATTGTAGAGTCTGCAATTGTAGAGTTTGTTACAATTCCTTACTCTAAAGTTTTTAGGGTTCCGTACCCAAAGGGTAAAAACGGGACCCTACTACTACTAAGACTTCGATGTCTGTCCATCTGTCCGTCTGTCCGTCTGTCTGTCTCCAGGCTGTAACTCAAGAACGGTAATAGCTAGAGAGTTGAAATTTTCACAGATTGTGTATATCTGTTGCCGCTATAACAGCAAATACTAAAAGCAAAATAAAATTAATATTTAAGGGGGGCTCCCATACAACAAACGTGATTTTTTTGGCCTTTTTTGCTCTATATCAATAATACCAACAGGTAGGTCCTTGAATTTTCCACAAAATCCTTAGTTTTACTTGTACTTTAATATTTAATAATAGTATTAAAATAAAATAAAAGATTAAGGGGGGCTCCCATATAAAAAACACAATTTTTGGTCTAATTTTGCTCTATAATGGTACGGAACTCTTCGTGCGCGAGTCCGACTCGCACTTGGCCGATTTTTTGCTCTATATCAATAATGGCAAAAGATAGGTACTTAAATTTTTCTCAAAGTCCTTAGTTATATGTGTACTTTAATATTTAATAATAATATTGAAATAAAATAGCAAATTAAGGGGGGCTCCCATACAAAAAACACAATTTTCGGCCTAATTTTGCTCTATAATGGTACGGAACCCTTCGTACGCGAGTCCGACTCGCACTTGGCCAATTATTTATAAAATAAGGGGGAAAACAAGGAAACGGGTCACCTGATGGCAAGCAACTACCGTCGCTCATGGACACTCCTAGCATTAGAAGAGCTGCAGCAACGTTACCGGCCTTAAGAGGATACACCAAGGGCGAGAAAAATGTGGCCATAGATGTTCAGGAAAAATATTATACCTCTACCGGCATTATCCAGGGAGGAAACAGCAGACAACGTTTGTATGGAAAAACGGCGGTGTGGAATGAGAAAGTAATACCTAGCTAATAAAATTATTAACTACCTGGGTACCTATTTAATGGTCGGATATTTGTTAGTTTTGGTGTTAGTAGACTATGTGTCCGGCATCGGCGGCGCATCCGCTTGATGTCCGGACACCGTGGCCCAGGCCTGGCCTTCGTATTGTTTACGCCTACTTGGGATTTAGGTTATAACTACCTGTCTTCTAGTACAATTAGGAGGTGATAGACGCTGTAGACAAAGTTTTGTCGCGTTGATAGACTTCCATGATGGTTATGATTAAACTTTATAAACCTTTTTGGAGCCCGAGCAGCGAACTGCGCATAGTCACATTTGTCTATGAGTTTGGAAAATGTTAACACCTAACGGTGATTTAACTTTTAAGTCAAATTGGTAAACAGATTTTAATTTGGAGGAATGGCAATATATCGAAAAATCGGTGTCTGTTAGACCACTAGACTAACATAGTGACACTGATTGATCATTATTATAGTGATAAATTCGTAGGTACCTACTACATCTTTTGTATAGTTATACATTTTAGGTAAAAAAGGATAGCATGGCAACGGGAGTTTAGCGGAAGACAATCGGTCATTACTCATTAGGATTCTAAGCCCGCGCGTGACCTCTGTCGATTCAATGTTGAAGCCCTGAGCTACACACATCGTAAATCGTCATTAATTATTCGCATTCCGGACTATCACTTTCCCATCACAGTTATCTGCGAGAATTAAGGGCCAGTGTCAGTCAATCTACACGGGGCGGTGGAAGTAAGGTGGGCAGTGGCCTATAACTGTCATCCACACTTCCATAATCCACACTAATATTAAAAATACGAAAGTGTGTCTGTCTATCAGTCTGTCTGTCTGTCTGCCTGTTACCTCTTCGCGCCCAAACCACTGAACAGATCTTGCTGAAATTTTGGTATGAAGATAATCAATAATAATACTCCCCACACCGGTTTCGGTGACGGTGGCCGGTTTCATTGAAACCAGGCCAGGTACGCAGGAGTAATTTTATAGTGCCCAAGTGTGTGCACAGTACACAAGAGCACTCTATATTCCTTTCACTCTCATAACCCAGTGGGACGGAAGATCGACACGACTGGCAAAAGATCAGGCGCAGGACCGACTTTTTACATGCCCATCCGACGCATGGATCATCTTACTTGTCAGACAATCAGGTGATCAGCCTGCATTGTCCTAACCGAACTTGACAATAACATGTTTCCAACGCGGGAATCGAACATCGAACTCACGACATTCAAGTCAAGAGCGACACTGTAGAGTCTAAGTATGAAGATAGTAGATACTTTGAGTCCCGGGAAAGGACTTTTTATCCGTGCATATTGCAACGTGACGAGACGACGCGATGCGTTTCAAAAGGTAGCAAGTCAATGTGTACCTTATTTAAAGTGCGTCGCATCATCTCTTGTCTCTTCGAGTTGCAATGTGAGTTCTGACCCTTAAAATCCCAAAATCAACAAACCGACCAGAATCCGACATGTTGCACACGTCCAGAATATTGACAGTCTAAACGTTGTTAAGGTGACGCCATGTGAAAGTAAAAAACCGTGTTGGATGTGTTTTAGATTGCTTGTTTTCTATGCGAGGCTGGCCCGGCCTCTCATAGAAAACAAGCAATGGAACAGCAAAAAATGGAAAGGGCGTAGCGACAAAATAGTTTTTGTCGCGTAATTTAAAAACCATAAATAAATTTCATATAAGCTATGGACAAATTAAAGTGTATACTAGAACCAATTTATGTACAAATTTTGGAAGCTTATATCACTCTCCTCTGTTGGCAAAAATAGGAATCCCTTTTTTTACAGAGGTCTTTTTGATTGATTATTCTGTGTTATAAAAGTTGACCAATTGTGTTATGCTATGGGTAATTCAAAGACAAATACATGATGAATACTGACAGTGAACTTTAATTTCTTAGCCTTAGTCATTGCTGAGAAAAATGGACATCGCTACAGCCAAATTATCAAGGCGTCACCTTAAACGTCGACTAAAACTTTTTGTTTACTGTCCATGCTGGTGCTGCCGTCTAGCGTGAAAACATTATTGACCAAACAAAACTCCCTCGTAGGATTTCACAAGTACAAAGCTTCTTGTGAAATCGAAACCTTAATATATAACCGTAAAAATAAAACCGTCAAAACATTACAGAGTGGTTTAGTTTAAACAAAAGTTCAAGTTATTACAAATTAGATGACGGTAGCTCACTTATGTTAGTTATGTATGAACTGTTTGTAGTAAGTAGCTATACAGGATGTAACAAAAATAAGTGATAATACTTTAGGGTGTGTACGTGTTCCTTGTAAAGATTTCACTGTGAAAGTAGCAGCGCTGAAAGACCAAAAATTTTTTCACTTTTGTATGGGGAAACTCGTGACGCTCCGCTCGGGCCCTTGCCCATACAAAAGTGAAAAAAAAAATTCGTCTTTCAGCACTGTTACTTTCACAGTGAACTCACCACAAGAAACATGTACACACCCTAAAGTATTATCACTTATTTTTGTTGCACCCTGTATAGCTAGAGCTACTTATGTTTTTGTACCGATACACTGTATAGGTACAAAAACGGCCTTTGAGTACAAGTAGGTCCCACTGATCTATATACAAGTACGCTGGATTGCTGATAGCCTTTGAAATGACAGCTATTTTTTGTGCCTATTTGAAGCGGAATCAGCGCCTCCATTATTCGGGTAGAGAACTAAATGTGACGTAAAAATGACGTTTGAAAGCCGCCATATTGGCGCTGATAGCAGTAGTGAGAGTATTTGGAACTAATACTAGTGATGACAACTGTTGTTATTGGTTGTGGTTACGTCAAATTTAGTTCTCTACCCGAATAATGGGGGCGCTGATTCCGCTTCAAATAGGCACAAAAAGCAGGTCAGTATCAGCAATCCAGCGTACTTGTACAATAGAGATCAGTGGTAGGTCCCCAGGCATAGTTGACATAGTTCTTAATACGTATTCATTCATGAATTTATAAAGACGTTGTTGTTTCAGAAAAAGAAACCGTAATAATATTAATATTTATACTAGACGAGCTTTTGCCCTCGGCTTCGCTCGCGTTTAGAAGTATTGTTTTATACAAACTTTCGTCCCCTTTTTTAACCCCTTGGGGTTGGAATTTATGAAAATCCTTTATTAACGTAGGCATCCACGTCATAACTTCTACCTCCATGCCAAATTTTAGCCCGTTCCGTCCAGTGGTTTGGGATGTGCGTTGATAGATCACCATGTCAGTCAGTCACCTTTAAGTTTTATATTATATTTAGATGACGCACGCAACTCGATCAATAATTAATTTTTTGCGCTGGATTCTGGAACCGTACATTTTTCTGGGATAAAATGTATCCTGTGGTCCTTTTCCGGGACTCAAAGTACCTCCATACCGAATTTCAGCAAAATCGGTTCAGCGGTTTGGGCGTGAAGTGGTAACAGATAGACAGACAGACACATTTTTTTTTTATGATTAAATTTAGTTAGTATGAAATGATGTGGATATAGTATCTATAAATAATATAATAAAACTGTAGAAATGTGAATTCTGTACATTATAACTATAACTTTTAATATTATAATATTAGGTATAGTATACGTTATTACATACATTTTTCTGTTTATTGCTAGACAAACCAAGAGTGTTTCACCGCCGGGATAGACTGAATTGATCGAAAGAGTGCACAATCAGGGCTGCCACTAACCGGAAATTTATTATTGATTTGTGCTTTAACATAGTAATTTGTATTTATATGTAGATGTGTTATCATCAGTCAGTCCGGTGTGACGACGCGAGCACTTACAAAGCTCGGATTTTAGCAAGTATAATATAATTTTAATCTTACCTATCGTGCCTAAATAGAACAACTCAAACATTAGCGAAGTCAACTCTTTGAGTGTCAAAAGAGGTCGTTACGGTAACAATGGCGATTTGGTGACAATACGTTTATACAAGATATTATGTTGACAATGTAAGGTCCGTTATATTAAGATTAGAATTGATCCTAACTGTCTTCAGTAGATTTACAGTAAAGGTGGTAGCAGACTGGGCTAATAGTTATAATATTATAAGCCTTTAAAAATGTTGTTCTTGTTTTTTTAAACTCTTCCTTTCCTGCCTTTTCCCCTGCACTTTTTTGTTCTCCTCTGGTTGATTTCGTTGTTTGTCTCGAGAAAGTATTGAGCCATTTGCCAGATAATTACTTGGTTAACTAGGAAATTTAGGTTTGAAACTATTAATTCATTCGTATAAAATAAAATTAGTATATTACAGACATTGCCGTCGTAAAGATCTATAGATTTAAAAAAGTTGTAAAAGAACTAAGAACTAGCCTTAAAAAGAGTATTTGAAAAAAAATACCTAAAAAAAGTAGTATATGTATAGTAAAGTAGTAAGTAGGTAGTCGAGTTCTACTTCTACCACACCTATTTATCGATTCGTAGAAAATTCTATTCAATAATTGAGCTTAGTGTGCCCACACCTCAACTAAACTTGTATAACAGCTTTAAAGTTTTTTGACCTTCTTGGTTTATTCGTATAATACCTACTTGTGACACATTGGAGACATTCGCCCGGGGATCTTTTTTTATTTGTTTATGTTTTTTAAGAGTAAATACAATGAAAATGGTGATCTATGCTTCCATTTGTACTAGTAGTAGTAGTAAAAAATTTGGGGGCGAATTTTAAGCAAAAAACAATAACTTAAAAAACTACGTAATTTTATCGCCTAGCTAGGATAACAACTTGCAATTAATACATACTCAATGTATCATGTATGTATTTAATTATAAATATCAATTGACATTAGGTGTAGCAGCCATCTTTTCAAAAACCGAATAACAAAGATTTTTTTAAAACGACCTCTGTGGCTCAGTAGATAGCACGTTAGCCGGAGGTCGCGGGTTCGAATCCCGCCGACGGAACAAAAAGTTTTCAAAGTTCCTGGGTCATGGATGTGTATTAAATATATTTATCATAATGTAATAAAAATCTTAAATATATGTATAGTATAAAAGTATTAAATATATTTCCGTTGTCTGGTACCTGTAACACAAGTCCTTCGGGTAATTAGCATGGGGCCAGACTGACGTGGTGTGAAGCGTCCATAGATATTATTATTATTATTATTATTATTAAATATTATTTTGTTCAATGTGCCAGCCCCTATTTCAAACATTTTTTTTGTAACAACGACGCGACGTTATTTTTCAAGTTAAAAACATGTACATATAAAACTCTATTTTCAGCAATAATTATTATTTTATATTTCTACAAATACTACAAATACTAGAAGTTCTAAGTTATGACCTAAGGCCCACTTGCGCAGATCTGAGTTAAAGTTAATTCTGAGTTAAACATCATGTCATATCTGTCACTCACCTTAAAGAGTGATAGAAATGACATGCCCTCTTACTAATAAAAATTTCTTAAACATGCGTTCAACGTGTGAATAGTTAAACAGGAGTTTTTAAGTTATACACACGTTACACAGAGTCTATACATGGTCTATACAGAGAAATTTGTATGGAAATGACAGCATCGTTAAACAGGCCTTATGTCAAAAAATGATTATTAGTAGAAAAAATCTTATGCACCCTCTATACACGCTGTGTAACTTTTTATTAGTAAGAGGGATGATGTTTAACTCAGAGTTAACTTTAACCCAGATCTACGCAAGTCCGCCTAGTGTCTAAGTTCCTGGCCTGGATTAGATCTGGGCGTGTCTGCTGCCCTGAATGTCTTGAAGGGAAGGCGGGGCGGATTGTACCTGTTGGTTCCTAACGCCCACGTTACCTTCAAGCTTCCAAGCTGAGCTGGATAATTTATTTATAATAGCGGGATAATTTAAGAATTTAAATATTTTGCTAGCTGTCCCGACAAATATTGTTTTGCCATATAAAGTATTTCGCCTATAAAGTTAATGTACCTAGCGGAATAGAGAAACAAAGGCGAGCAAGCGAGATGTCTCTATCAGTAACACTGCGTGGTAAAAAGAGACGTGTGATACATGACAGCAGAACTCTTTTTTTTGACGTCCAGTCGGCACGTATCGGCACGTTGACAATATAGATCTCATAGAATTCATGTTCAATCATGCTGGTGTATGTGTATATGTACACATATTTTTACACAGTGAAAACCAATTTTGGTTTCGTTTGACAGCTCGAGATTGTTGCTCTATTCCGCTAGGTATATTAACTTTAGGATTTCGCCCATGATTGACAACCGATGAAACTTGAAGTATTCCCTAAGTTGAACACTACCTAGTTATGTACAACAAAAAAAGAGTTAAGTACTCAAATCGGACTTGTAGTTCCGGAGATATGCGAACACAAACATAAAAACATACATGCATACATACATACATATTACATACACTTTTGAAATTTGGCACATTTGTTCAGACGCTGATATAGACTAACATATTACACAAAAACTGGGCAGTTCTGGAAATATTACATACATACGCATCGAATTGACAACCTCCTTTTTTGAAAAAAAAAAATACTTGAATGGGGATTTAAAAAGTAAGTCTTTTTGGGACAGATATATTTTCCTTACGGAGCCAATAAATTATAGTTAGGGAACATAAATTGTTTCCTGTCAAGTGTAATTTAGAGGTAAGGTACATGTAATACGTTCAGTATTTAATCTTGACAATCAGGTTCTTTGGCAGGTTACCCAAAGAAAGTTAAAATAAAAGTCACACTCAGGTCGGTCAGGTCAGGTACAGTTTAACAAGGCTTTTTACGCTTTATTTATTAGAAAGAGCTTCAGTTTAGCCAATATTTAGCATTGATAGAGTCTTCAATTGGTCACATAATTTATAAAATATTAAAAAAATTAAGAAAGCTTTAATAGCTCCAATAGGTTGTAATAGTAATACTAGGTCATATCAGAGCAGCTTGAGAAATTCAGATTTCAGAACCTTTCGGCTGGTGACATGTGTTTTTGCTTTAATTATTTGAACAAAAAGCTTTTTGTTCAAATAAAATTAATTATTACGAGCAAGATGGGGAATCCCCTGATAATCTCAATGTTTTGATTCGATTTTAAACGAGTGTTGCATTTTAATAATATAGCTGTACTATACGACTTGTAATATGAAATTATAAATAAACAAGTTGCTCTACCTATTGCAATTCAACCTAATATCATAAATACGAAAGTGTGTCTGTCTGTCTGTTATCCCTTCACGCCCGAACCGCTGAACCGCTTGTAATGAGATATTGTATAGGAAATAGGAATATTTTGAGTCTCGAGAAAGGACATAGAATGTGAGTTCCTTTCCCGAATCTCAAAGTATGCCCATGGCCCGTACTAAATTTTATCAGGGAAATAAGGTATTTTATCCTGGAAAAATGTACGGTTCCCGCATGAAAAACGAATCTTGGCACAATGGAGTTGCTGGCATCATGTAGATTCTAAGTATATTATTTAAATTAAGCTATAAATTATTTGAAACATTAACCATTTAATTATTCATCAAGCCCCATACGGTCACCGGTGACCGAGACACAATAGATATATGCCTGTGTCTCGTTTTTCCACGACCGACGGGTTAAAATACTGTCAGTATATTCAATAAACCTTAGAAATACTTTTTCAATTTTTTTGCACTGATGACTCAATATAATTAACAAACCACCTTTTAAATACTAACAATTACAACAATTGCATTGTCCAAAAGATGTCCAAAAGTATATTAGGTATTTAGCTAATTGACTGTACACTTGTAATTAGTTATTTTTAATCCATACTAATATTATAAATGTGAATGTGTGTCTGTCTGTCTGACTGTTACAACTTCACGTCCAAACCGCTCAACCGATTTTGCTGGGAAGGAAATATTCTAACTCCCCAGAAAGTACATAGGATACTTTTCAGCCCGGAAAAATATTATATGTATTATAAACTAGATGACGCCCGCAACTCCGTTATGGTTACGCCAAAAATCGTCTATCGCGTGGGAACCGTACATTTTTTCGGGATAAAAAGTATCCTATGTCCTTTCCCGGGCCTCAAAGTATCTCCATGCAAAATAGGTTCAGCAGTTTGTTCGTGAAAAGGTAACGGAAGGACAGACGGACAAACAGACACACTTTTGCATTTATAATATTAGTAAGGATAAATTTTGGCGCAACAGAGTTGCGGGCGCCATCTAATAGTATTCTTTATCACAATTGGAAACAGTTTTAAACTACGTGCTAATTGTTTTGTATATTTATCGTTTATGAGTTTACTATAATGGCGTGTCAGTAAGTTGTGACAGTATCGGTAATGATGGTTATTTCGCCTCGTTTAACAAGAGTCCTACATAGTGGGTTGCACCGGCTTACTTTAACTATAACTTTAACTTTAACCATAATAAAATGTGAAATGAACTGTCAAATCCCTAGCAAAAGTCGCCATATTTGACGATAACCTTAACCTTAACTTTAACTACGCCTCTGGTCATTGACCGATTTGCAAAAGTCCCAACTCGGGGTACATGCCAAAGAACGATGGAGCGCAAGCTAGGAGTTAAACTTCTCGATAAAATGAGGAACACCATACTGCGCTCAAAAACGAGAATCAAGGACGTAGGAATAAAGGCGGCAAAGTTGAAGTGGGATTGGGCGGGACACGTAAGCCGCATGCATCCCAATAGCTGGGCAAAGGTCTCAACAGAGTGGGCACCGGAAGATGGACGCCGCCGCCGTGGCCGGCCTAGAAAAGGATGGCGCGATGAGCTGGAGCCCAGCTGGCCAGCGGTGGCGCAGGAGCGAGCACAATGGAAGACCTTGGGGGAGGCCTTTGCCCAGCAGTGGGACAGCATAGGCTAGGAAAAAAAATGTTTTGTATAAAATCTTGGTTAATAAAATTTGTATTTGTGTCATTTTTTCCTTTTAAATGTTACTTTGTGTAGTATCGAAATTATTGAATAGGTACTTAAACATTAATTATTTATTTAATAGGTACTTACTTTACTTACACGAAGATTACAGCTGTGGAAAATCACTAATCAGATAATGCAAAATTGAAAAATAAAGGCTGAGAATAGAAGACCGTACGTGATTAATTAATCAATAATTATTTAGGGAATTTCCACTTTGGTCTATGGAAAATTCTGATATGTCACATTTGCAAGGATTATGGAAAATTAAATACGAATATTGTATGAGCTTGCTGTCACCTATATTTGTCTATAATATATTCCAACGTGGAGAGGAGCTACTTACCACGCAGAAACGCGTGTAGTGAAAACTCTATAGTCTATACTCTATACTACTACTACTCTACGTGCGAATTTTTGTCCGACTTTTGCCCAGTTCCTTGTTTTTAGGGTTCCGTAGCCAAAATGGCAAAAAAGGAACCCTTATAGATTCGTCATGTCTGTCTGTCTGTCTGTCTGTCCGTCCGTCCGTATGTCACAGCCACTTTTCTCCGAAACTATTAGAGCTATACTATTGAAACTCGGTAAGCAGATGTAGTCTGTAAACCGCATTAAGATTTTGATGCAAAAATGGAAAAAATATTAAAAATTTTAGGGGTCCCCATAGGTACAACTGAAACAAAAAAAATTTTTTTTTTCATCTAACCTATGCGTGTGGGGTATCTATGGATAGGTCTCCAAAAATCATATTGAGGTTTCTCATATCATTTTTTTCTAACCTGAATAGTTTGCGAGAGAGACTCTTCCAAAGTGGAAGAGTCTCTCTCGCTCTAATTTCTAAAGTAGAGACATGATAATTCTAAAAAAAATATATGATGTAGATTACTATAAAAACTACCAACGAAAATTGGTTTGAACGAGATCTAGCCAGTAGTTTTTTTTATACGTCATAAATAGTAAAGTACAACTGAAACAAAAATTTTTTTTTCATCTAATCTATCTCTACCAACGAAAATTGGTTTGAACGAGATCTAGCCAGTAGTTTTTTTTATACGTCATAAATAGTAAAGTACAACTGAAACAAAAAAATTTTTTTTCATCTAACCTATGCGTGTGGGGTATCTATGGATAGGTCTCCAAAAATCATATTGAGGTTTCTCATATCATTTTTTTCTAACCTGAATAGTTTGCGAGAGAGACTCTTCCAAAGTGGAAAAATGTGTGTCTCCCCCCCTCTCTAATTTCTAAAGTAGAGGCATGATAATTCAAAAAAATATATATGATGTAGATTACTATAAAAACTACCAACGAAAATTGGTTTGAACGAGATCTAGCCAGTAGTTTTTTTTATACGTCATAAATAGTAAAGTACAACTGAAACAAAAAATTTTTTTTTCATCTAACCTATGCGTGTGGGGTATCTATGGATAGGTCTCCAAAAATCATATTGAGGTTTCTCATATCATTTTTTTCTAACCTGAATAGTTTGCGAGAGAGACTCTTCCAAAGTGGAAAAATGTGTGTCCCCCCCCCTCTAATTTCTAAAGTAGAGGCATGATAATTCTAAAAAAAATATATGATGTAGATTACTATAAAAACTACCAACGAAAATTGGTTTGAACGAGATCTAGCCAGTAGTTTTTTTTTATACGGCATAAATAGTAAACCTTAATCTAAATTTCATTAAATCGACTAAAATATAAAAATAAATCAAAAATATTTTAATTTCATAAAAATAAACCTTATTGCTGCTGCGGAACCCTCCATGAGCGAGTCCAACTCGCACTTGGCCGCTTTTTTATTTTTGAAGAGAGATTATTTTAAATATTATATTCAACAGAGTCGCTTTTAGGGTTCCGTACCCAAAGGGTAAGAACGGGACCCTAGTACTAAGACTTCGTTGTCTGTCCGTCTGTCCGTCTGTCCGTCTGTCCGTCCGACCGTCCGTCCGACCGTCCGTCCGTCCGTCCGTCTGTCTGTCTGTCTGTCTGTCTGTCTCCAGGCTGTAACACAAGAACCGCTTTTTTTTAAAATTAAATAAGGGGGCAAACGAGCAAACGGGTCACCTGATGGTAAGCAACTACCGTCGCCCATGGACACTTGCAACATCAGAAGAGCTGCAGGTGCGTTGCCAGCCTTTTAAGAGGGAATACGCTCTTTTCTTGAAGGTTTGCAGGTCATATAGGTCCGGAAATACTGCTGGTGACAGTTCGTTCCAGAGTTTTACAGTGCGCGGCAGAAAGTTACGCGAAAAACGCACTGTGGAAGACTGCCACTCATCAAGGTGATGAGGATGGTATGTTTTTTGCGTGGGACGATGGCGAAAAGTTGCAGGTGGTATGATTCCGAACAATAATTCCTCAGAGCACTCCCCGTGATACAACCGATAGAGGATGCAGAGTGACGCCACATCTCGGCGTAATTCCAAGGGGTCCAAGCTGTTTGAAACACTATGGCAATCAACAATTCGAGCGGCCCTTCGTTGGATACGATCAAGAGGGAGCAATTGGTATTTTGGCGCCCCTGCCCAGAGATGAGAACAATATTCCATATGAGGCCGATTGCCGAACCTGCGCCTTGTAGAGTTGTAGGCGTTGGTCCGGACTGAAGTACTGTCTCGCTATAGCTAGACTTCTGAAATTTTCACAGATTATGTATATCTATTGCCGCTTTATCAACAAATACTGAAAATAAAATAAAGTTAATATTTAATGGGGGCTCCCATACAAGAAACGTGATTTTTGACCTTTTTTGCTCCTTATCAATAACGGTAACAGCTAGGCACTTGAAATTTTCACAAAATCCTTAGTTATATTTGTACTTTAGTAATTAATAATAAAATTAAAATAAAGTAAATATACGCCTTTGTTGTCAAAAAACGACCATAAATTAATAAAAAAAAATATTTAAGGGGGGCTCCCATACAAAAACACAATTCTTTGTCTACTTTTGCTCTATACCGTTACGGAATCCTTCGTGCGCGAGTCCGACTCGCACTTGGCCGATTTTCAGTATATATTTTGGCGCTAGCCAATCGAAACCGCTAGTGAATCGATAAAATTCTGTAAAAATACTCAAAAAGTTCCGTAAAAATACTCACGCTCAACGTTAAATATAGCTGTATGGTTATGCCTAGCCCTATAATATGCCTAGGCATATTACTATAATTAAGGCTACTTTGTTTTGCAACCGCTAATCAAATTAAGGTATCTTGAAATCTAATAAAATCGGAATATGACGTTTAATTACAAAAGGAATAAAAGAATAAAAAATATATCAAACCAAAATAGGTGAGAGAAACCTATTATGTATTCTTATATAAAAAACGACTTCAGTCAGTATTTCCTCTACATGGAGCCACTATGTGAAATTTCCTGTTTCCAACAAAATATAATAAGCAACGGCGAAGTTATCCTCGAATAAACACCAAACAAATTTCGCACTTGACCGATTTTTTAATATTTAGTAGGTATTTGTCCGAATAGTACGATGTATTCTTCCGATAGACCTAATACCGAATAGTAACCGAATATTTGTGGCATCTCTAGAAAAATCATATTATAAATCTTTTAATAATATATCTAATTTTCTGTAGTCGGTAAAATACATATTATATCGAAACAAACACCAAGATCCTATGATGTAGGGCAGCTAGGGTTGTCACCGGCGAGAAACCAGGCGGGGTATATAAGTGCGTGCCGGTCGGGCGCGCGGTTCAGTCCACCAACCTCCACAGAACCGGCCGCAAAGGCCGCGCGACGTCTCTTCTACACTCCCTTACCCTGTCATGAGGTAAGTGCTTGCGAAGTGACAGTGAAAGTTACGATATTATTCGTGGTGTTGAGTGTTCAAATTGAGAATTATCGTAACTTTTATACTTTTAATTTTTTGTAATAACTTTGTTTTTGTATATACAAGATAGATTGATAAAACTAGCGTTTAGTAGAGTGTTATGAATTTGATAAAACAATATGACATGATGCATCGTCGTTTGTTTATCCAAATTATTATTATAATTTGACTTGGAGGTCGAAATATCGCTGAAAAATTGCTGTTACGATGTCCAATTGTAGGTATTGTTTTTATTGCGAATGTATAAATATTTCTCAGATTGTGTGAAGACTCTAAGATTTGTTTAGAAAATACATAAGAAAACTATTTAAAACTCTCTCGATTCTCTATTTAATAGAGGCATGATTTTGAAGTTTAACAAAAGCTGTGCGTCTAGATAACTGCTGGCTGTATTTAAATAATTTCATTTTATGTAAAAGTTTTCACATTACCGGCGCAGATCGAATAAAAAGTTGAGTAGAGGTCTATTCTATATAAATTATAACAAAGTTAGGCTGTTTTATGATACATATTGTGTGCAATTGATGCAAGCTACGCTACTGCATCCACCACGTAAAGACAGCGCAAAGTAGCGTAGTTTTATGCATGTGTGTACGCGGCGTATAAATAAGTAGATTCAGTTATAAGTTATAACAAAGACCATGCGCTATCTTGGTTTTTTATTTGATTTGAAATTAACTCGAACAATGTGTAAAGTGACATAATTTTATCTTTAGTTTCATCTGTAAATATGTTATAACTAGATAACGCACGCAATCCCGTTGCGCCAAAATTCGTTTACAGCGCCTACCGTACCATAGATACCATTTTTCCGGGACAAAAACTCTCCTACGTCCTTTCCTGGGACTCAAAATAACTCCATACCAAAGCAAAATCGGTTCAGGGATTAATGCGTGATGAGGTACTTAACAGACAGACAGACACACTATCGCATTTATAAATATTATTAGTATGGATTTATCAGAAACTATTTAGTTATCTGTGGCAGACCTTTGAATGAAAGTATTACGAAGTCGGGACTTCGCAAAAATTAATAAGCAGCAATTATAGATTACTTACATATAATTTATTAATTAAAATTTTCTCCAAAAAAAAAAACTGGTACCAGTTCAAATAATAATAATAATATCTATGGACGCTTCACACCACGTCAGTCTGGCCCCGTGCTAAGTACCTAAAGGACTTGTGTTACAGGTACCAGACAACGGAAACATATTTAATACTTTTATACTATACATATATTTAAGATTTTTATTATATCATACACATATTTAATACACATCCAGACCCGGGAACATTGAAAATTTTTGTTCCGTCGGCGGGATTCGAACCCGCGACCCCCGGCTTGAGCTACCGACGCGCTCACCACTGAGCCACAGAGGTCGTCAACTCAACGACGAGTCGTCAATACGTAGAACTGGCCGTTGTTAAATTTCGGGAAATGTTTAATGTATTTCCGGATAAATTTTAACTCTGACATTGAATTTTTTTCTTGGAACTGGGAGCATATATTGAAATTTGAACTGAATCATCATCAACTAGCTTTCACCGTGGGAACCTTTTTACCCGACAACGTTAAAAATAGTCATGGCACTTTTAATTAGGTAATCATCGTTACTCTGTAATCAGTCTATCTATGCTGTGTGTATGTTCCACGGTAACACCTAAACCGCACAGAAATTATACCCTTATTAGTTATTACCTTTCGCGGTGTTGTTTACGGTTGTGAGAATATTCTACAAAAATATTTTGATTTATTTTAACTTTTTAATTATACACGAGGCGCCCTATAAAAAGGGTAATTTTTCCCTACCGCTATAATATTATATGCTATAATATAACGGAAAACGCACACTTGGAAAGTCCTGAAAGTCCCAGATTAAAAATTATCGACACAATATGAAAATTTCGGCTTTATCTTATCAGTAATTGTCCCTATTTATTTTAATAATTGCAAATAATGCATAACCAAATGTGTGGATAGAAATTATTAGAAACAAAATAATTTACTAGATGACGCATGGAACTCCATTGCGCCATTGGTTCAGCGGTTTGGGCGTGAAGAGGTAACAGACAGACTGACAGACAGACAGACATACAAACAGGCAAACAGACACACTTTCAAGATAAGTATAGACATCACAAGATAATAATATTATAGTGATTGTAGAATAGTGACTAAAGCTTTTTTCCCAAATATTCCAGTGCTAAGTTTTAGTAATTTTGTAATATTTCTTGTTCCTTTCTAATCGAATTAAAAAGTCTGAAAATCGACTTACAAAATATACATAAAAAGAAAAAAACTAAAGCTGCGTTTGTTTATTGAACGAGCGACGTTAAGAACTCTTTTCTGCCGTTTTCAGTTTACGAGGAAACTAATAAAGGGATAAAGGGAACAGAAAGGATATTACGCCTTTTAAAGGTTATTGCAAATAATTTTTCAATATGGCCACGTTTAAATGTTAACTATACCTATTATAATATATTATAGACAAAATTTTATTTTTATTTTAAATGTAGGTACTCCAAATTCTTATATTACAAAAATACATCAGTTTGTACTTTGTTTTGCACGATACTCTTAAACTTTAATCTACTTTGAGATCCATCACAAGAGCATATAGGCACAGAATAGATAATAGAATAAGCATAGGCCAGATACGGAAAAATGTGCGGTTCCCACGCAACATCCGAACATCTGAGTTAGGCGCGGTCGCAGACTGAAATTGGGGGAGGGGGGGTGCCTATAATATGTAAGTAGGTACTGCGTTTTTTAGGGTTCCGTACCCAAAGGGTAAAAACGGTATATTCTATTACTATGACTTCTATGTCTGTCCGTCTGTCCATCTGTCCGCCTGTCCGTCTGTATGTAAGTACTAAAAATAAAATAAAGTTAAAATTTAAGGGGTGCTCCTATATAAGAAACGTGATTTTTTTGCCTTTTTTGCTCGTACTTAATCAATAATGGTAACAGTTAGGCACTTGAAATTTTCACTAAATTCTTACTTAATTATATTTGCACTTTAATAATAAATAATAAAATTAAAATATTTAATCTCCCATACAAAAAACACATTTTTTTGTCTAGTTTTACTCTATACCGGTACCCATCGTGCGCGAGTCCGACTCGCTCTTTGCCGATTATTACTTCCATTACTACCTTTCAACAATCACAAGTATAATTATTATTCTCTTGAAAGTATTTCTCTTATCCGCTTTTAACAGGAGATTGTGTGCTCAATCTTCACTCTGCAGCCATCGATTGATATTACCATACAATGTAAACTATTTCCCATGTAAATGTGTATTGTGATCAACTTACCTACTAAGAGTGGGTTGCACCGGCTTACCTTAACTATAACTTTAACTTTAACCATAACAAAATAAAATAATAAATAAATAAAAATTGTTTTATTTCTGAATAGATTTAAAAAAAATGCTTTCAGAACGTTGATACTACTGGTGCCTACCACCGGTTCGGGAACTAGCCCGGCGAGAAGAACCGGCGTAAGAAACTCGCACGGGGCCCACTTTTTTACCAAAAAAAGTGAGGAAAAAATTAATCTTTTAAAATGAAATTTACAATGCTGTAACTTAAAATATACAATGTCAAGATACATACATAATTGTTTAAGTCAATACAATAGTGTAGAAGTAGCCTTGCAAGCAGCCATCCTACTCCCATGATGTGCCATCATTTATGAAATCATTGACCTTATAATAGGCTTTGGCACACAAACGTTCTTTGACTACTTTTTTAAATTTATTAATGGAAAGATTTTGAACGTTTTCTGGGATTTTATTGTAAAGGCGTACACATTGACCTTTAAAGGATTTACTGACCTTACTAACTCTGATCACCGAAATGATGATGATGAAATGTGAAATGAACTGTCGAATCCCTAATCGCCATATTTGACGATAACCTTAACTTTAGTTCCTATTTCCTAACTTACGCAGACGAAGCCGCACGGAAGGTATAGGTAGTGAATATTATAAATGCAAAGTGTTTCTATCTGTTACCTATTCGGTCTTGACGCTTATACGGCTGATCCGATTTAAGTAAAAGATAATATGGAGATACTTTGAGAGGCGGGAAATATTATGATACTTTTTGGTGCGCATAAATACACGGTTTCCGCGTTATTAACGAGTTTTGGCGCAACGGAGTTGCGGGCGTCATCTAGTAATGTTTAATTTTAAGGGCTGAAGGGATGAAGTGAAAAGTTTTAAATCTATCGCGCGTTGAACTGATTTTGATAAAACTTTTACAAGTATAGGAACCACAGGGTCTACTTAATATTAATAAAAACACGAAGGTTTGTCTCATTTGCTCCATTAACTCACTGAATCGATTTCGAGTTTTGGGGTAGAAATATTTTGTTTGCCCTGGAGGATAGTTTTAAGTACGACAAATAACAAGTATGTTTACGGAACGCTTGGATATTTTTTTAAGTCTAGGACTATTATTTTAATCCTTTGAAGCGAAAAATATCCATGTGCAATAAAACACAAATTTGAGAGATGTTCGATTTGTAATGTTACGAAAGAGCATAATAAACACTATACGGGCGATATGGTCGGTAGGCTCAATAATTGTAAGTGGTTCCTACCACACATCCTACTGACTCTACTAATGTGCTAAAGTACTAGATGACGCACGCAACTTCGTTGCGTCAAAATTCCGGGATAAAAAGTATCCTATGTCCTTTACCGGGACTCAACGTATATCCATGTCGCAGTCATCTGGTTCAATCTGTGATTCGATTGAATGACTAGCGTATTCATTGAATCATCTATGGATGTGTGTTTATGTACCATGATTTTGGTCAATCGCATCTTTGGTGGTAAAACACGTTTCTGTGAATAGGGTTGCCTCTTACCAATGTTTAATTATTATTTGTGTAAATCCATTCTTCCTTATTGATATTATAAAATATATAATGTTGTAACTGTCTGTCTATCTGTCTGTTGCCTCTTCACACTTATTAACAGAATTTAATTTAAATTAGATGGTTGGTATGGAGACACTTTTAGGTCAGTGGAAAAATTTATAATTCCCGGCAAACGAATTTTCGCGCAACGGAGTTGCAGGCAAAATCTAGTGCTATTACAAATGCGAGAAACCATCTAAACTACTGAATCGATATTATTATAATATATAACAAGGACATAGGATAAATTTAGCCCGGAAAAAATTACCGTCATACCATACCGTACGTTTCTTATTTCTAGGCAACTATGTTGCGGGGAATATAAATGATTATACAAGCAGTTGGAAATACCAAACAAGCAGCAGGCAGCCCTACGTATATTTGATGTATAGTTCTAACTGACAGGTCACGAATTACAATCCCACTAACCACCTTGTTTTATGTTATAAAACATAATATAACATTATAACGATGCGTTATATTCGACTACCAATAATACATTATTACTAATTATGAGTTTATTACGATACTCTATTTACTTACTTTGAAGTTAGTCAATGCAAGATACAGAACAGAAGTCAATATAAGACTCCAAGCTGATCAGTGGTCACTGAACTGTGTGATACAAAGGATCATATTTGTGTTGGATGCATATGTAGGTAAACCTTATGCCAGTTAATTGCTCACGTGTATTGCATACATACTTGGGCATTTTAATTCCTTAGTGCGGCGTAAAAATCTCGCTTAAAGCACTAGTAATGCTAAAACCAATGCAAGTGTGAATTTTTCGAGGTATAAGAATTCGGTACCTCGTAACTCGTAAGCGAGAATTCAGGAAGAATAGATCTATGCATTGGTGTTCAGTAGAAAATTATAAATTCTATCGCTCCATTTTTCTCGCACCGATGGCACCGCTAATCGGCGTTGCCACATTTGATTGAATCGTAATGGAATCACATAATCAATTCTGAATATATTTTCTGAAATATGAATTTCCGTATGGCTTCAGAGCTACCGATTTAAAGGTTATTGGGACGTCGCGTCGTGTCGTAACTGGAGGTCGGCGCACCTATGTCAAAATGGTGTATGTAGTTTCTTGCGCATAAAAGAAAATTTCATTTGTTTTAATAAAAAAAAATATATTATAAAATTACATGACCCAAGTGATTTTGTTGACGGAACCAGCCTTATGCTATCGAAATTCAGGATTCCTTCCGTAGGCAACATATTTTTTATAAAAATTTTATCTTGAATAATAAATGATCATGATTAGACTAGGCTTCCCTAAAATAAATAAATAAAAATCATAAAATAGATAATACACTATAATTTATATGAACATTTACATAATTATTATTATAAGTATTATTATATTATTAGCCGGTCCTAAGTAATGTAAAAGTACGCTATTCCATGCGTGTAGGTAATCTTCGTTACAATATTATATCGTCGAAATTCAAAGCAACAGGCATCCACGTGAACTCCAATATAATACACATAGTAGGCTTCGATTCAGTACAGTCGACTGTCGAGTATAATATAACTCCCCACAACGGACAAAGTATACTGTTTTTTTTAACTACCTAAAAACATTGGCATTTAAATATTATGTAAATGCACAACTTGATAAAAGCAGGGAAACATGAAAAGAAAAAGAAATCTTCTTATTTGTTTGAATCTGATTTCAGACCACAAAGATGAAGAATTATTTCCAACTTTATAAAAGTTTAATAAGTTAGCCGGCTTAACATTGAGTTATGCCCAAGTTCATTGTTGTTCTTTTAATTTATTTTCTAAACAAAAATGTGTTTAATATTAGGTTTACACTTTATATTGTTATGGCTTTTTAATTTCGACTTATAAGTTTACTTTATAATATTATAATAAGTACAATTGTATGTAAATCCTATTTTTAAGAGATTTAAATAAGAACAAGATTGGGTATCAAGGAGGCATCAAGTTTAGTTTTTCTTACGACAATACGATAGATCCTTTAAAATATTATACAACCGCGTAAGCAATAGTGTTCTTGACTGTACAGTTACATCGCATTTTGTATGCCTCGCTCGTATTGGCATCTAATGAAATTGGTAATATATTACCCTACCTTACTTTCTCTCTAAAACAAACATTTTTATTTTCTTTCCATCTCTTGAATTCTACTTATGTTTGATAAAGATGGAAAATGTCTTTTAGCTACCAATTTGATCCTATCTTTTATTATGTTAGAGTCATAAACTACTTTCAAAAGGATTTTCAATATTTTCATAATCTAGCTTACAAGATTATTAAATTATACTGTATAGAAAGACATTTTGAGTTTTGTGTCAGTACAATAATGAGGAAAGTCGTATTAACTAAAAAAATATTTAAACAAATCTGGACCCAAATTTAAGATAGACATTTGTTTGGGAGTCAAGATTGTACTAATTCTTAGGCCCACTTGCGCCAATCTGGGTTAAAGTTAACTCTGAGTTAAACATCATGTCATATCTGTCACTCACCAAGTCAGTGATAGAGATGACATGATGTTTAACTCAGAGTTATCTTTAACCCAGATTGGCGCAAGAGTAGTATTTTAAGTTAGTGGGCCAATTATTATCTTAAGCTCCCGATTTCTGAATGATGATGACAATATTTTAAAAATAATGAAGACCGTACTATACTATAGTAATATGTATTGAGGTTTGAATAATGATAATAATTAATAATATTATTATATTACGTTCCATGCAATGTTTAAAATGTTATTATCGATGGCTTTCTCTTATCATTAATACAATTTCTCGAGTTTTATTGGTATGAAACTCGTTCTGTATCATTTTCATTGAGGATGTTAAACGTGGTTAAAAGACAATATGTTTTAAGTTTTATCGAAAATTATTAGATTTTTTTAAATATTTGAAAGGGAAGAATAATGTGGTTCCGGAACACTAAAACTCATTTTTATTACTTACTAGTTGACCCGGCAAACGTTGTTTTGCCATTTAAAGTATTTCTACTTCATCAGTAATTGATACAAAATCTTACCCTTTTGTTGTTCCCCTTTTGTACCCTAAGAGGGGTGGGGGAAAAACTGATGTTAAGTTGGAAAAACAGTTAATAATATGACGTAAGTCCATTAAAGAAAAAAATTAATACAAAATCTGACCCAATTAATACAAAATGTGGGGGGGGGGAAAGCTTATACACCAGATGTTGAGTTGGAAGAAGGCAAATATATCTGCAAAAACCGTATGCAAATCGGATCAGTAGTTTTCGTGTTAAAGCAAAAGTTTGATACAAAATCTAACCCCCTCTTTCGTCCCCTTAGAGGGGTGGGGGGGAAATTTTTTATACACCAGATGTTAAGTTGGAAGAAGACAAATATATTTGCGAAAATCGCATTCAAATCGGGTCAGTAGTTTTCGTGTGATAGTGGAACAAACATACAGACAGACAGACAGACAGACAAAAAACTAACCACAGTTTTGGCTTCTATAGCGATGTAGTAACACCTGCTTATTATTTTTTGAATATCTTTAATGTACAGAATTCACATTTCTACAGTTTTATTATATGTATAGATTAGGTCTTGCCCTGTAGACTAGATATTGCTGGTTCCTATTGTCTAATACCTACCGCTTTTCATGTTATATAAGTCAATACCTATTGCATCCTCACGTCTAGTGATCGGTGAGGAATGAGCGTTCAATATTTTTAAATAATTTATATTTAACTCATCAAAATAAAATACTTTGAGCATTTGGCTCGATCCGCAAACTGTTAGTTCCCGTTAAAAATAGAGACATAAAAACGCCAAATAAATCTGTGCGTTCATCTAAAGCGCTTTTTAACCGACTTCAAAAAAGGAGGTTATCAATTCGACGCACATAATATATTTATAATATTTCCAGAACTGCCCAGTTTTTGTATATTATATCAGTCTATATCAGCTGAACAAATGTGCTCAAAAGTAAGTGTATGTATGTATGTTTTTATGTTTGTGTTCGCATATCTCGGAACTACAAGTCCGATTTCAGTAATTCTTTTTTTGTTGTACTAGGTATTATTCAACTTAGGGAACAGTGCAAGTTTCATTAAAATCGGTTCAGTAGCTTTGGAGATAGAGAGTCTGAATTCTCAAATATGTAAAATAATTTTGAAGTCGGTTTTATCTATTTATAAAGTACAGTAATTACTATATTACATTGTGAGGAAAATAGCTTCATATAATTTTGGTAAGATGTATATCTTTCCTAATATTTTTTAAGATAAGGTATTAGGCGCTTCATGTGTTAAGTTATAGCTTCATTGTAAAATTTTACTCATATAAGTAAATTATACTGCAACGGTGGTCGTCGGTGACTCGTCCCAAATTCGCCCATAATATTATGACGAAATCTTTATGTGCCTCGGTTATTTATTCACCTGAAAGCAGAACATGTCTTGATATTATTATTAATAATAAAGATTTCAAAAAAACTCCATAACACCCGAGCAATCTTAGTGACAATATGATACTCATATTCAGTCGAGGGCCATTGCAACAAAACCTACAAGGTCATACCAAAGTTTTCTTCACATACATCTGATACACAACTAAGATAGTTTTCGCGTAACAACAGATGGTATGGATCCTTTTAAATGTACCCATAAACACCGAAACGCTATGACCCATCAATCTCTAGTTGACTTAAAATAGATTTTTCATAGAGCCATAAAGTCTATGAACTAACGACTGGAAATAAAAACTAAAACAATACAGGAAAATACCATATTTCATAATAGGACAAACCATATTTCATAATATTAATAAGTAATTAATAAATAATAATTAGCAGTCCGAAAAGAATGGAATATAAAATTAGGACAAGCACAAGTCACATTAAAATCATAAAAACTATGTGGTTTGAATTGGGACGAATGCTAACTTACCTAACTGCAATTCCGTTGCACTTAAATTCGTTTAACGCGCGGGAACCGTACATTTATCCGGGATATAAATATTAGTATACTATGTTCTTTCTCGGGACTCAAATGTCTACATACCAAACAGCAAAATCGGTTCAGAGTGCAGAGATTTACGCAGGAAGAGGTAACAGACAGATAGACAGACACACTATCGTATTTATAATATTAGGTAGTATGAATGTTCAAACGCTCATCTACAAAATTACACTTGCCGAAATTGTATTTGAATGAATTCGCATACCGTTTACGAAGTATCTGAGAACAAACACGTACAACTTACAAGACGTGCTAACGTATCCATATTATCTATACTAATATTATAATTGCGAAAGTGTGTCTGTCTGTCTGACTGTTACCTCCTCGCGTCCAAACCGCAGAACCGATTTTGCTGAAATTTTGTATGGAGATACTTTGAGTCCCGTGAAAAGACCTAAGATACTTTTTATCCTGGAAAATGTAAGTTTTCCGCGCGAAAAACTAATTTTGGCGCAACGGAGTTGCGGGCGTCATCTAGTATACTTATAATGGGGCTACCTATCGTAAAAATGTCTATAATTTCTGAGTGAGCTATTCCATCATCGTAAAATGGTGGACGGTAAAAGCTTCAATCCTCTGCTACGTTTTTAGGGTTCCGTACCCAAAGGGTAAAAACGGGACCCTATTACTAAGACTTCGTTGTCTGTCCGTCTGTCCGTCTGTCTGTCTGTCTCTCTGTCTCCAGGCTGTAACTCAAGAACGGTAATAGCTAGAGATTTGATATTTTCACAGATTATGTATATCTGTTGCCGCTATAACAACAAATACTAAAAATTAAATAAAATGAATATTTAAGGGGGGCTCCCATACAACAAACGTGATTTATTTGGTTTTTTTTGCTCTATATCAAAAATTGCAACAGGTAGGTACTTGAATTTTTCACAAAATCCTTAGTTATATATTGTATACTTTAATATTTAATAATAATAATAAAATAAAATAAAAAAATAAGGGGGCTCCCATACAAAAAACACAATTTATGGCCTAATTTTGCTCTATAATGGTACGGAACACTTCCTGCGCGATTCCGACTCGCACTTGGCCGATTATTATAAACCACTGAAAGATCTAGGATATTACACTTGATAGTGGGTTTATTCTAACCAGTGTTCCAATCCAACGCTGGATTGCCACTGAAATAATGTAAACGGGTATTGGAATGCACTGAAATGCGCTTAATTGGAATAAATAAGTTCCCGGTCAAATCTACGTAATTAAAAGCACCATAACTTGGAGCCTGGAGGAATACTCCGAAACGGCGCATTCAAATCTTTGGATCCGACCGAAAGCCGACCGTTTAGAAATGACCTTAGGTCGAAGTTACATTGGGATTATCATCTATCGAAGTCACGTGACAAACTTTTAAGGCACATGACAAACTTCGGTTGGCCCGAGCCCCGAACTTTCGAACGAAAGTAGGGAATAGCCCGATCATTCGACCAAAACATTGAAATTTGCATTTTGCACTTCGTAGTAGGCGTCGCCTAACACTTTAACGCCTCCGTGGTCCAGTGGTCTAGAGCGTCGCTCTTGACTCGGAGGTCGCGGGTTCGATTCCCGCGTTGGAAACATATTGTTATTTCCAAGTTTGGTTAGGACAATGCAGGCTGATCACCTGATTGTCTGACAAGTAAGATGATCCATGCGTCGGATGGGCATGTAAAAAGTCGGCCCTACGCCTGATCTCTCGCCGGTCGTGTCGGTCTGCCGTCCCACTGGGTTATGAGAGTAAAGGAATAGAGAGTGCTCTTGTGTACTGCGCACCCACTTGGGCACTATAAAATTACTCCTGCGTACCTGGCCTGGTTTCAATGAAACCGGCCACCGTCACCGAAACCGGTGTGAGGAGTATTATTATTATTAGTAGGCGTCTACGACCAATCCGTAAAATCGGTCTTGAATTCTAAGCATCGGTTTCACACGAATAAAGCGATTGGTTCCGCCATTAATGTATAGTATACAAACACAGTTTGGTAATATCCGTCCAGCTAAAGGTCACGAATACAATTGATTTCGACAACTCGAACCCAGCCGTGCGTAATTGGCTAGTAATTACGATAAAATGTATTACGATTATTACGTACTGATACGTGTTATACTTATACCAATGGGCGTATTTCATAAGATGGTTGTAGGCCTCAGAACGGGCTATGTATGTTAGTTAGTTGGTAGATGCCATCGATAAATAATATAATATAGCTTCAAAAACTCGGCTTCTCTGGCCATCACATCTGGGGGTCTAGGATTATTGTTGTACTATTAGTTGAAGTATAAATCGCCAAAACATTTTCAAAAATGGAAAACGTAAAGTAAGTACGCCACGCCCCCAGGAAACTTTATAGCATGTGCAATTGTGCAATGTGCATGGTGATCTTGGCAATTTAAAAAAAAATTTACTAACGTATTTTTTTTAAATCGCTAAGTCGTTTGAACACAATTACTCACAGGTAATTTTTAATAAAAAAACAAACATTAAAAAACTCCGTTACAAACATATACTTATAATATACTGACGTTACAAACCAGATGAAGCAAAAGTGTTCACGTGATTTCCATTTGAAAGTCAATTATTTAAATGAATATAGTTGCATGTTTATTATTTGTCATTAAAGCCACGAGCATACGAGTGGGTCATTAAGCAGGTATTTTAGAGTCGCAATTTAAAAAAAACTAGTTAGGGAAAACTGCGTATTTCCATGTCACATGTTGGCCGCGACTCCGATAATAGTTAATACCCAGGGTCAGCGCACACCTATATGCAACCAGTCCAAAGGGTCACAGGGGACTTGATGCCTAAAATCTGAATAATTAACTGCAAAATCTTTTGTTTCGAGTTTCGATTAATAGTTTTATTGTAGGTGACTTCTCCTCCAAATGTCGCATGACACCCGGCACCCCCAAAATTTTAGTCTTCGACTGCGTCTGAGGAAGCAATAACTGAATCTGTAGTACTGACTCGGGAAGCACTATAAAGGGCGCGGGTTGAATTCTCAAAGTAATTTAAACTACCTTTAACTTTGAGATTTAAAAGTAGTTTTATACTACCTTTATAATATAATATTTTTAAGAATATATAAAGGTAGTATATATTATAAATCTAAGTGCGAACAGATTATGAACCTTCGTTGTTAGTAATTAGGTGCCAACACTCGTTAGGTAAGGTTAGTGGCTGGTAATTTCAGGTCTAATTGTTTTTGTGGAGCCTCCACATTCTCCACAATCCACACTGTATCCACGGTGAACGCAAAGTGGTACCGATCAGCAATTTCTAACCCCCGATGCCCAGCGCGATTCTTGCACTATGTATATCGGGCTTTATATTCAGTTTAAACTGTGATTATATTATTACGTGTTCAAACAGCCCGTGTGGTTTTCCTTTTTTGTCATTACATCTAATGGTACTGTGATGTGTGAAGTAATAATTAGCAATAATAACCGACAATATAATATTATATCGACTGTCATGTTTACTTGCCATCTGACTACAAAATAAATAACAATAAATAATATTTATGAGTGTGTCACAACAATAATTATCCATAAAATTCATCTAAGAGTTAAGACACATTAACTAATAGTTCAATTAAAGATAATCTTCAGTAAACAATATCAACATTTTACTGTATATTATTATACTGGACGAACATAATTTGTTTTTTAATTAATTGTTGTATTATATGGTAGAGTTGTTTTGTCTCTATGTTAGTTTTATGAAGTACAAGATTTAAGCCTGCAAATTCGTTTCGAAATTCGTTTTTCACGCTGGAACCCTCAATTTTTTCGGGATAAAAAGTATCCATCGTTTTTTTCGGGGTCAGAAGTACGTCCGGACCATATTATATCAATATGTTTAAATGTTTAAGCTTAAACAGGTAGCAAACAGACCTCCAGAAACACAAACAGCAAGACAGACAAACACTTCCGAATTTCTAAAGTACAAATTTAGTTCATCTACAAATTTTTATTAACTTTAAATCGATAATAAGGAAACTGGCAGTTATCGATTTATGTTGCGAAAAAATCAAACTCATATTATGGAGTCGTTTTACCTCTAGTTCTTACGAATCTAGGCTTTAAGTCGTCGGTATAAGGGTCCTGGTAGATGAAAAATATGAGTGCAGTTTATGTAACGTATCTGGACAGTATATCACTGAGTATAATGTGCTATAATCGATATGTGACGTTGATATTTGATTTATTTCGCCAACAGCCATTGAGTCGAATCCAGATAGCTGCCAAATGGAATATAAAAATACATTGTAAGAAAAAATTCTAGATAATTTTAATCGGCTTGCGAATTTTTAGGCAATGCATACTGTTATACGTCTCAGTAACAATAAGTTAACTTTATGTGCTCAGAGATAACTTGAGTTCTTAGAGGTAAATAATCGTTATCCAAAGTTACTTCCAATAACTTTTGGCAGTTCCCGTGTATTTGACATGGTAATCGTTAACATTTTGAATACGTGGCCGTCTGTCCGTACTTGTCTAGAGGAACTCTTGCTTACCTTTTAAAAACAGCCTGCTGTAAGTTACACATCAAAGATGTCTAAATTAACAGGGTAGAAAAATATTAAATTGTCTATCCATAAAAAAGTATTTTACCAGAAAAAACCCAGCTAGATCCTTTTTAACATAGCCCCAAAGAGTAGAAACTATGTTAGGAAATGAAATCATCACAACGTAAAGAAAATACGCAACTTGTTAACGCAACTCGTGGACGTGCTAAGTAATTTTTTTATTCAAAAAGTAAGATGGCGCATGTGACGAATAATAAACACGAAACAGTTAATGACATTATGGGGTCAAGGTTGTACGGCCACATGAGGGAAATAACATACATTTCAGCGGGCAAAATACCTCAAATAGTTCCCAGGTCAGCCAAGGACTGAAGGCCATTCGGCCCGTCACGCGACCCACACCTTCTGACACGTTACATGCGACATGCGATGACATGACCACATAATGCTTTGTCTTTGATCTCTACTACAGTACAGTCACTGGAAAACCTCCCGTACTACGACCGATCTTTTACAAGAACGTCTAAAAAAGTGTCTTACTATTTAGTAAGGTTGTAGTCCGTCTTGACAGCGAAAGACGAAAGTACATAATTTTATGTATGGAATGTGTCATATGACATAAGGCATCGCCAAGTGACATGGTGCTTGCGATTTTAACTCCTATACTTTGACGATTTCTAACTACGGTTTTGTATATAAATGTGATTGGACTATTTATCCTTGTATATTGGTGACCGTCTACGTGAGAAATCGTCGACTGTAGTTTAACCATCAAGACAATGTAGCGTTTAAACTTTATAATTAATGTCAAAAACTAAAAGTCTGTACCTATTATTAAGATAATCGAGGTGTACCTCGAGATTGCTGAATAATAATTACTTATCTCATTGTCGAAGACTACGCTACTTCTAACAAAAACTTAAAGCCATCGTAATAATTCAAATTAAAAACCATAAATTCTAAATTCGATTATCCATGACAGCTGTGAGCTGTCAAATTTAAATAATCGGCCAAGTGCGAGTCGGAATCACGCACGAAGGGTTCCGTACCATTAAAGAGCAAAATTAGGCTATAAATTGTGTTTTTTGTATGGGAGCCCTCCTTATTTTTTTATTTTATTTTAATGTTATTATTAAATATTAAAGAACACATATAACTAAGGATTTTGTGAAAAATTCAAGGACCTACCTGTTGCCATTTTTGATATAGGTAGAGCAAAAAAGGCCAAAAAAATCACGTTTGTTGTATGGGAGCCCCCCTTAAATATTCATTTTATTTTATTTTTAGTGTTTGTTGTTATAGCGGCAACATATATACATAATCTGTGAAAATATCAAATCTCTAGCTATTACCGTTCTTGAGTTACAGCCTGGAGACAGCAAAAAAGGCCAAAAAATCACGTTTGTTGTATTGGAGCCCCCCATAAATATTCATTTTATTTTATTTTTAGTATTTGTTATTATAGCGGCAACAGATGTACATAATCTATGAAAATATCAAATCTCTAGCTATTACCGTTCTTGAGTTACAGCCTGGAGACAGACAGACAGATGGACAGACAACGAAGTCTTAGTAATAGGGTCCCGTTTTTACCCTTTGGGTACGGAACCCTAAATACGATTCCACTGTTTATTCTTATTTCGAAATTATGTCTACTCTGGCCGAACCGTCGTACATTTTGAATACACGATGCAGTCATAATCACAATTCACAACCAGTAGAAAGTAGATCTGGTTAGAGAGATCTCAGAACCGGTACGGGACATTTATAGTTCATTAAGTAAAGACAGGTTTGCCTTAAATCACACAATTATGTATCTAGCAAGTAGATAAGTGTAACTTTTCCCAAGCGTAGTGTAGCATGCAGTTACGCACGTTTATCTTATTTTCTTATTTAACATATTTTGCAGATACCTATACGAATTATGACGTATCGGAATAATTGATAGATAATTATTAAATTTATTACATAATATTATTATGTTGTTATGATTAGATAAACAGTTTTTTTTGGCGTCACATAATGTGTTACAGTAATTATTGCGACTCCAAAAAAAATGGTTTAGGTAACTGTCAATTTGTTGTTCGATAACTGAGGAGCTATTTCGCCTATACCTACATGTTTTTCTGTGGTTATAATAATAACGTTAAAATTACATAGCTGTCTGTAATCTGGTCTACGTACTACTGTCTACAAGAACTCTGCCCTCTGTTCTTGTTTAATGCAGTCTTACGTCCATGCAGCTCATCTCTAAATGTAGCGATCTTAATTTTTATGTCACGCGCATCGCAAGGATTCCGGAAACCACGATGCGGTAAAGTAGGAAACTGATCATTATGCAGGCGGGCAATGTGGTTTAATCTAAGATAATTCGATATTGTTTTGTTTGAAGGACTTGTCAATTATAGGACATACAATGTTTTAACTAGCGGCAGCACTAGCACAGACAGTAAAAAAAAGTTTTGTTCGACGTTTGACAACGTTTTTTTTTCAATATTCTGATAATCCTATATATAGGATTTTGGCCGGACTATTTACTGTACGTGCTAGTAGCAACTAATATTATTCCCTATTCCTAAATTAAGGGTTAGGTTGGGTTAGGTTAGCATTTTTTGTATCTATTAGTTAAAAATTAAAATTAATCCACATGGGCACAGAACTTCATGCTTCACATTTTATATTACGTTTTGTACCTCGATACCTCGTTTGCAGCCATACACTGAGAAATTTAATGATTACTTAACTTTAATATAATGATGATTAATAAAATGTATGGCGTTTACAATCTTCATAAGAGTTAAAATAAAGTTAAGTACAGTCAGACTCAATGGATTATGGAACTAGTTATATCATCTAAGTCTATCTTAAGATTATCGCCTGCTTATAATTACGTTAATAACATTAATTAAGGTTATGTAACACGGCGCAAGACGTTGCGATTAAACAACCATTGTTTTGTTGCAGCGTGGAGTCGGAGTATATCACAACCAACTACAACATGAGGAACAATGTTAAGTGAGTATTATTAAGTTTAGCGAAACGGGACGAGACGAGATGCCGAATAAAGAGAAACAGAATTATTGTTTATTGAGGCTGGCAGCGGTACATTATTTAAAAATTAAAATGATTGCGTCACGTTCTTGAACTTTCGTATTGCTGTCTTGTATCGTTTCGTTTCAAAGTTATTGTTACTAAACATATTTTACAGAATAGGTAACTAAGGAAAGTAAATTAATTTTTGCTGATAGGCTAGACTCTAGAGTATAGACTGTATTTTTAAAGATAAGATTAGTCGAAATGCCTTGTAAAGGTAATCCGTTGTTTTTTGCCATCTCATTATTTTGTACTTAAAAAAAATAACTAGCTCACCGTTTATCCAACTAACTCTATATATTTAAATCTAGATGATGCCCGGAACTCCGTTGCGACAAAACTAGTTTAACCAAAACCGCACGATGCGCGGGAGCCGTACTTTTTTCCGAGATAAAAAGTATCCTATGTCCTTTCCCGGGATTCAATGAATCTCCATGCCCAGCAAAATCGGTTTAGCGGTTTGGGCGTGAACAGTTAACAGACAGACAGCAGATAGTTTCGCAGTTATAATATTAGTTCATAATAAACCAAACCTCTAGACACAGTTATGTTAAAGTTTTGCGGTGAAAAAGTAGACTTTATGAGAATGCAGAGATACTCAACTAGTGTGTAAATACGAATTATTGCATAAGTTTCTCAGTACGAGGATGCTATAGAGTTAATACCTAGACCTTTAAAACATACTGTACCATAAAATATCATGTTTATTAATATAGCAGAAAGCGGGTCCCCTGATGGTAATTGGTAAGCAATAGCTACCGCCACTATTGTGACTAGTAAGTTGCAACACTAGAGTTGCATAGGTATATCCGAATAAGAAGTCCTGTCGGTTTTCGGAGAGGTCATGGTATTGATTCGCTCGAGCCGACTCATTCATCCCAAATTCTTCCACAATTTCTTTATAACTCTAAAAGAGACTATGAGCTATTGAATTTATAACATAAATTCGTAGTAATTTAGAATTTTTACCACGTCCCAGTTTCGAATAAAGCGATTTGCATCTTTAATGTCCTAGCTGTTAACCCAGAAACATGCTCGTATTAGGGGTTTTCTATCAATAAAATATAAGCATTTCATGGATTGATGTTAATGTAAGGTCGCTTTCAATTTAACTTTTTCATAGGGGCTAGAATATAATAGTCAATTCAAATGTAATATCGTTCGGAGTTATTATTGGTCATAAACTCGGTTTCTTTAAAAGGGTTCGTTGTTACCATCTCACGTGACATTGAAATAAAATACTGAATTTTAGGGATATGTTATTACCACATTGCAACGCGACGACGTAATGCTATTTGCGCCATTCGAAATTTGAACAATGCGACAAGTCTGTTAATTCAAACTGTAAATAAGCTTCAGTTTTGTATAACTCAATTAAAAAATGCATCGCATCGCCTCGTCACTTTGTATGATCTGACCCTTAATCATGTATAGATTTGTAGAGCTTAGTGCACAGGAACCCACTGAATGCACTACAATGTGAACAATAGACCTAGTGTTATGAAACACACAATGCTACCAGTTCGTATGGCAACTATCCGATTCTACAAAGCCATAACTCTGGTTGAAGTGCGTTAGGCCGAAGCGATGCCGCACTGTCTATGCGTTTTACATATAAATATATTTTTATGATGCTATATCTCATTGATCCTAATTGCATTTATGATACAACGTCACAGAAACCATCATCTATCATCTATAAATATACTAGCTGTGCCCTGCGATGTTACCCGCGGTTTATTAGGGAACATACATTATACTTTTTTCCCGCAGTAAAATGTAGTTTATGCGTTAATCCGGGGTATCCACTAGCTCCTCACCAAATTTGATTAAAATCGCTCCAGCCGTTTAAACGTAAAGAAGTAACAACATATTACAAACTCATAAGCTTTCGCCTTTATAATATTAGTGTAATTTTACGATATCTATCATTCCGTGCGTTGTTGGATGCGGTGTTTTCATAGATCGATGCACAAGAGATAAAGTAGAATTTGAATATCGCGTTGTTCTGTCACTATCTTGTATTGAGGTTTGTGTTATCGCAGCAGCCAGCAACGCAGCTCTTTGCCTACATTGCGGCAATCCGTTGCGACAACGCAACGCACCGGGAAAATGTGGCCAAACCAAAGCCGATTATGTGCCATAACGTGTCCCCGGTTCTAAAGCATATCCACTAATATTATAGAGAAAAGGTTTGTTTGCGTATCGAATAGACAGCAAAATGCAATGAGAAAACCAAGAAATATAAAAAAATGTGGCCATTTACAAATATACAATCAATCCCAAAACATTTTCTTGTAATTTCATGATAATGGCTGTGAAAAGCGACTAAATCTTATGTAAGTCCAGTACAAATCTTATGTAATTTTAGGCACATAAACTCCATAGGTACTATACTATATTACTACATAGTGGATATTAAAACTTTTCAATACAAATCAAGTTAAGTAACAATTAAACATCGCGTCACTTAGCCAGTTATGGCCGGATTCACTTTGATTAGTAAGTGCAGGTGATTAGTAATCAGAAGAAAGTAAGTGTGGACAGCGACTGATTAGTGCAATTCCTTTATTTTCTCCTAATGACTAATCACTTGCACTCGCACTAATCAAAGTGAATACAGGCCCTTGGCCAGGATATTACATGGTGTAATATTTAAAAAAATACACAGGAAAAGCTTAATCTTTATAGGATCAGGAATGATAAAATAATTATCTTCGGATTGGTCCGCGTAAATCGCAAACCGGTACAGTGTACACCTAGGGTTGCCAACATTTCTCCGGCGAAATATAGTATTTTTCAAAATAAACTATAAAAAATATAGTACACTTCTAAAAAATATAGTATTTTATGGAAAAATTTAAAAAATGTTCAATGAAATATTTAAGTATTATAAATTACTTGTATAAAAATGGTATAAAAACTATATTAATGCACTTCTTGCATTTTTTAACAATGTTTTGTCTAAAATAAAAGTGTCATAATATTATGCTTTATTACATTCTAAATTAAAAGCTAATTTTTTATTAATGAGATACTACTTCTGTTTCTCTCTTTCCACCATTTCAAAATAACCGAAATTACCCTTTCTATGAATGCCGAAGTGGCGGGAATAGAGAGCACCGAGAGCACCAGCAGGAATTGTCACTTGTCAATATCATGTCATAATATTATGTCAATTGTATATTATGTCAATTTGTACAATTGGTCAAGTGTCAACTTATTACCCGACTGCTTTTTTAATTATTATGTCAAGTCATATTATGTAGAAGCGCGTTTATAAATTTTAAAAATAATAATTTGTTTATTTGTGTTCAGTGTTGAAAATATAGTATTTTTGCGTACTATATAATAGTTCAACAGTATATAGTACGCAGGCTCGAAATATAGTACAATACTATATATTATAGTACGGTTGGCAACCCTATGTACACCTGAGGATGAGTCCACAAGGAAATTCATCGCCAATATCAAATACACGAGAGGTACAAACTGGAAATACAGATGCCTGTTTTTGCTAAAGGCACTTTTTGCTAAATCTAAAGGCTTCCGTTATGGTTTATTACATAGAACAAAGTTACACCTATGCCAGAATGGAAAAAACAGAAATAAGTATAAAATTTTACATAAAAATTTAAAACAATTAAAAAGACAACGTCGATCTATATTGTCCGGCGAAAGACTCTATTACCTCTTCACACCTAAAGAACTGAACGGTTTAGATAACTTGTTTAATAATCTTTGGACCCTGGTAAAGGGTAAAGGATAGTTTAATAGAGACAAAATTTACGGCTTTACGCAAAAACTCCAACGAAATTATTATAATTTGTAGACTTTATATCTCTAGCCTATATCCGTTGCGGTGAGAATTTACGCAGAAATAGAGAGTTATGAGAGAAAAGTAAGTATTGAACATGTATCGATGAGAAGTGGATCCAAACACAATGATCTATGCGTATGATCGAAGTTTTCTCCTAGCTACGTGAAACGAGTAAATCACTGAGCCTTAGTCAAATCGTTTTCGATAGTTTTGACAGTAAAATTGAAAATCAACAAGAATTTGTGGGATTTGACATAAAGAAAACCAACACTCTCTGATGTCAAAATTATCGAAAACAATTATCGATAGGCTCTGATAGTAAGCTCGTTAAAAAGGCCAGAAATGTAAGAGTTAACTAATGTTAACATTTCTCATCAATCCATATCTTTCTGTCAAAACACAAAAATAGAATACAAGATTTAATCAAAACTGTTTCTAACGAAAACCTGATTTTGATGAAGGAGAGATTTAAAAATGTTTGAAACTCCATCAGTCGGTCATTAGGTGTAATTAGCATACTGGCTGACATAGAAACAGAGAGTGACTATAGTTTAATGTTTATACTACATCTTGCCGTTGTTTATAGCAATAAAATATGGAAAATAATGCTATGAATATCAATAGGCAGAGATGTCCTGGGGCTTATTATTTTCTTTTGTTTAGTTTCTTCGCTGGTCCCGAGATAGCTTCAGCATGTCCTTGTGTCTCCCTAAGATTATGTCAAAGGGGTCTGGTTACCGCTGTCGATCCTGGCGACACAGGAGATACAGTCGTGGGAATATGTGGTGGGTAAAGCTCGTTATAAAAGTGGGTAGATAAGTGAGAGGACGTTGCCATAATATGCTCATAGAATTAGCACACTGAAGTGGAATATCAGCAGGCTGTAGAAACATAGACATTCAGAGCAGAGTCAATAAAGATGGTAGGAGACATTAATAGAATGAAGACCATGATTATGGTAGCAGCATGGCATGGATGAGGATGTCCTCATCCATGCCTATCCCACCGATCTTGGTATGTACCAAAATCGGCAGAATAATTAAGTACGTATCCTGATGCAGCAGTTCAATAGGATTTTGGCAGAAAACCTGCCTTTTATAGCTGTCGTTCGATACTTATACGCCCCGCGAATCACGATTGGCACTAGCGAACTCGTAAGGCTGCAGATGATGATGATAGAATGTAAATTTATTTTGTCATAAATTATTTTTATCGTGTTTTGTATAAATTACAATAAAACAGGTATTGTTTGACAATACGAGGTCATTCAACTTAACGGTGTGACTTGTGAGTAGCGTTTATCCTTACAAATAGTCCTGTCCTCAATCACACCGTACCGTTAAATTGACATAATTTGCTAATTAAATATTTAGCTAAGTTTAATGTTTGCACTTGATGATAATAATTAAGAACTGTGTATCGGCAGATCAGATTTTAAAAAATTGTATAAAAATATAAACAGGTGAATGTAACTATAATTATTCCAGTTATAATATTATAGATTAAAATAAAGACACAGCTCTCAGTGTTATTTAATGATTATTAACTTAATTAAGTTTTTGTTAAAAACTCTTCATTAAATTAAAGTATATGGAGTTTATGTCTTAATGGAGCAAGTAATCATTACCTCTCAGTGCGGCCGTATAGCTATGTCCACATTATGCAATTTCATCTTCAATTTTCGTCATCTTCTTTTTAATCAACTTTCGTTTGGCATATTCAATAATTGAATGCGTCAAAATCATTCATTTCGTTTCATCTAGTAAAAGATGCAACTGATTTTTGGTGACAGAAAATACCTGGATTGGATGCTTATCAACTTTTGCAATAATTGTAATTGGCATACGTCAAGTTGCACGCATACAAACGCCGTGCCCAAGTCTGCCGAACTAGATGATACACCACCGTGCCGGTCTGAAATTATGTAACGAAAATAAAGCTAAGATCTCTCGTGTTAGGTTTATTTTCATTACATAATTTCTTGATTCGGTCGCCGCGCTCATATCAAAGCCCGGCCATAAAAGTTTAAGCTTAAAAACTTATAATTTACAGTTATAGATAAAACTTATCTCGATGTGTCTATATGTCTATCATAGACATGTTGTAAACAAGAACATCCCCTATTATTATGCAACAAGCTGGCCAACATTTTTAAATCCAGACCGGTCTAAGTTCATCGTCTCCGAGGTCGTCGGACCAAGCTGACCCCAGGAAATACTGGTTTTACCTAATACATCACTTTTCCTCTATAATATCTTATTATTTTTATACCCATTATTATCCATCTTGGAGATTTATTGTTAAAAACTGTATTTTAAAAAGACTTCAATTTGTACGTAAGTGGGAATTAAAACTACCTTATCTCCAAAACTACTGAACTGATTTTGATGAAACTTGCACCATTCCCTAAGTTGAACAATACCTAGGTATAACAAAAAAAGAATTAATGAAATGGGCATGGTAGTTCCAGAGATATGCAAACACAAACATAAAAACATACATACATACATATACAATTTTGAAATTTGGCACATTTGTTCAGACGATGAGGGGGCGTCCACAAATTACGTGAGGTGTTTTTTTGAATTTTTCGCACTTGGCCGCTTTTTTTTGATCTATATCAATAATGGCATCAGGTAGGTACTTGAATTTTCCATAAAATCCTTAGTCTTGCTTGTACTTTAATATTTAATAATAATATTAAAATAAATTAAACAATTACTCCCATACAAAATACACAATTTTTGGTCTAATTTTGCTCTATAATGGTACGGAACCCTTCGTGCGCGAGTCCAACTCGCACTTGGCCGATTATTTCTCTATTTTTCTAGATAAAAATGGCCTGAAAAATTATACATTTACCTAGGCTCTATCGATAGAGCGATATTAGTTTTCTCGTTTAAACTTTCCTATTTGTTTTGCGTTCAATCTAAACTCGTGTAGCGTACCAATCATTCAATACAATTACGTTTAATATTTTATGACGATTTTACCTGAAAATATTTGGAATAATTTTTAGGGTTCCGTATCAACAGGATAAAACGGGACTCTATTACTGAGACTTCGATGTCTGTCCGTCTGTCTGTCTCTCTATCTTTCTGTCTCCAGGCTGTATCTCAAAAACTGCTATAGCTAGACTTCTGAAATTTTCACAGATTGTGTATTTCCGTTGCCGCTATAACAACAAAAATATTATATAATACTCCCATACAACAATTACGTGATTTTTGATCCTTTTTTGCTCGTAATCAATAATGGCAACAGGTAGGCATTTGAAATATTCACTAAATTCTTAGTTGTATTTTTATTTTATTATTATAATAAAATTAAAATAAAATAATTACCTCCCATACAAAAAGCACAACCTACTTTTTTCCTACTTTCGCTCTATAGCGGTACGAAACCCTTCGTGTGCGAGTCTGACTCACACTTGCTTGATGAGTCGTGCCTAGGATTAGCGCGTTCTAACTTTTAAACAAACTCTTCGGATTTAAATAGCCGAATAGATTAAAAGTGGCTAAAGTTAGATTCTAGAAATATTATGTTTAATAGTACTTACTTTACTTTAGTAAGGCATAATCATATACACATACTGAGATAAGTTTTGTGCACAAAAATTTACCCAGAAAAAATGGAGAAAACATAACAAAATCAAATATAGAAAGACGGCCTTACTAGATGATAGTTTTTTTTCCAGACAACCGCATATTATATTATGATAAGAGTATTATTTCTTTTCTATTTATGGTAGAGCGTGTTATCCAAATTGATGTTAAAACATGCATTTGATACTAAAACATGTTCGTCCTTGACTTCCAATGTACAAAGTGTCACGTCAATTTAGTAATTAACGTAATTCGGAATAGGTAAGTTTAAGTAGGGCAAGATGAAGTCATACTTTGTCTTCTGAATAGTAATAGTAAATAGTAGTAAGTAATATAGATCAAGTCATACCTACTTTGTCTATATGAAAAATCTATTATTATTGAAATCAGAACAGTTAGTCCTGCATCAGTCTAGGTCTAGTAAGTATCAGTAATTATTATATTATTATGATAGGTATTATAAATACCAAAGTTTGTGAGTTTGTATGCAGTTTGTTACTACTACTTCACGTCTAAACGGCTGGAGCAATAAAAAAATTATTATAATATGGAGTTAGTTGATAACCCGAATTAACACATCTAAGACTACTTTTTACTGCGGAAAAATAATATCACAATTTATTTTCCCTAATATCCACCGCGGGGCACACCGCACAGCTAGTTAGAAATCTGAAATAAAATATAATAGTTAGGAAATAGCTTCCACGCTTAGGGAGGTTTCGATCTAACTGGTTTCATTAATATTTAATACCAATTACCAATGGGTCGATTCGTTTATATAATCTTACATACAATTTCGATATCAGGTATCGATGCAGTGTTGGTATTACACTATTCTCATAAAAAAACAATCTAAACGCGTTTCTTTTGGTGAAAACTCCAAATATCAGTAGGTAACTCGTACTAATTTAGATTCAGACTAGATCTAATGTTGGATTAAATTCAACCTACTGTCTACAGTAGCTTGAATTTAATGATACCACCATCTATATTATGGTTTGGGGTAGATTTAGTCTAACGTCTGTAAATTCATATTAACTGCACTCGTAACTCGAACTCCGTAAGTACGTGATATTTTTAACCAACTTCCAAAAAGGAGGAGTGAGGACGTTACTCCGCCGTTAGTGAAACGATTTTCAAAATGTTTGTTTTGTGGACAAGCACACAATTGCTTGACAGCGTCCATTTTAGGTCCGATAAATGGAAAAGTCAGGTACTAACCGATACCAATCGCCGTCCTAAACTAGGTTACGCGTCCATCAAAATATTGATTGGATTACGAGGATTCTACAGTTTCAATTTCGTACAATATTGGATCTATGATTGTTACACGGCATGTGTCAATGGCAGAATGTTCCGATATTCCGAATATTCCTTTACACCGGTTTCCATTAAGCACAGGCAGATTACACGTGTAGGAATCGGCACGTTTTATGTTGTTGCATTTTATTTGTGACTAGATGATGGCCGCAAATTCGTTACGCTAAAATCTAAATTAGTTTATGGCGCGTGAATCGTACTTTTTCCGGGCTAAAAAGTATGGACCTACGTCGTCTCCCGGGACCTTAAGTATCCATACCAAATTTCAACAAAATCGTTTAGCAACTTAGGCGTGTCAGTTAACAGATAGACAGACACACTTTCGCATTTCTTATATAAGTATAGATGGATTGAAGGTCGATTAATTGGTTGCCGCCATATCCTTCGAAGCTGCCAAATTTAATATTATTATCATAGCATCTGTTTTGCTCGTTTTACACTATTTTTTTTCCAAAAAATTATGGATCCTCACAATATTTTTGTACCACCTGTTCAGTGTTCACTCCCTTAGCTCACAAATTGCGGATCACGAAATTAGGTTAAGAAAGCAAATTGGAAATTTCGCGCCAAATTTCCTGTTCAAAGAGTGCTTCATTTTTTGGAGCTACATAATATTTTTTGGGGTGAAATTGAAGTTTGGACCTCTTTTGCATTCCAAAATATTGTAATAATTTACGTTCTTCGTGCTAAGAACTAAATTTGATACAATATAAATAAATATAATATAATAGTTTTTTTTTTTTACTTTTTTGGCATTTTAAAAAGTCTTTTGCACAATTCAAACACGGAGCCCTTGCCAAAATCTATTTACTAATAATATTAGTAAATAGATTGTGGCAAGGGCTCAAGAAGGAAAACACATATTATGTGTTTTCCTTCTATATTCAAATAGCAATAGCATAAGTATTATATCTAAAAACCTATCATACTTTAAAAAACTTATGAAACCTGTAAGTATATGAAACTAAAAATATCCTTTCCCCTACAGTCAACAACCTTAAAACAAGCTTTTCCTTCCCAAAACTAAACAACCTCTACCTTGCAGACCATCGTTCTGGGAGCAGCGGACTCGGTTGGAGAAGCGACTGCTGCTGGCAGTGGGGGTGCTGGCGATTCTGGCCATCGCCTTCCTCGCCGCCTTCCTTGCCACAGCGCTGCTGAAAAGCTCCGTCGATGTCAGTGGTAAGTCTTACCAGCAGTTGTTGGTTTATCCCTGGGATCTGCCTGATCAACTATTTTATAAGACCTGTATATAAGACCTGTATAATTATAAGACCTGTATAAGGCTGCGTTTCAACCAGATATGTAAATGTGTTTTTGAGAACCAATAGAATCGCTTCATTGACGTGACCTCGCTCAGCGCAGCGATTCTATTGGATCTTAAAACACATTCCTCGCAACACATCTCTGGTTGAAACGCAGCCTTAGGGGTAACTCACAAGATTCAAAAGCAGCTTAAAATAAGTGATTGCAGACCATTCTGCAGATTTTCGTGCTACCTTTCTCTACTACAGCTCCTTAATTAATAGTCATCTTACGTAAGTATTTATATCGAACTATGAAACGCGGCTCATTGTTTTTGATAATCGCGAACAATTTCGTGAGTGTACAATGTGCAACATTAGAATACAAACAGAGTGAAACTGACACAGTCACGCGAACAAAGACACGTTCGTATGTCATTTGTATGCTGAAGGCACAGCTGAAGGTATGATCATTATACATGACCCTTATCACAACGCCATAAGGACTACTCTCTTACAGGTAAATTAAGCTATGCATCTCAAAGTTCATTAAGAGGGCGAATAAAGCAAAAATTAAAAATCTTCCTTCGCTTCGCTTTTAAAAATTAAACAATTTATTAGCTTATTATCAAGTATAAAAATGAATTATATCATCATGCTTTAGTCGCCCCCTTAAGACATGCATTACCTGATGCAAGCCGTGAGCAAGATGGTAATTCTAATTATTGTAGGTAGGAAATAATGCCTAAGGTCTGTTCATACCGAGACGCAACGGTGCCTGAAGATGCTTTGAGAATTCAAATTGCATCTGGCGTCTTGTGACGCAGCCAAGAAATTTAAAAAAAATTTTAAGCTTCTTGGACGCAGCCTACTGCATGTTATTGCGTGGCCGTCGCATCTTAGTAATAATACTCATGGTTGTTGGAAAGGTTTATACCACAGAGTGGTATGGTAGAAGCAATTGCCAAAGAGACTGCTAGATCAACACACCTAATAAACCTATAGACTAAAAATTTCGCTTTCAAAGTCCACAGATTGAGGATAGCTTAGATTCTTTAGAATTTAGGTAATCAAAGAATACCAGAAATTTTCACGCAGACGGAGCCGTGAGAACCAGCTAGTTAAAGTCAATGATTATCGTCGTTTCATGAAAAGGCTAGTCCACTAACTGACCCGGGACAAGGATATTAATTCCAAAAATGATTGTACAGTTGACCTCTGAGAGAACAAGGTAAAAGATGCTTATGTGGTTGCCCTTTCCCCACGGTCACACCAAATTACCTATATAGAAAGAGACGAAAAGGTGAAAAACAAAACACTTCAGAAATCAATACTACGTTTTTCTTGTAATAAGAGTAGGTATTATGTCTTTACGTGTACATTTCTACGGTATTATAAAAGTGCGTTTGTCAGTCTGTTTGTCTGTTTTTCTTGATGCTTAAACAGCTGAGTTTGATGGCAAAAAAAAAAAGAATCTGTATTACCAAGATTCACAATTTCATCTGGGGAACCCAGAGAAATGAATATATATAAGTAATATAATAGTTTTTATCCCAAAAATTATGGTTCCCGCGCCAACTAATTTTAGTGCGTCGGAATTCCATTTTATTCTTTTAAACGCGGTTAGAAATTTGGTTAGGTAGTTTAAAATTTAAAGATTATAAAATAACTTTTTAAGTAATTTGGCCAAGGTTTTAACTATTCGATCACGAAAAGTGTTTTGCAAATTGCAAGCTTATGAGAAACATGCAAACAATTTTTTTGCAATAGGTACTATTACATCGAATCCCAAAGTTGGGATTGATTATCCTCATCAAAATCATTATCAGTTTATAAACCTCATGAAGGACAAAAAGTTTCCAGCCGTAGACTACACAATGGTCAATGAATAGAAATGACCAAGTTGTAATAAGATGACAACGACGAAATAAAATAAATATAAACATCTTTTTTATTTCATTAATTATAGAGCTATTATAAAGACTAAGGGCCTTTGTAACCACTTTCTGATAAAGTGCCGAATAGGCTATTCAAAACTTTTTTGACAGATTCTCCATACTTCATCTGTCGACTGTCAAGTTAAATGGTGAATAGCCTCTTTGGCACTTATCAGGAAGTGATGAAACAGACCCTAAGTGGCAAAGTGGTTATTAGGCAGAGCTCTCATTTTGTACTTTCGAGAGGGTGCTAGGTATCTTGGTGGTAGCATTTACCAATGAGTCTTTTAAGATCTCAAGTTTGCGCTCGTACGGTGAAGGAAAAATTTTGAGAAAACTGCGTATCGGCCAGTCCCTCCTCTGTTTTTTTGTATTTTCCCTAGGAATAATATCAATCTATATAACGAAACACAACTTATCCCTGAAAATAGTGTGTAGTGCCGCGTCTGTTCGTTAGTTAATCTACGTCGCTATAAGTTTTTTCTGTAATTTCATATTATTATAGGAACCATCACGTCATCCGTATGTTCATGACCTTAACAGGTGAAATAACCATTAACCATTTACCTGTACCTATAAACGGTGGTTAGGATTCAATACATCAAAATTATTATTTATAGTTCCTATATTTTAGAGAGAAAAGGTGCACAGGCCCTGTAACGACTGGACCAATTTTGATGAAATTTGGCACAGTGGTATCGGCGCAATCTCGCGCTTCGCCCAGGGTGTACCGTCAATTTTTTCTGAATAGGGTTTTGTCCACTTATTACTTGATCTTATCATCTTTGATCTTACCTAGGTATATACTATTCCCCACATTTTCCTACGTAAAAAAAACATAGAGTGGCTTCCGGTAGGCGGTTTGGTCCCGTCACCGGACACCATAAAATTAGCCAATTAATCAACGTGCACTATACTTTGTTTTGATTGCCTTATACAAGCCTTATGTAACTAACAAGCTAGACGTAATATATGACCCCGGAACAACTCCTTGACATATTCGCATCAGCATGGACGTTTGCCCTGCTTTCGTTATATAAGTAGCATGGGATCCTTCCTTTTAGGTATAAACTTAGGCATCGGGAGAGCATAACATACCTACTACCTATTCTTAAAAGCGGTTATTAGAGTTTTGAGTCCTTAACTTCGCGTCGTATACGGTATAGTTAATTGCTGATTAAATCTCTAACGTTGGTCTTAAAAGTAGAAGGTATGTAGATAGAACATTAAGGGTCTGTTTTTTAACTTCTTGTAAAGTGCCGAATAGGCTATCAACAACGTTTTTGACAGATTCTCCATGATTTATCTGTCAAGTTAAGTGGTTGATAGCCTATCCGGCACTTAACGACACGAAGATTCGGACATAATCCCCATACCTACATTATCTATCGCACTCCGGCAGTGTGCAGCCGGGTCGTATAATTCTATACATAATATTATAAAACAAAGTCGCTTTTTTTTTCCTCATGTCCCTTTGTTCCCTTTAACCTTTAAAACTACGTAACGGATTTTGATGATTCTTTCAGTGTTAGATAGCCCATTTATCGAGGAAGGCTATTATAGGCTACAATTTATCACGCTAAGACTGATAGGAGCGAAGAAATAGAGGAAAATGTGGCAAAAACGGGGAAAATTATTTGAAAGGGTTAACTTGAACGCGCTAATCTCAGGAACTACTGGTCCGATTTGAAAAATTATTTCAGTGTTAGATAGCCCATTTATTGAAGAAGGCTATAGGCTATATAGTATATTTTATCACGCTAAGACTAATAGGAAAATGTGGAAAAAACGGGGGAAATTATTTGAAAGGGCTTATCTCGCGAACAACTGCGGCAATTTTTATGTTATTTGGCACATATTATATAAGAAGTAGACCACGTGAAGGATCATAGGCTATCGATTTAATATTTTTTTCAGTGGCTAATGGCTATAATAAGTATATTATACCCGTGTAATTTTATACCCGTGCGACGCCGCGCGCCGGGGCGGGTCGCTAGTAAACTTATAATATTTTAAAATATTATCTAGGTACTTTGTTTATTGGTATAAAGATTTTAGTTGTCCACGTGAAAGAGTAGTAGCACCTGTGGTAGTAGCAACAAATTAAAATACATACTTAACTAGATGTCCCGTGCGGCTTCGCCCGCGTAAATTAGGAATTTTACGAAAACCGTACATTTTCCCGCAAAAAAATCCTTATGAGTTATGTCCCTTCACGTAGTCTACGTATAGAGTGTGTGAGATCTGTGACAAATAATATCAAAAATGCTCCAGTACTTCGTGAGATAAATTTTCCCTTTCTATTAATTTTCCCGGTTTTTTCCACATTTTCCTCTGATTCTTCGGTCCTATTAGTCTTAGCGTAAGTAATATTAAATAGCCTTCCTCGATAAATGAGCTAACACTGAATTTTTTTTTTAATCGGACCAGTACTTCCTGAGATTAGCGTGTTTGAGCAAACAAACTCTTCAGGTTTATAATATTAGTATATATATTTTTAAATCGCTTGACAAACTCGAGTCTCGATCTAAAAAGACTATGAAACGTATCATGGGACGATGCAGCTTGATGGTATAATATGGTAGTGATGATGATGATGATGATGACGAATGTAATTTGCATAGTAGCATCTGCTTTCCGATCTTAAATCAACGCCGAAATTCTCAAACGTGTATCTATAAAGAGTCAGGAGTTCTCCCAGCAGCTTCCGAACCATGGGTGGGTGTCACTGGGTCCAAAATCTTACTTGTTGTTAGCATATGCTCGGAATACTTCTCATGAAACCAAAGTCACCACATATTTCCATATGAATTTTGAGGAGTTCTCTCGATTACCCATGGATTCCTTCATCAGGTCACCATTTTTGTGATCATGATACCAAATTGGGATAATGCCCTATACACCAAAAGAAAAATTTTGAAAATCGGTTCATAAACGGCGGAGTAATCGTTGAGCATAAAAAAACGAACATAACACCTCCTCCATTTTGAAAGTCGGTTAAAATTATAGCCTATGTGTTATTCTGATGTATAAGCTATATTATTGTAAAGTTTCATTAAAATCCGTTCAGTAGTTTTTGCGTGAAAGAGTAACAAACATCCATACATCCATACATCCATACATCCATACATCCATACATCCAAACTTTCGCCTTTATAATATTAGTAGGATGTGTTATTCTGATGTATAAGCTATATTATTGTAAAGTTTCATTAAAATCCGTTCAGTAGTTTTTGCGTGAAAGAGTAACAAACATCCATACATCCATACATCCATACATCCATACATCCAAACTTTCGCCTTTATAATATTAGTAGGACTAGTAGGACTAGTAGGATAAGTCAAAGTATATTGATTAAATAGTAGGTATACCTATTATGAGTCATGGCATGAGCATTTCTGAGGCTGTATTCCTCTGGCTATGTACGAAAATATCATACTGTATACGCTATAACTTATAGGTCTGCAATATACTTACCTATATTCTACATCTTTTAAAACTTTGCATTTATTAGCTCTGACAGATCTTTATCTAAAATTCGGTTCATACTTATTCTACCTCCATGCAATGTTACCATAAAAATGATCTCTATGACGTCCGTTTAAGGTCCTGTACATCAACTTTGAACTATAAAGGAAGAGCCGCTAAAACCCTAGGTCGTGTTGTGCCGAGCGTGTAAGACCTTGCGTCAGATGCGTCACGCAACAATGAACCTTAATGTTAAAAGTAATAGGTTGCGCTTAATTTTAAGATACCTTGGAAGAAATGGAAGAGAATAGAGCAATCAGTAATCACTTATAGGTATCTTCGGTGAGACGATGAGTGAGAGGGTGGGGACATGCTGTAAGTAGAACAATTTTATGCTGTAGATGCTGTGCCCTGCGGCGATGCCCGCAGTTTATTAGGGACAGGACAGGTACTTTTACTGCAGGAAAATTGTGATATTTTCCTGCAGTAAAAGTACCTAGATAACCTGTGTTAATCCAGGGTATCAACAAATTCCATATCAAAAATGAAAATCACTCCAGCCGTTTAGACGTGAAAAAGTACACACAAACTCACAAACTTTCGCCTTTATAATATCTTAATATGCTATTAGATTAGCTATTGGTATAATTGTACACGTGCGGCTGCCCCCTCCAGTTTCTCATAACGATCATAAGGTCAAGTCTACAACATACATTCGGTGGGGAGTGGGGACGGAAATCGCTTCCGTCATATTCGAAAACTATTTTGTCATGACCATTAGCCCATGTCGTTGCGAGAGACTTTCGGCATGTAATAGAAATTGTTGCAATTATTATTGAATAGACATAAAAGGATTGTATTGCAAAATGTAAGTACTAAATACAATAATTTCTTTGTGTCATAACTTATTAAAAATAACTAGATGTTGCTCGATAACTCGTTCACACAGAAATAAAATCGATTAAGTATGTGCTAATCGTGGTAAAAATATAATAATATCTTTTTCCTGGTCAAATTTCATCCATCGGTTTAACGAGTAGTAAGGTGTGGAGAGGTAATACAGATAACAGACGGACTAGTCTTTGTAATTATACCCAAATTATACCTTTAAGTAAGTACCAAGATTTTCACATAAAATATAAAGTGCTGATAAAAGTTGATTTTTGATTGTCGGATCGTATACTGCCCAAGAAAGTTTCAGCTTGTCCCTCAGGCTTTCTGATATTATTAAAGGGTTTTCGCGGTTGGTTACCACTGTCCATCCTGGACTGGCTGGACCTGAATAGTTTATCATGGTCTTGTTTTATTACGTTTAATCTACGGACATTGGACAAAAATACCTTCAGGATCTAAAGCAGTGGTTCTTAACATTTTAGTCATGAGGGAGGCGAATTAAATGTTTGTCTTGCCGGGGACCACCCAGTTGGTTACCCAGCTATAAATTTAGAGTTGTTTGATAAAGAAAACAAGCAAAACTTTATAATTATTGGCACTCATTAATTTTTTATTTGGCAAATATCTAAAAGTGACTGATTTTAATTTCATATAATTTTTGTGACTGCACACTCTTTACTAACTTCTGAATTCTCACATATTATTAGGATGGCTTCGCGGACCACTTGGAATGCCTCCACTCTCCAGGGATCACCGGTTAAAAACCACTGATCTAAAGCAATAAGCGTTTAAAAGTGAAATGTGTTTGTTACAACAGTAACCGTGTGCGCTCTCACAACACAATAACTTGTGTAAATAGTTCAAGTTCAATACGTGCTTCTGTTTTATTGCCTTGGCTTTTCCACTTCGAAAATAGTTCTCGATCGTTTCAATTTGATATTTTTTTAAACGAATAGATCCTAGGGACCATCTGTGAAGTACGTCACACGATTTTCATCATTTCAAGACGGAGGCGGGAGGGTCTTGAAATCTCCCCCCTTGTCATAGGTGGTCACATTGCATTGGTGAAACCCTTCCCCTGTCTAGTGTGACGTTACAAATTTGCCATTTTAAGTCTATAAATATTATATATTTCGGTTTTCGCTATTAAATTTATCATACATAATATTTAAAATGTGATGTTACAAAACTTAGAGTGGGGTGCACCGGCTTACTTTATCTATAACTTTAACTTTAACCATAACAAAATGTGAAATGAACTGTCAAATCCCTAGCAAAAGTCGCCATACTTGACGATAACCTTAACTTTAACTACGCTTCTGGTGCAATTCACCCTTAGGAGTGTCACACCATGTCAGTTATTACACTTCGTCGACCCCCTACCCTCCCCGTTAGGTATGACTAATATATATACTTTATGACTAGCCCCCTAATGATAAGATTGAAGAAGGTAAACGCAGCTGCCGTGCCGATTTTCTTCGGTCTTGGTGTTTATCCGGGTCACCCCTGCTTAAGCACGGCTTCTCGCGATTTTAACATCAAATCCCAAATGACGTATGGATACATTTTGTTTGTGAAGTGTGAATGTTAGACTTTTGTAGTCTCAACTCTTGAAGTACCAATAATTGGGTGTTTACCAGCTCTGGATTTATATAATAGGCCGTATAGGCTGCGGCCTAGAGGCGGCAGCGTTCTACGGGTGCGGCTGATTTCGTACATGGGGTGGCGGAAACAACTGCCTACACTCATAAAAAATACGGTATTAGTGTTTACCATATAATGTCCTACATATACATAGATGCATATTGCTTTACCGCAATTATTTATGATCGCTTATTGTTCGCAGACATGCCTCAAACCAGCGAGCTGAGACTGACGCCGTCGCCGCCTGTCATCATATCCAAGGACAAGCACAGCCCGCAAGCTATATGCACCGCGCCCGGATGCATTCACACCGGTGAGCATTAGATTATTGATAATTTCCAAGTGGTTCTAGGCAGCTCTGGAACTTTGTATAGACTATAGACCATGGTCTATGGCGTCCTAGGATGGCGGCAGAGTTCGTACACAGGGGCGGCAAAATTAAAGTCGCCTATAATAGGTACAGGGCTTTGATTCACAATGCTCAATTCGACTCGGATTCGTAAATTTCATCGTCCGCGATAGACGTCGCCGCGGTCGCCATGCTAGGCATTTACCAATGACGGCATGGTAAACTAGCCGAATCCGAGTCGAACGGAAATCCTAAATCGCCCTGCAGCCTTTTGCTAGATAAGCCTTTGATGCCCTCACTAGCTGTGAATCGCCCTGCAGCCTTTTGCTTGATATTAAGCCTTTGATTCCCCCTACTAGCAGTAGGGCTTGGCCTGGCTCCAAGATGAATCCAGTCAAGCCTCTGAACTCTAATAATAAAATTATAAGGTAGAGCCCAGCTGTAACGGGCTTTGACGCTAGAAACAGCCTTCTCCTACCTTCTACCTGTCAGGATGCGACTGTTTACCATGGACCTCCAAAATACTAAAATCGTATTTACTAATTTACTTTTTTAACATTAAAATAATATAAGTACTTACTCTTAAAGAGGGATAGAGTTGACTTATTCAAGATCTTTTAGGATGGGTTGCACCAGAGGCGTAGTTAAAGTTAAGGTTATCGTCAAATATGGCGTCCATAATGGACTTTTACTAGGGATTTGACAGTTCATTTGACTTTTTGTTATGGTTAAAGTTACCTATAGTTAAAGTAAGTTGGTGCAACCCACTCTAAACAGGTCATTTGGCCGAGATGCAATTCGATGATGGCATGGTTGATGGTGCTTGCTATATATACATATTATAAAACGACTAAACGTCCAGAAAGTAACTGACACTTCTCTTCCAGCATCCAAACTCCTCGCCAACATGGACACCAAAGTGGACCCCTGCGATGATTTCTACGACTTTGCCTGTGGAACCTTCGTGAAGAACACCCGTATACCTGACGATAAGACTTCCGTGAACACCTTCTCCATCATCACCGATCAGCTCCAGGAGCAGATACGGACGCTGTTGGATGAACCCATCACCCCCAATGAGCCGAGACCCTTCTTCCTAGCTAAGACGCTCTACCAGGCTTGCATGAACAGGAGTAAGTTTTTGGCGTCCGTTATAATATTAGAGTTAGCCTAGGCCGCCTAAAGGTTTGTGTTGGAAGCCGGCTTCATGAAGTTGCAGCAGACGACGTCGTGTCGTCGCGACACTACTGTTTGTATTTAATATTATATAGATTCTAATTTCTATACTATGTGTCGCTAGCTTTGGGTCGTACTAGCTGCTGCGCAGGGTATTTCATAGAAATACATAGAAACTATAGTAACTGTAAATACGTCGTCTGTTGCAACTTCATGTAGTCGGCTTCCAACTTGTACCGTGATGACACGTTGCGATGTATAATTTGAAATTTCAAATGAGCCCTTCAAAACTGTATAATAGTTACAATATCGTTATAGAATATAGACGACTTCTACAACCGTTTGGTCCAAACCACGAGGCAAGTCACAAAATTTAATATTATTAGAAATCAAAGGAGATTAGCAAAGCTATATCGCTTGCCTCGTGGCTTACACCATAGTTGCTATTACCAGCGACCTTAAATTTTAGTACTCTAATTATTTACCTTTATTATAATTTTGATTACCTTTACTATTAATCAAAATGGTGTTACATTTTTGTATTTATAACTTTAAAACGTAATTGCTAATTATATTTCTAACTGTAATCGTACAGATACGATTACAGTATGTAAGTGGCGTACAGACGCCAATTACATGGTTGTAAAACAGCTTATCTGCCGTCTTATTCACAGGATAAAGTGGTTTATAAGTGGATTTCCGAGACCTAGGTTGTTTAGGTTTATTAGCCGCTCAGACAATACCTAGGCTGCTCTAGTTTAGACTCGTGTCGAAGTTACACTCATATTGAATTAGTGTTTGCTATTGTTTAGCGTAGCGAATGCCAGCTCAAATACAAGTTCGTTACAATCTGAAGACAATCCACACCAAACTATAATAGAAATTGATCCATATAATTTATATACCTTCGATATAGATATAGGTACAGGCTATAAGTAGATGGCGAATCTACGTAATTTTGTCGGGTCGGTAAAAACTGTAAACCAATAATTACCACATTAGTTTATGGCATTTAAATTAAAAATTAGGAGGAACTGTCTGTAGATTATCCAACAATAAATATAAATATAAAGAAAAACAATTAGGCCCAAATCCACGTAATTAGATGTTCACCCAGTTGTCATTAGACGACTGTCGAATTCGAGCAACGAGAAATGCGAATTGAGCTCCTGAAGCTACGAAACACTCAATTACAGTGAAAGTAAACGCTTCCGATGTTTACACAATCTTGACGCAAACAACACTGTAACAAGATAATTACTTCATAGCTGTTCATTGTGAACTGTAATTCATACTTATTCTGTAACGTAACTTATTATTATCTGTTTTAATTCATGTTGAACCACAGAATAATATAATATTTATATTAGTAGTACTAAGTTGAGCTAAATATAAACAAATGGCCAGAATGCTACTGATTTAAATACAATTAACCACGCAATAAAAGTACGTTACTTTGATCGATTTTAAACTATTACTTTTAAGTCTTTAGATCAAAATTAAGATTTTCACGCACTGCAATATTCCCTCAGGGGGGCTATTACGAGCTCTTATATCCAGCCAGTTTACAGGCCGTTGCATAGACACGGCCTGTAAACTGGCTGGAAACAAATAATAAGAGGTCGTAATAGCCCCCCTGGTAGTGGAAATTAGTTTTGTCTATAATAATAATTAATAATTAACCTACAAAGATGATGAAAGATCCTACAAAGTTAAACATTACAAAAATCAAAACCATACATTCTACAAAGTTAAAGCTTAACTCCACCATATTGTGTTGCCTACAAGAGAGCAGTTTTGACTTTTAAGCATATAATATAAACGAAAACAGTCATGTCCCTGAAAAGGCTTAAACGGATAAATATATCAAAATATAATAAGCCAGCAACAAAAGCCATTTAAATATTGAAGACAATGTTGTTGGCGACCGTCCAAAACAAGCGAACTGTTAATAAACACTGAATAAACCATAAGATAACGTCGTCATCGGATTATTATGAACGACAGCGAAAAGTTCATTGTTCAATGTTCATCCCCTAAAGGCTAAAATCTGTTGATAAACTTTTGAAATGTCCATAAATTGATCCCGGTATTTTATTAACGGAAGACTTATTGTGTTTTATTTTTGCTGTGTGTGAATTAAATTTACATATAAGATGATTTGTTAAATTAGTCTTGCAATAGTTATAAATTATAATTTAGTGCTTAGATATTCTATTCTAGTTATTATTGTATGAAAGCTAGCCATAAAAATATCTAAAATAAAATATAATAAGCCAAATAAGCCTAATAATATTATGTTGATACTCTTTTGAATTTTATGTTTGAGTGACTAAATTGCCTACGAAGATTATTTTTAATGGTAGAGTGACCATAAAAATCGCAGTTCTAAAGCAAATTAGCTTGATTGTCACTTGTAAGTTTCTACTCCTCTGATATTTACCTCCTATTTACAGCTGCCATCGAGGAGCGTGGTACCAAGCCTCTTTTGGACATGCTGAACCGTCTTGGCGGGTGGCCGGTGTTGGAAGGGACGAGTTGGAACGAGAACGACTTCACGTGGGACGAATCGGTCTACCGGTTCCGCCTCGCGGGTTACTCCGTCGACTACTTCTTTGATTTCTCCATCAGTGTTGATGTCAAGAACTCGACTAAGAGGATTATTGATGTAAGAACTGTAGCAATGGTTGCATCGTTAAATTCGTAATTTCTAAGATAGGTATTTTTCTAGAAGCAATTGAAGTGATTATATCCACGTTATTATGTATAAAGCCTAATTATACAAAGATTTGCACAGACGTTTTGTCCCTGTTTGATACGTTACAAAAGTGTCCTGACGGACCAAAAGTCTTTTATTACTTGTCAACGCAGTATTTACACCAGCTACCAAATCCTATCAAAATTGGTTAGTTAAAGAACATCGATGCAAAATAAAATATTTCAGGTAAGATTTAACAGCAGTCATCGTTCTTACATACGTCAGATCTCACAGATCTTCAGCGCCCATAAGGAGGCGTTATCGCCCACTTCAGGAAAGGCTGCTGTATATCATCAACTGCATTTCTCTTGCAGCTCGATCAGGCATCTCTTGGCCTGAGCCGTGAGTACCTGAACCGGGGTTTCAGCGACAAGCTGGTCCAGGCCTACTACGAGTACATGGTTGACATTGCGGTGCTGCTTGGTGCTGAGAGGGCCCGCGCAGAAGCGGAGCTGAAGGAATCACTCATGTTCGAGATAAGACTTGCCAATGTAAGTTAATTCCAGACGAAGTTGTAATGGGTACGATTGTTTTTGTGTACTTTTTTGAACGAAGTTCCATATCGCGCGTTGCGAAAGGAGGCTAGGCGGAAAAAATTAAGACCAAAAGTTGTATCAACACTTTTTGTATAGTTGTAAGCGTGTTTATCTGTCTCTTTCTCTCTCTCTCTCTCTCTTCCTCATAGAAAGCAACTTCATTACTTCCAGGTGTCCTTTGAAATCACTCAAATTTTATTGACACTTTATAGGGCAAACGAGCAAACAGAAAGAACGATTCCCGCGCGACTAACGAATTTTGGTGAATAATCAACGGAGTTGTGGGCATCATATTGTCATCTAGTCCATACTAATATTATAAATTCGAAACTGTGTCTGTCTGTCTGTCTGTCTGTCTGTCCGTCCGTCCGTCCGTCTGTCTGTCTGTTACCTCTTCACGCTCAAACCGCAAAACCGATTTTGCTGAAATTTGGCATGGAGACACTTTGAGTCCCGGGGAAGGACATAGGATACTTTTTATCCCGGAAAAATGTAGGATTCCGATAAACGAATGTTGGCGCAACGGAGTTGCGGGCGTCATCTAGTTTAGATAATAAATTAACGTCTGTGGCTATAGATTCATAACTACCTTTACATGATGTTACGTTATTGTTTTCATTAGGAAGTGATGTAATAATATTATGTATACATAACGGAATAAAATTATTCGCAAATTGTTATCCGCAATTATTACTGTTTACATAACAGTTAATAAAGTGTATGATGTACTATCAGTACTATCGACAAAATATTGTTGCCGTTCGACCAGACATGCATCTCAGATAAGTGATAATATTAAAGAAAAATCGGCCAAGTGCGCACGAAGGGTTCCGTACCGTTATAGAGCGAAATTGGGAAAAAATTGTGTTGTTGTATGGGAGCCCCCGTTAATTATTTATTTTATTTTAATTTTATTATTTTATTTCAAAGTAGGTACTTACACATACCTATAATTGAGGATTTTGTGAAAATTTCAAGTATAGCTACAATGTTGCTATTATGGATTACGAGCCAAAAAGACCAAAAAAATAAAGTTTGTTGTGTGGGAGCCCCCCTTAAATATTAACTTTATTTTGTTCCCGGGTCCCGTTTTTACCCTTTGGGTACGGAACCCTAAAAAGGGAAATTAGAAAAAGTAAAACGAAAGAGTAATAGAAAATATAATTGCAAATAGCGAATCCTGATATTATTGATAATTAGGGAAATAAAAAGAGAATAAAAAAAATATATTTTATTATTGAATTATATATTTTTGTCCTTGAATGTTGCGATCGCACACATGCTCACACGGTTATAACTCTGTAGTATGTAGTTCGTGTACGTCTGTTTTGAGGAGGCTTCCTAATGCAATTTTTAGTATTTAGTCACCTAAATACAAAAAAAATTACTAATAACTCTACATAATATACCTAAGAGCTTTGCTCTTTTGCGTAGTGTGAGCACAGCTTTATGGCAGTAAAAGTGCCCAAGGTCCAAATTGATTGGTGTAATTACAGTAGATGATGCCAATTGGACAGTACGTATACGAGCATAATGTCTAATACACGGTACACGTCTCCATATTACAATATCGGCTCATTTCAATGTATTCACACTGGGACGTAGAGTTGTATTAATGTTGATGTGTGCTTGTACTTCTTACAATTTACACATCTAGCCTTTAAGTTGATATTGTTTATTTCATTTTGATACTTTCCTTAATGTAAAATAATATTATAATGCTCCAGAATTTTAGCAACTTTTACTATATTGTAACGTCTTCCATTCTTCAAAAAGCCTTAGAATTTATTAGTTAATTAGTCAGTTTTTATTAATAAAATAGATTTACCTATCCCTGTCCCCTGGGTTAAAATGTAAAAAATTATGTCTTTCTGAATAAGACTAACCACTACAGCCTTGCCATGATAAACCTATTTACACTACGTTCCACCGTCCACGTAACCCACAACGTGCTAACCCACAAGAGGTTTTATATGGTTTTTCTTTTTTGCGTATAAACTCGAAATACCTACAGATTTTAAAAACATCAAACCATTTCAGATTTCCCTGCCTCTGGAGAAGCGTCGTAACGCAACCAGCCTCTACAACCCAATGACAATCGCTGAACTGCAGCAGAAGTTCCCGAAGATCCCCTGGTTGTCTTACATCAACCGTCTCCTGGCGCCTCACGTGGAAGTTGGACTGGATGAGGTTGCTATCGTCAATGTACCCAAGTACATTTCGGAACTTGAGGTGGGTTATGAAGAAAATGTGAAATTTTTTAAATGTCCAGTTTGACTTTTTATGGGTGATTATAAGGCCGACCATTAAGGTCTATGATAGACAGACCGACTGCAGTCGGTCCGTCTCATCTTGCAAGATGCGGTTGCCGCACGGCGATCGCCGATCAGTTTAACGCGACCACTCTAGAGCAGTCGGTCCCGACTGCAACTTGCGGTCTGACTATGGCCAGTCTAAGTAAGTTTAGTAAGTGTACTAAGTTTAATCGTTATTTTGTTATGGCATCTAAAAAGAATCTATTTTTATCTAGTTTTCGGAACCATTTGACAATAAGTTATGATTTACAAACCAATTTTGTTGGTTATTTTATGTCAATGGATAGACAATGGCAGTTATATATTAATCTAGTTTTGAGAGTCAATAATATGAAATAACTTGATGTAGCATCTTTCCAAAGAAGAATTACCTTCCAGAACAGACTTAACATCCCGCCAATGCCTCATTTTAGGTCCATCTAGAAAAAGACTCCGCTCTCTTCCAGCACAAACCTAATCAAAGCCTTTTCTTCCAGACCCTTCTCGAGAAGACTCCCAAGCGTGTGCAAGCGAACTACGTGATGTGGCGTGTAGCTGGTGCTTCTGTGTCCTACCTGACTGACACTCTGCGTCGGCGGCAGCTTGCTTACGTCACCGCTCTGTCCGGCAAGACGGAGAGGGAGAGCAGATGGAAGGAGTGTGCTGACACCACTAGTGCTAGGTAGGATATTTGGGTATTTCTAGTCTGTGTTTTGCTAGGATAGGTGGTAAGCATAAGATTAATTCCATTAGAGTACTTAGTATGAATAGAAGGAGAGAGGAAGTGGAGAGGAGAAAGGAGTGTGCTGAAACTACTATGATGGTAGGTAAGATGTTGATAAGCATTGTTAGTCTGTGTTTTGCTAACAAGTGTTACTTTAAAGTGAAATGTATGGACTACGTTACTGGTTGTAGAGATAGTACGAAGAAGTATATTTATAAGCAAAAGAGCACATATAATGAGCTCATGCCAATTAAGTATATCAAACAAAAAGTAATTAGCTAGATGAAACTACGTTACAAGTATTATCTAATAAAGTTGCTTAACTCTATGAGCGAAATCAATTATCTACACGTTGCCTCGGCTCCAAACGTACTTACTTACCTAGAATTAACTAGGCTCGGGACTAAAAATGTTTTGAGATACCTCTACCTCTAGTACTAACTGTCGAAGATAATTAATTCGTACCTTTTTTTTTTATACGCTTTTTATTAGCTTCACCTGTATGTTTGTTTGTAACCGACTTCTTTGGGCGCGATTTTGACCCACTTTAAACGGCCAGATTTTGTTCAAACTTTGTAGATTTGTCAAGGACCGATGACAATACACTAATTTGATATAATTATTCCATTTTTCAATTTGTATGTTTGTTTGTAACCGACGCTTTATATAAAAAGCGGGTTTTTAGTTTTTTTAACTATTACTTATTTATGCATGTAACTGTTTGACAGTATGGCGATTGCTGTTGGAGCTCTGTACATCCGGAAATACTTCAACGAGAACTCTAAGGCTAATGCTCTGGAGATGGTGAATGATATCAGGTACGTTCAAGCATGAGTATTGTTCCGTAAGCAGTTTTTCTGAAACGAATAAATATGCTTAATGTTTTCGTACTTATAAACAGAACCAATTTTGCTAATACATATTTTTCGTGGTTTTCACTTCTCGACTGATATTTTTCGACTTACGATGCAAATGACAGACGATGTATTAATATATCGTCATCGTCGACTATAATTGTCGATTATGAAAATCTGTAGAAGCCGTACTGTAAGCGCTGTATTTTAAACCTTTAGTTAACTTTTGACTATTTTCCCTATTGAGAGCAAAACCGAATCTTCTTCGATCGTTCTTTCCAGACAACAATTCCGCAAGACTCTGACTGAGGTGGACTGGATGGACGACAAGACACGGCTCGAAGCTCTGGACAAGGCTGACTCTATGGCCTCCCACATCGCCTACCCGCAAGAGATGTTAGACGATAACAAACTAACCGAGTTCTATTCTGGGGTGAGTTGTTACTTGTACCTAATATTATGGTCCTATCTCATGCCAAGGGACCAATGACGAAGGTTTAAGGGTATCTTTACGTTGGCTAATGATGGACCAATACAAACTACGACTAGGTACTTGGCAAGCTCTACGTTGGCCAAGGGACCAATATAAGTGACGACGAAGGTGTAAAGGGGCATATATTCACGTTTGATAATTATATGAACAAATGGCGCAATGACGAAGATGTAAAATATGTATTCGTCTATGTTCGTACGTTTGTGATAAATAGATTCGAAATCGTGGTTGGTATAATCGGTTTTTTACCTACACGTTACTCAAGTTATGTTCTCTTGTGTTGGTTTAAAACTTAGAACTTAGTTTATTACAAAACTTCTAACTCATTACTTGCTTTCAGCTCGAAATGTCATCAGACAAGCTAATGGAGTCCGTACTGAACCTCACGCTTTTCGGCACCGAGTACCTGTTCGGAAAACTCCGGGAGCCCGTGAACAAGACCGACTGGGTCACCCATGGTAGACCAGCCATCGTCAACGCCTTCTACTCCTCCATCGAGAACAGCATACGTAAGTCTTAAATGTTACATATCGCTAGAGAGATCGTAAATTCTGTGTTGCATACCCGCGATTACACTTTCTCGGAGCTGGTCCGTCTGTCTGTCTAGTGTCTGGCATACTTATTAAGCAACGAGCTCTAAGTTAAGAAAATAAGGAACACTAAGGATCAGAGCTTAATTTGTTATTTAAAAGATGTAGAATGCCGTACTTAATTGAAAAAAAACCGGCCAAGTGCGTGTCGGGCCACGCGCAATGTAGGGTTCCGTAGCACCGCTAGTTTTTGAAAATTTTTGTATGGTCAATGAATGTACATTTATAACATGTTTTACACTACTAACAACATCATCTCAAAGGAATTTGAACGAAAAGTTCCTTTATACTTCACCGAATACATTTTTGTTAGTTGATCGACTATTACTCAATAACTTATGAAGTCAACTTAGTCGTGATAGTTTTCCTTTTAAATTCAGCATATTTCCTACTCCCGTGAATTTTTTCACATTTCCAGAAGCAACCGTTTAGCTGGTAGAAGGGGGGGAAACTCGACTCTAACGATTTTTTCCAAAATTTTAGATCTTGATTTCAGTGTAATTCCTTTTTCACAGAATTCCCAGCTGGTATACTCCAAGGCGCTTTCTTCTCTGCCAAACGTCCAGCCTACATGAACTACGGAGCTATCGGCTTTGTCATCGGCCACGAGATCACCCACGGCTTCGATGACCAGGTAAATTAAGTTGTAAGATCCATTATGTCACATTAATATACGAGAACGGCTGAAAAATCATCTATTTTTGAAACTAGACTGGCGATTTTGGACCGGTAAGTCTGTGTTTATTGGTGCATTCGTCGTAGTTTAGATTTCTGTATGTCTTTTGTTTCTCTTTATTTTTTACGCAGAAATAAACTTCGCACCTGCTTCCATAATGCCAAGCCTACGATAGCCATCGTAAAAATCTACGACGCCACAGAACGCATCGTGAAAATTTCCGTTGGTTAGCGTCTTTTCGTACTATGTCATGTCCGCATTTTTGTCAGTGCAAATATGTTGTTTTTGCGATACGACGCTGCAACTCAGTGCTGTGGCCTGGCCCACTGAGTTTCCGTGTCTTACAAGGTGCTCTGTTAACTTCTGTGTGTTATATTAACTATTTTTTTTTCGTATTCTAGAAAATTATAAAGCATAGAAATAGAATAGAATTCTGCATTACGCAACTTAATGATGTGCATTTTCCAACATGTTTTCAACATTCTATTCTGTTTCATTCGATCTAAAATACTCCTTGGTTAGAATATGATCATTATTGGGCATGTAACTAGGTATAAGTACTTAAGTGGAAACTCTAGTAGTTAGGTATTGATAGACTTAATTCTCTTAGGACCACTTGCAAGGATCTAGTAAAAGCTAATATTGGGGTACCTAAGTAACACAGAACCTGTTTCACAAATACGGTAAAAGATATCCACTGTTATATCTCATCCTTTTTGGCAGTCGAATAAAAACGACAGGGGTCACAAATGATGCGATATTTAACCTAGGATAAACTTTAATCCAGATATTTACAAGTGGGTCTTAATAGCGTAAGTATACCTAAAATATTTTTATGAAGACAATTTGGGGATAGCGCTTTAATAGCTCCTATGTCACAGGGTCGTCAATTCGACAAGAACGGCAATCTCATCGACTGGTGGCAGGAAATGACCAAGGAGAAGTATCTGGAGAAAGCAAAGTGCATCATCGATCAATACTCCAACTACACTGTCAAGGAAGTCGGAATGAAGGTTCGTTTATTTTATTAACACTAAGGGCCTAGCCTATCCGGAACTTATCAGGCGACAGGAAGTGGTGAAACAGGCCCTTAATCAAGGATATTAATATCTCCATAATCCATTCCATTCTCCTTAAACTTAATCATACATCGTATTTCAGTTGAACGGCGTAAACACTCAAGGGGAGAATATCGCTGACAATGGTGGCATCAAGGAGGCGTACTACGCGTACCAGGCCTGGACACAAAGACACGGCGAGGAATCCCGACTGCCTGGCCTTGAGAAATACAGTCCCAGACAGGTAAATATTGTGTAAAAAGGAAGGAGGCTTTAAAATACGAAAAATAAAGAACGTGAGACCGGCAAACAATGTGCGAACTGTGGAGTTGTGGTAAAGGTCGGCTTTACCCGAGTGATACCGTATCATGCCCCTGAATTTGCATTTTATTGTGCTGTGTAAGGCTGTCTCTCTCGCGCGCATAGTCTGCATGGGTGCGCAAACGAGATAGTCTTCTTACTAATAATATTAATCTATCCGAGACCCATTTGTACCCATCCATCACTGATCACAAAACCCTATATGAACAGCTATATAACATAACGCGCTTACAATTCCAGCTCTTCTGGCTATCAGCGGCCAATACCTGGTGCTCCGTCTACCGCAACGAAGCCATCAAGCTGCGCATCACCACCGGTTTCCACGCCCCAGGCCGCTTCAGGGTCGTCGGCCCAATGTCCAACATGGAGGAGTTCGCATCCGACTTCCAGTGTCCCGTAGGATCCCCCATGAACCCCGTCAAGAAGTGCAAAGTTTGGTAGTCCAATGGAGATGGAGAAAATAGAGTAGAATAATGGACTTGTCGAGTTATTCTATTTGGTTTTTTCGGTTTTCTAGTAATTCAATTTGCAGTCTGGTTTAAGAAATCTGAGTGCTCAGTCAAATTGCATTCGCTAGTTTCGATAGTGAAGGTAGATGTCAAAAAGGAATTTGACATAATATTATGACATCGCAAGCGCCATGTCATTTAGCGATGCGTTATGTAATATGTTACAATTTATTTATCTACACTGGCGAATGCAATTTGACTCAGATTCATTGCGTGCAAGCGAGACAAAATGTAGTAGAAGTATAGACAGACAAACGCCGGTCTTTGGGTATTTACCCAAATGTGACCCATGGGGAAAATATTATGTCCAGGCGTTTTTGGCATTTTTGGGCATTCTGCATATCTTAGAAGCGTTCTGCAAATGAATTATTAGAATAGCCTTCGGCCGGAGTTACGTGTTTGATGTTGTACATAGAAATAGTTTGTATCGTTTTACCTTTCCACGGCGATCTTAGACTGAATGTGTCATATCAGTACGTTTGACAAGGTATTGAACCCAGTACCCGCTGCTTCGAAACGTCCTTAGATTTTACAGAGTCTTATACTCGACTTTACACATTTTTAACATAACAGTTTTCGAATCTCATGTAACTAGATGTAAGATTTAAGGATAGTTTATATTATGTTTTGTATTTGGTACCTATTTACTTTGACGTCGCAATGTATAAGTCACAAATTGATAAGCGCGATAAAAATGTTACAAAGATAATAATAGTTTCTTTTGTTTTCAACTCGGTTGCGATAACTAATTCTTAAAATGAACTTCAGGATTTTTTCGACAGCGAGGGTAATTAAGAAAATATTTTATAAGTACAAGTTTTTCTCTCAATGACCGAATTTGATGTTACTTAAGGTTAGGGACGTCTCACATAAGCGATAGCCTGTTGATCTCGCAGTTACTTTAACAGTCGTCCAGGGTACTTAGACAACTTGTTTTCGATCATTTTGTCAGTAAAATCGAAAATGTATGTAATTTCATCACGTAAATCGTGTTGTGTCCATACATTTTTGATTTCTGACTTCGTTGTCGAAATTATCGAGCTCAAGTTGTCTATGTACCCAGCTTAAGTGAAATGTTATTTAGAATATTATTTATTGTAAGTATAATAAATGTGCACGACACTTTTTAAATAGTATTTATATGCCTCCGCTAAGTATTTTACGTGTTGTAAAACTATTTTCAAAATGTTTAACTTTAAAACGGTTGTACTACGGTGTCGTTTTAATAAACAGTTAACTGTATGTTTCATATTTGTTTTTTATTTCGTGAAAACTCGAACATATTCTAAGTATAGGTACCGTTCCGATCCGACCACGACCGACAAAAATTGAAATAAAACCTAGTATAGCCTAGAATCTACGCTATAGGTTTTACATTCTAATTTCTAGTCCTGAATGTAAATAATAAAGTGGCATTTTATTTGATATTTTGTCAGTCGCGATCGTGAAATACAGTTGAGAATAAAATATTCTTATATTTAGTTTCCTTTAGAAATCATTTTAAACGAATAACTTAGCAAAAATATCAAAGAAAATATTATAAAGACGTGACAAAGACATAGTTTGGTTATTGACTGTCAAAACACTTTTCTAATCAGTTATGAGAAAAGGACAAAACATTGTGACGTCTATACAGGGTGTTTCAAATAAGCCGAAAGGGGGTGACTCAAGGGGTCATTCTGAACAACTTTTGGTCTACGACTTTTGGAAGCTCGCGAAAAAAAAGTATTGATTTTCAAAAGAATCTTTGTTGGTCACGTGACTTTTTTACTATGGAAAAGCATTTTTATTTCGCCTATTTCCAAATGTCGTAGAACAAGTTGTTCAGAATGACCCCCTGAATCACCCTCTTTCAGCTTAGTATACCCTTTTTGAAACACCCTGTATACAATTGTATATATTATGGGAAAGCCAAGAAATAAGCACTTGTATCTAATTCTTAAAAATAAACGAGTGACAAATAATCTGATAATATTTCTTTATTGTTCAGAATATAACATTGAATGGTAATCTACACTTGCATGCATCTTGTATGACATACATACAATACACATAAGTACATAAATATCCGACAAGCAACTTATTCGGTATACATTAAATCTGTATAAACAAAAATGGCCGTGTTACAATATCACTATTGGTCTATTTGCTTAAGTTTGCAGTGGCAGTGCTAATGTCAAAATTTACCAATAATACAAAACTGCTTACTTTCGGCGAGTTGCGATCATAAGACCCAGTTTCATCAAGCAATGTTATATAACTCTGACCAAAATACGACATGTTGCACACATCATAATTTATGTTGCCAGATGTCGAAGAAATTTTTTTTACTGTCTAATGTGGCATCCAGAGTGAAAACATTGCAGTAATACCTATATCCTATTGTTAATATCTTTGTTTCCATTAATATTCAAAAACTTATATCACTACACGATTTATAAACAAGATGATATCATCTATATAAAAAGAATACAAAAATACACAAGTACATAATGTCATTTTGGACAGTTAGCGCACTGAAAACTTAACACAAATAGACTATAGACACTATTATCGCTAACTGTACTTTGGTATAACAGCAGTTGGAATGTATTTAAATTCACTTTTGCATTTCATTGTACAGTTGAAGAAAATAAAGCTTGAAGTCTGAAGATACAAAATTATCTTACGCACGAAAATAGACTAAGACAAAATAGGCTTAATTTGGCAGTTTAGGAAAGGTTGGACTAGCTTGTATTAGTTATTTGTAATTATACAGTATTACTTCTTCATTTCTTTAGAGATTCGTCATTTATTGGACCGAGGTCGATTGTTTCATTGCGTTGCAATACGTCTCGTTAAAAATATTGCATAGTATGCCATATCTGCGCAGCAATGGCTTTGCATACGACAACATAACAAATAAAATCGTATTCGAAGCGAAAAATCATTAATGTGGCATGTCATAAAATACAATATATTTAATCCATAAAATTATTTAAATATTATCAATGCGAAAGTGCGTCTGTCTATTACCTCTTCGCGACCAAACCACTCAACAGATGTACCTACAGGCAAAGTATTAGATACTTTGAGTCCTAGGAAAGAACATAATATTATGATACTTTTCGTCCCGGAAAAATGTACAGTTCCCACGTGATAAACTGCATCTCGTCATCTAGAACAGTATAATAATATTATGTTTTTCTTGTCCTGCAGCTGCAGCGTTAAGACGTTAACGCGCGTTAACGGCGTAACAACGCAACGGATGAATGCGGTTTGGCTCTTAGGGTCAACCACTCGTATGCTCGTATTGACAGATTTAAATTGCGCGAGGTGACATGCCAATCAGTCAATTCAGTACTTTAGAAATGCATCTACGCCTCGCGTTGCGGTCTGAGTCAACCGTTATTCGTTGTCATCACCAATGTGATGATTTTAGAGACATCACGTTTTGATCATTATGATAGATAATTATTGCACGTTGTATACAAAATATTAGAACTTAGAAGATTATTTCCACTGCTGCACTGGAAACAACAATTACAAATAACTATAACAAGCTTACGCCACACTATGGATTATGTTTACAAAATATTCACATTAAAGTACAAAATAAGACCAAAGAGTAAAAAATATTTTCACTAGGCTCTTGAAAAACGAATATGGACGAAGCTTGGGGGGTAGGTAGCAATATAAAAATTGTGCTCATTATATAAATCTAAAATAATGTCAACGACAAAAACCCTTTGGCGTTATTTTATACGTGTGATAGTGTAGTATGTATTCTTGTAAAGGCTCCTCTCCACGTTGGGCAATGATTTATAACCATGATTACGACTATGATGGCGGAGCTGTCTATAATAGCAACATTAGCAACCATAGACGAATATCTCTACACGAAATCGCTTGTTCATCATGGCCAACATGTAGAGGTCGCATTAAGTTCGAAGTAAGTCATCAATTCAAATGTCAGCGTTTGTCACTGACTCGTTTATACTGAATGACTTTAGCTGCTTGAACACTGTCAATTCGTCATCAATTTTAACTCACTTCCAACTTAAACCAAATAGACTATTTTTTTACAAAGTTACAATGCCTATTTAATTTTACATCAAGCTGTAAACTATATACGTTACTACTAAAAATATTCACACAACGGAAAACTTCGTAATGCTGTCTGGTAGGTCCATAGACAAGGATATCTACAGTGTTAATATTTTTATTAGTAATACTTAAGCTTCAGTCTCTAAATCAGCGGGCAGCGGGGTGGGAGCAGCGGCACGTGACAATGTAGATATATATTATGTATAAGCCTTCTAGTACGCCGCTCGGTCTTGGAGGCCTGTCCATATAAATCTATACATTGTCACGCGCCGCGCCGCGCCGCTCCCGCCCCGCTGCCCGCTGATTTCGAGACTGAAGCCTTAAGCGATGAGTTCAATGCATCGGAATCGAACCGTACAGAACGTCAGCATTTCGTTGCTTTATAAAGCTATAGTAGATATTTTATCGTCATAAATCCGCCATCTTTTCATAAACAGTGACACCGCGGTCCTTATATTCCGATGCAGTGGACGCACAGCTATCTATTGCCAACAGTTCGAGCAATGAAACAGGAATATTAGTTAAAAGTGCATCATCTAAGTATGTGTGGCTACATATGCACCAAAGGTTTGGGTTGGTTACAATACAACCTACTTGCTCCAATTTAGCTAATCCTCTGAAAACCTTAAAGAGAATTAACTTTAATGGCCGCATTCATAGCCAAAAAGATAACTTAAAGTTAGTTTAATGAAGAGTTTGTCAGAAAATGTATGGAGGTATTGCCAAAACCTTCATTGAATTAAAGTTAAGTAGGCATTAATTTTCTATGAATGTGGCGACAAGATTAGTACAAATCGGCCTAATTAAAGAAACTTTGGGCGCCGACTATACATGTAACCGTACATTTTAAATCGATCAACAGTTTATTTCACGCTAAATTATGTAACTGTGTAACAAAAATAATTGATAATACTTTAGGGTGTGTACGTGTTCCTTGTAGAGAGTTCACTGTGAAAGTTGCAGCGCTGAAAGACGAAAATTTTTTTCACTTTAGTATGGGCAAGGGCCCGAGTGTCACGAGTTTTCCCAGACAAAAGTGAGTATTATCACTTATTTTTGTTACACCCTGTGTAACTACGCATTCAAAAATACGTGCATATACAATTGCACCAATTTATACAATATAATAATATATCACCATAACGTATAATAATAAAATGCAGTTTTTTATAATTTTGAGTTCTATTCCAATAGTGCTTCCGACATTTTGTTCTTCCATAAAACATTACATACACTTAGAAATAAAAGATCACATTTTATTAAATAAACTTACACTTAAGAAATTTCGTCGTTTTATTAGGGTTCCGTATTTACAAAGAACCATTATAATTATACAGATAGGTAGACATTTTATCTTGGAAGGGTTTCGAGGTTTAAACTTAGGGCATCGATTTATATGTAAGGATATGCCTACTAGAAGATTTTGCTAATAGGTTTTTCATACAAGAAAATAGAGAGCCATCTATGAAAAATCGATTGAACTACGTAGTGCGACACAATATTCGGCCGCGTGCGAATGCTGTTTTACCGACGAACCACGCGTTCCACCTGGCGTTGAAAACGATCAAAACGCTGAAAATGCCTCCTATTTTTAGCAAGATCGTTTTCAACGCCAAGTGGAACGTAGGGGTTGCTCATTACTCGGTAAAACAGTAGCCATGGCGGACATCGGTATGTAGTAAAATTATAAATTAATTATTTCTATTCTTAAACAGTTTGTGAATTTGTGATGCTTACCGATGATAAGATATTCCAATGTGCTTTTTTAACTTTTTTGACATAATTTTTGCAGCTTTTTACCACACAACAAGGCATTTTTATGGCACTGAATAGACATACGATGACACCCGATTTGTTCTGCGGACCACAGACGACTAAGTCACGTAGGAGTCAAACGGAGCGTTTTGACCCCTACGAATCTGCATCATTGCAACGCGCGATTGACCCGGTCCTTAGTAATATACTAGCTGTTGCCCGCGACTTCGTCCGCGTTAACATTGTATAGTAACGGAAATGGATAAATTTTGCCTTTTTATGTACGGGCCAAGGGCAAAGTTCTCCGCATATTAATCGAATGACACTCGAAAACTGTATGTTTAGTTTAGGTTGGAATAAATTCACTTTTTAAAACTCAATACTAACGACGCGACACCATTTTGATGTAAGCAACAATTCCAGGAGGGGGGCGCAGCCCCCCCAAGTACGGGCCGAGGGAAAAATCAAAATATGACAATCGAAAACTGTATGTTTAGTTTAGGTTGGAATAAATTCACTTTTAATTAATAAGTTTGTTCCTAAAAAGGAGAATTAAAAGTAAACAGTAACGACGCGATACCATTTTGATGTAAGCAAGGAACCCAGGAGGGGGGTGTTTGGGGGGGCGCAGCCCCCCCAAGTACGGGCCGAGGGCAAAATCAAATGACACTCGAAAACTGTATGTTTAGTTTAGGTTGGAATAAATTCACTTTTAATTAATAAGTTTGTTCCTAAAAAGGAGAATTAAAACTCAACACCGACGCGATACCATTTTGATGTAAGCAAGAAACCCAGGAGAGGGGGGGGGTTTCTTGCTTACATCAAAATGGCAAGTACGGGCCGAGGGCAAAATCAAATGACACTCGAAAACTGTATGTTTAGCTTAGGTTGGAATAAATTCACTTTTAATTAATAAGTTTGTTCCTAAAAAGGAGAATTAAAACTCAACACTAACGACGCGATACCATTTTGATGTAAGCAAGAAACCCAGGAGGGGGGGGCGGTTTGGGGGGGCTGCGCCCCCCCAAGTACGGGCCGAGGGTAAAATCAAATGACACTCGAAAACTGTATGTTTAGCTTAGGTTGGAATAAATTCACTTTTAATTAATAAGTTTGTTCCTAAAAAGGAGAATTAAAACTCAACACCGACGCGATACCATTTTGATGTAAGCAAGGAACTCAGGAGGGAGGGGTTTAGGGGGCGCAGCCCCCCCCAAGTACGGGCCGAGGGCAAAATCAAATGACACTCGAAAACTGTATGTTAAGTTTAGGTTGGAATAAATTCACTTTTAATTAATAAGTTTGTTCCTAAAAAGGAGAATTAAAACTCAACACCGACGCGATACCATTTTGATGTAAGCAAGAAACCCAGGAGGGGGGGGGGGGGTTTGCGGGGGCGCAGCCCCTCCAAGTACGGGCCGAGGGCAAAATCAAATGACACTCGAAAAGTGTATGTTTAGTTTAGGTTGGAATAAATTCACTTTTAATTAATAAGTTTGTTCCTAAAAAGGAGAATTAAAACTCAACACTAACGACGCGATACCATTTTGATGTAAGCAAGAAACCCAGGAGGGGGGGGGGGTTTGGGGGGGCGCAGCCCCCCCAAGTACGGGCCGAGGGCAAAATCAAATGACACTCGAAAAGTGTATGTTTAGCTTAGGTTGGAATAAATTCACTTTTAATTAATATGTTTGTTCCTGAAAGGAGAATTAAAAGTCAACAGTAACGACGCGATACCATTTTGATGTAAGCAAGGAACCCAGGAGGGGGGGGTTTGGGGGGGCTGCGCCCCCCCAAGTACAGGCCGAGGGCAAAATCAAATGACACTCGAAAACTGTATTTTTAGTTTAGGTTGGTTTGGGGGGGGGGTTTGTGGGGGCGCAGCCCCCCCAAGTACGGGCATAGGATAAAGTCCCACGCATTTTAATCAAAATATGACAGTCGAAAACTGCATGTTTAGGTTATGTACAGAATTGACTTTCCTATGATTTTATTCTGTTTGTTGATAATTACAATCGATTGTATAGTTTACGCGTAAACCTATACGGTCTTACACCAAAAGATTCAAATACCTGTTGAACAGTTGATTACAAAAAAATTCAGTACCTACAAAATAGTCTCTAAACAACTGTTCAATCGATGTTTAGTTTTTTGTGGTAAGACCGTAAAATCTTTTGATTGGTAACCATACATTTTTTCGAGATGAATATTATTTTATGTCCTTTCTCAGGACTAAAATATGTACCCAATTTAATCAACATCGAATGAACAGTTTACGCGCAACTTATAAAAGTTTGCCGGGACAAAAATATCTTATGTCCTTTCTTGGGACTCAAAGAATCTTCATAATTATTAAATTTCATCAAAATCGATTGAATAGTTTACGCGCAAATCATAAAAGTTTATTGTACGGGAACCGTACATTTTTCCGAGACAAAAAGTATCCTATATCCTTTCTCGAGACTCAAAGTACCTCCGTGTCAAATTTCATCAAAATCGATTGAATAGTTTACGCGCAAATCATAAAAGTTTATTGTGCGGAAACCGTACATTTTTCCGGGACAAAAAGTATCCTATATCCTTTCTAGAGACTCAAAGTATCTCCGTAGGAAATTTCATCAAAATAGATTGAATAGTTTACTCGCAAATCATAAATGTTTATTGTGCGGGAACCGTACATTTTTCCGGGACAAAAAGTGTTATATGTCCCTTCTCGAGACTCAAAGTATCTCCGTAGCAAATTTCATCAAAATCGATTGAATAGTTTACGCGCAAATCTTAAAAGTTTATTGTGCGGAAACCGTACATTTCTCCGGGACAAAAAGTATCCTATATCCTTTCTAGAGACTCAAAGTATCTCCGTAGGAAATTTCATCAAAATAGATTGAATAGTTTACTCGCAAATCATAAATGTTTATTGTGCGGGAACCGTACATTTTTCCGGGACAAAAAGTGTTATATGTCCCTTCTCGAGACTCAAAGTATCTCCGTAGCAAATTTCATCAAAATCGATTGAATAGTTTACGCGCAAATCTTAAAAGTTTATTGTGCGGAAACCGTACATTTCTCCGGGACAAAAAGTATTCTATGTCCTATCTCGGTACTTAAAGTATATCCATACCAAATTTCATCAAAATCGATTGAACAGCTTACGCGCAAATCATAAAAGGTTATTGTACGGGAAATGTACATTTTTCCGGGACCAAAAGTATCCTATGTCCTTTCTAGAGACTTAAAGTATCTCCATACCAAATTTCATCAAAATCGATTGAATAGTTTACGCGCAAATCATAAAAGTTTATTGTACGGGAACCGTACATTTTTCCGGGACAAAAAGTATCCTATGTCCTTTCTCGGGGCTCAAACTATCTCCGTACCAAATTTCAGCAAAATCGATTGAATAGTTTACGCGCAAATCATAAAAGTTTATTGTACGGGAACCGTACATTTTTCCGGGACAAAAAGTATCCTATGTCCTTTCTCGGGACTCAAACTATCTCCGTACCAAATTTCAGCAAAATCGGTTCAGCGGTTTGGACGTGAAGAGGTAACAGACAGACAGACAGACAGACAGACAGACACACTTTCGCATTTATAAAAATGCGAAATTGGGGGGGCGAAGCCCCCCCCCCCCCCCCCAAGAAAAGACCGATGCCAAAGCTCCCAGCATGTTAATCAAACGACACTCGAAATTTGTATAGAAAAGATAGACAAAAGCTCATAGCATGGCAAGGAGTGAAGATAGATACAAAGTGTGAAGGAGAAATTTGTAGGAAATTTTATGGGCTTTCATTACGTGCCGGACATTTTTTCTCTAGAACGCACCGTTTTAGCGATATGAGCAAAAAACTAAAAATATTGAAACTTGAGCCCCTCCACCCCCCCCCCTAGGTGATATCGTCATAATATATAGCCTATGTGTTGACCCGACCTCTATATAATCTTCGTGCAAAATTTGAAGTAAATCCATTCAGTACTTTCTGAGTTTATCCCGGACATACATACAGACAAACAGACAAACAGACAAAAATTCTAAAAACTATATTTTTGGCTTCCATATCGATTGTAGATCACGTCCCAAGTATTATTTTTCAAAAATATTCAATGTACAGAATTGACTTTCCTACGATTTTATTATATGTAATAGATAATAGATGACTTAGTTTGTTCCTACAAAGGATAATTAAGACGCAATACAAACTCCACGATACCTTTTAATTATGAACAAAAGTTTCATGAGGAATAAGGGGGGGGGGGTTTGGGGGGGCGCAGCCCCCCAAAACAAACGACACTGGAAAACCGTATGTGTAGTTTAGTTTTTAACTTTGTTCTTAAAAAAGATGTATAACGCCGCAACACCGCAAGAAAAGACCGATGCCAAAGCACCCAGCATGTTAATCAAACGACACTCGAAATTTGTATAGAAAAGATAGACAAAAGCTCATAGCATGGCAAGGAGTGAAGATAGATACAAAGTGTGAAGGAAAAATTTGTAGGAAATTTTATGGGCTTTCATTACGTACCGGACATTTTTTCTCTAGAACGCACCGTTTTAGCGATATGAGCAAAAAACTAAAAATATTGAAACTTGAGCCCCTCCTCCCCCCCCTAGGTGATATCGTCATAATATATAGCCTATGTGTTGACCCGACCTCTATATAATATTCGTGCAAAATTTGAAGTAAATCCATTCAGTACTTTCTGAGTTTATCCCGGACATACATACAGACAAACAGACAAACAGACAAACAGACAAAAATTCTAAAAACTATATTTTTGGCTTCCATATCGATTGTAGATCACGTCCCAAGTATTATTTTTCAAAAATATTCAATGTACAGAATTGACTTTCCTACGATTTTATTATATGTATAGATAAGTCTATGACTTAGGGTCAGTTCAAACCTAGAAGAGATGCAACGCAGCACCGTATAAAACAATTCGAAATTAAATTTATTTACTTACTACTAAAAAATATCATTTCGTTTATAAACGTGTAACTTAGGCTCCAGCCTCGAAATCAGCGGATAGCGGGGTGGGAGCGGCGGTGGCGCGTGACAATGTATAGATTTATATGGATAAGCCGTCTATTACGCCGCGCGCCGCTTGGTTTTCGAAGCCTGTCTATATTATACAATTATCTATACGCGCCGCCACCGTTCCCGCCCCGCTGCCCGCACATTTCGAGACTGAAGCCTTAAGGAAGTATAGTATAATTTTGAATCGCTATTCGCTATCAAAAATGTTGCGTAGCATTTAAGTGTGAGCTGACCTTATGTCCTACTAACTGTGAGACAATAATAAAAAGGTATGTATACAACACCTGACATATTATACAGGGTGTAACAAAAATAAGTGATAATACTTTAGGGTGTGTACGTGTTTCTTGTAGAGAGATCACTGTGAAAGTAGCAGCGCTGAAAGACCAATTTTTTTTTACTTTTGTATGGGCAAGCAATCGTATGAGCGTCACAAGTTTCCCCATACAAAAGTGAAAACATTTTTTTGGTCTTTCAGCGCTGCTACTTTCACAGTGACCTCTCTACACATACAGACCCTAAAGTATTATCACTTATTTTTGTTACACCCCGTATACGTATAATTAACGGCAAGAGACTAGATTCTATTGCAATGCACTGTGCAAATTATTGTTTAAAAACCGTCTAAAGATTTTAAACAATCATTCCTAGTTTTATGCCAGGTCTCCGAAGATTTATATTATTTAATGCCGTACTCAGTGACGCAAATACATCATTTAATTACATAGTACAAGTAATACCTATACATAGTACAATTAATAAATTGCAGCTGTAAAAGAGGATTTTTACATAAGCCCCATTTTCTGTCAAAATCAATTAAAATTTTTAAGATTTAATTAAATAAAATTAGAGTTGAATCATCATTAAACGTTTATGAGTGCGGCTATAAATATTTTAAACAAAAATTGAGAGACCAATAAGTATGACAAAAGACAAACGCCCGCTTAACATAATATTTAGTCGTTTCTTCGTGATTTCTCTGTTAATTTTTAGCTTCGCATAAGAAAAAAAAATTACGTCGAGGACGTATTCTTCAACTAATCACATAATTTTTAAGGATTTAAATATAGTCGAGTGGAAGAAACGATTAAGAATATGAGTGTCACCCCTTACTAAAGACAGACACGGAGGATATAAGGTCTTTGTCTGACACATTGAAAATGTCATGGCAGCCAAAGACAACAAACAAATATTAGGGAAGAATTACTATCTGAGTTGAAAATAAAACATTATATTTCATTTGATTTCATAATTTAGACCCAATATATATATTTATTATAATCCTCAATATAATCTACACTGGTTATTTAAATGACTAGCCAATGTCGCGTGAAAAAAGCAGCAAATTTGCGACTACAGAAATTTGAAAACTCGTTCTATAATAGTGAATTTTGTATACATTATACAATTATAAAGTAAATTAAATGAGATCGTAAAAAATGTTTTCATCAATTAGTATGTCAATAATAAAGGAATTTATAAAGCAAACTTATTAACTCAGTATAATAAAATAAAATATACAAATCACTTAGTAGACTACGATCACAATTCACGAAATTGAAAGCTAGTAGCATAATATTTTATAATCTTAATAGCAGCATTAGATTCGATAGTACAAACCGAGAAACTAGGCTGAATTTATATGTGTCCGAGCGTACGCGCTCTTTAGCCGCTAAACCGCGAAATCACAAGCAATCTAATATAAAAAATTCTGGTGTCACGGTGTGCCTAATTGGACTCCTCTGAAACGGCTCGATCTCCTGAATCTTAGCGAGCATATCGGCTAGGGTTGAGAATCGGATATCTTATATTGATAAGTGCATTTGTTGAATAAATAATAATAAATTATTACAGTAGCTCTACTATGAGTTTTAAGCTATAGTATATATCGACACTCGATACGGACTACGTAAACATTTATTATGGCGATTTTAGTTCCGCAAGTGACCGCTAAGAGGCGCTGTAGCCATACTAAAAATTAACGTAGTCGGTATCGAGTATCGATAAGAACTATAACTTTAAACTCATGGTAGAGCTACAGCCTACAGCTCGAGACTAACGGCGACGATTGTTTGTGCGACGGGCGATGGACGTTGCCATGGTGACATACTTGTCACTTCAATAAAATAATATGGGCAAAATATTTTATATGGCAAAACAATGTTTGCCGGGACAGGTAGTAGTATGTATAATATAGCAGCGCGGTCACGCTTTCATTTACATACAATTGGTTGTGATTACTCGCGGTGTAACCGCCAAACCGCACGTTAGGGCGAACGCATACAACTAGAGCCTAAATTATTATAAATTTACGCGTCCGAACTGAAATAGTTCATCGTCATATAAAAATTATTAAAGCATAATTAAATGATAATTAATTTAATATCTTAGCTACTTTAAGAAGAAATCTCACTTCACAGTAATGTATAAAAAAATTCAATGCTCATGTCTCATAAAATAAGAAAAAAATTAATAGTTTGTGATCCTAAATAAGTATATATTTTATAAGACTCTAATATTTTGGTTACTTCAACCAATGCCCTATACTTAATATTATATTTTCTACCCATATAATTTATTATTAAAATGACTGAAACTGTTATATTTTATATAACATTAAAGTTATAATATTTCTAATACTTATCATATTTAAAAGGAAACATCGTTATTACTTTGAAGTATTATTTGAACCTAAACACTGACAATACAAATAATGATCAATATAATCGTGAACAATAATATAATATATATTAATATAATATCTATTATCTACATTTAAAATGTCAAGGAATATTAGTGCATCGACTAAATAAGCATAAGGTTGCTTTTCGATTGTAGCACATAGCTGCCTCGATATTTTGGATATACTTGGTAGACATTCGATGATAGAAATGTTGCAGAGGCTTAATTCATAGGCAGAATGCAGACTTTAGTAATTAAGTCGAGTTGTGTCAAATTCAGTCGACAGATCACGACTAACATTAACTTGATATAACGCGACCTAATTACATAGGTCCGCTATTTGTCTATAATCAATTTCTCTGACGGTAAATACGTATTCTTCTAGTAGTGCAATCGTATTGCCAACTTACTATGCAGCTTTGTGCACAAAGATAAATTTAGTAACAAACCAAAGTAAAACTCTCTGATTTGAAACTAAACAATAGTAGCAAGTTTTAGCCACCAATCGCCAAGCAACCTGTACATAGTGTTAAATATTATTTAACAAGTTCAAACATCGACTTACTTCTGTAAGTGAACAGTCTTACGCTCTGTTATAGCGATAATACTTCGATTCTAATTACAACTACTAACATACCGTTTTCAAACCGTACGCTATTCAGTCGCATTTTAATATTTAAAACACATACTGGGGGGTTATTATGAGCTCTTATATCCAGCCAGTTTCCAGCCAGTTTACAAGCCGTGTCTATGCAATGGCCTGTAAATTGGCCTGTAAACTGGCTGGATATAAGAGCTCATAATAACCCCCCTGTACTCCTATTCTACTAACAATGCAGACTCGTTCCTCTTTCGATCCGTTTTCTATCAAACAGCAAAACAGAATTCTCGTATGCGTCAAACAAATAACAAATGCGTGACTTTTTAAAGTTTGACAAATAAAAACGCGTTTGAAATTGATGCGAGTTGTGACATTTCATGAAAATACTATTTCGTAGTTTGAATGGAAACGAAGAATTTCATGACACCAAAAAAATGGAACGAAGCTGCATTGGAATAGTAGGATCAGGGTATTAAACATAATATGATATGGATCTGACATCTGTTAAATTAAGGTAATACCGCACAATAACTAACTACACTACAGTCTAGCGACGCGACACGACACAGCCAAATATTTGTATGATAATATTGTATGACGCATATCGCCGTATACAGGACTTCACTACACAGCACTACGAAAAAGTTGACACAACATCTTCCGTAATCTGTAGTGTAGTTATGCCTTATGTGGTTTCACCTTTAATACTTATTGCGTTTAGTCACAGTCAATCGTCAGCATTCCAAGTTAGCCATAATTTGTGACATCAATACTAAGCAAAACACTTGTAGCAAAAAAGCATAAATGACTATAAATATAATATAATTAACACTAAAACTTTCAAATTATCAAAAAGTAATACTTAATTTTATTAAAAATGCCAACTTAGAATGCCTACTCAGAGGCATTTAAAATCCTCTCAAATTTTGTTTCTGTAGTACAGTCAAAAGTCAAAACCTCTTAAACATTTATAACGTATAGGTTATTACGACGAGGTTTTTAGTACTTAATTACAGAACTTTTAAATGAGGTTTATTTTCAGATATTACGCCCATAAGATCCTTGTAGTGTTATGACAGATTTTTATTATGTTGTGCTCATAATCATAACATAATAATAGGTTTTAAAAATAAACATATAATGTATATTTTTGTTATGTCTTACTCGTCTAAGCTCGGGTTGTCTTCAACGAATACGGCGTGTGATTTCATGTAGATCAGGAACGCAAGTAGTCTGTCGTTCGCTGCATCTGAACCTCTGGAAAAACAAATTAAATTGATTAAAATGTTACTTTTATTCTCCTATTTTTAGGGTTCCGTAGCCAAAATGGCAAAAAAGGAACCCTTATAGATTCGTCATGTCTGTCTGTCTGTCTGTCTGTCTGTCTGTCTGTCTGTCCGTCCGTCCGTATGTCACAGCCACTTTTCTCCGAAACTATTAGAGCTATACTATTGAAACTTGGTAAGCAGATGTAGTCTGTAAACCGCATTAAGATTTTGATGCAAAAATGGAAAAAATATTAAAAATTTTAGGGGTCCCCATAGGTACAACTGAAACAAAAAAATTTTTTTTTCATCTAACCTATGCGTGTCGGGTATCAATAGATAGGTCTCCAAAAATCATATTGAGGTTTCTCATATCATTTTTTTCTAACCTGAATAGTTTGCGAGAGAGACTCTTCCAAAGTGGAAAAATGTGTGTCCCCCCCCTCTAATTTCTAAAGTAGAGGCATGATAATGCTAAAAAACAATATATGATGTAGATTACTATAAAAACTACCAACGAAAATTGGTTTGAACGAGATCTAGCCAGTAGTTTTTTTTATACGTCATAAATAGTAAAGTACAACTGAAACAAAATTTTTTTTCATCTAACCTATGCGTGTGGGGTATCTATGGATAGGTCTCCAAAAATCATATTGAGGTTTCTCATATCATTTTTTTCTAACCTGAATAGTTTGCGAGAGAGACTCTTCCAAAGTGGAAAAATGTGTGTCCCCCCCCCTCTAATTTCTAAAGTAGAGGCATGATAATTCTAAAAAAAATATATGATGTAGATTACTATAAAAACTACCAACGAAAATTGGTTTGAACGAGATCTAGCCAGTAGTTTTTTTTATACGTCATAAATAGTAAACCTTAATCTAAATTTCATTAAATCGACTGAAATATAAAAATAAATCAAAAATATTATAATTTCATAAAAATGAACCTTATTGCTGCTGCGGAACCCTCCATGGGCGAGTCCAACTCGCACTTGGCCGCTTTTTAAATACTAGGCCCCTTCTAAATAAATAAATAGACCTAGACATACATTTACCTTTTTTATAACATGTACTGTATAATATTATAATAATATATCAATAATAAATAATAGTATCAATAAAAAGTACGATTATGAAACAAAATATTTATACCAAGCGTTGAATTCAAGCTGTGAAAATAATCTTTCGCCAGTAAAATACTCACTCAATGTCAATTTCGATGGCCAATATTGTTGTGTGCGGTTTGCCTTCTTCATCCAACCACCTGCAAAAAACGCCATTTAAACTATTTATACCACATTAATTTAGGACCAGAATATAACTGTTTATAACATTCTTAATAGTATGAAATAAACTAATCATCTTTACCTTTTACTTATATAGATACAGATTATATAACTATTCAAGATCTTTGTTATATGTGGCTTTTGACAAAGTCGAGCAGACCTTTTGTAGTTATTCTATGTAGTACATATTTATGATATTAATAAGGAAGATTGACTCTACATCTCAACACAGATATAAAATTCATATTCCGGACTCGAAAGGTGATCGCACATTTATCAGCTGCATTTTAGAATTCGTTGTATGAAATGATGTGAAACCTCGCACATTCGTCCGCACCGTACGCGCCGCATTTCGTGTACTATGCGGTGCGTTCGGCACGTACGTACGGCGCGTACGGTGCGTTCGTCGAATACGAATATTCGGCCAGCTTTAATAAGCAATCCGATACCTTTCTAACCCTTGAAATTTCCCGTCACTTACCCATCACCCACAGTTATAGTGTTAGATGGTGCGGAAGCGAGACAGCGCGGTCGCCGCACTATATCCCTCTCTGTCGTTGTGGCAGCCTGCGCCGCGCCGAGCGTGGATCGCTGTATGTGCCAAAAACCACGGGAGGCCGCTCCCACACCGTCTATGCGTTCTATGCGGACCCAGCCTTAAACATTTTTACAAAAGGTTAAAAGTTACCAGTAAGTACTACCGAGGAAATTGATTCCTAGGCATTTGACGGACCTACGTCATTTGGTCAGCTTATGTTAATTCAATGTTAGCTGTGATCGGTCGGATTGGATTGTTTGACTTAACGCGACCAAATTACTTAGGTCCGCCATCTGCCTAGGAATCAACTTCTGTGACAGTACTTAAAAAGTAATTGTTATTATTTTGACAGCCAATAAACGAATGTAAGAATATTATGTTTAGTGTCTTAGCTACTGATCCCATTTTAATGAAATGCGGTGGCCAAGTAGTTTCAGGCTCGAGGGGCAAAGAAAGAGAAAGAAAGACTTCTTTAAAATATTTTAACAAAACCAAACAGTTAAAGACACTCAGCTACTTTTATAGAAATGAAAGTCGATTTACCTAGCACCAACAACATATTATTAGAACTTTCATCCCATCTTTTTAACTTACCAGCCAAAGCCGGTTCCGCATCAGGTTGGCAGTTGGTGCAGTAACACCGGACCTGGCCCCACGAGACCGCGTGCCGCAGCTGGGGGTACGGCAGCACCAGGAAGTTCCAGTACTTCAGCACCAGGTGGAGATGTTCACAACCCTCACCTGAACGAATAGGGAATATTACGCAGAGCAGATGGCGCTACGAGCACATATACGTAGGTTACACGTTCAGTTTCTCATCAATCTGTTCCATCAATCTGGTAAAGATTGACGCGAAACTGAATAGACGTTCCACACCCACGCATTGATGGACTGATCATTTTTTAACATGTGCTTTTTATAGCCATCAATTTGAGATTGATGTCAGATTGAACGTGTAACCTACGGAGTTTCAGTAATTATACATAATCCGAGACCGACCAAAATCTAACATGTTGTACACATTATATCGAAATATTGACAAAAACGTTGTCAAACGTTGAATAAAACATTGTTTACTGTCTATGCTGGTGCTGCCTCTAGCGTGAAAACATTTCAGTAACATATCCTATTAACAAAGATGTATGATGTATGAAAAATTGCAATAGATTTAAAGAAATGTGAAAATGGAAAAACAAACTATGTAATAAATAATGTTATAATGAAAAGGAATAGAAGAAAATAAATTTAAAATTACAAAGCATAAATCAAGCTGACTACGTTAGAAGAATAGAAAATAATCCTTGCCTGAAGCCTCCCACTCCGCCTCCAAGCTTTGAAGACCAACGTCGTCTTGATCCAAACACAGTATCCGGTTTAAATAGTTCAAATTCTCCAATGTTAATGGTTCAGTGAAGAAATCGTCTCTACGCGTCGATTCGTCTATGGATGAGGATTGCTCCTCGGTAAGATCTGGTAGGTTACCCGTTTCTAGAGTCAAAGCATCCATAATTTCGTTGTCCAAATTATCGACGTCGTTCGCTTCGGGGTATCTATCATTGTGTTGTATATTGGTGTCGCAAAACTGTTCTATAACCACCTCATCATGTCTGAACGGCCTTCGGAATTCTTTTTCATCCAAATCCGATATGAAGTTGTGAGTGGAGTGGCTTCTTTGGACCGCTCTGACCGCGTCGTTGTCTGGTTGAGTGCGGATCAAACTGTGATGCATTGTCCTACAAGGTCCTGGGGTTTGTTCAGTGGGAACGCTCTCAGGTGGGACGTAAGAACTTGGGCCGGGTTGGGCTGGTTCTATTTCTATGAGGTTGTCCTGGCTGTATGCTTTGGGTTTGCGAGTGGCCCTTGTGTCTATTCGGTCTGAGTGAGCGGAGACGTCGGGTGAGGCGTCTATGTTTAGCTCAGCAAGGGTTTCCTCGCGACGGTTCTCAGCTATAACCGGCAGATCCAATGAAGTCCCACCGACTACAGTGTAAGGATGAAGTAATACTGATACCTGAAAAGGGCATTGTAATGTAAGAAACTTGAGCTAAATTATAAAACTTAATTATTAATTATACAACAATTATTTTTGTTAAAGTTTAATAATTAATTTACATTAATTATAATAGTCTTACGACTATTTCTATTTCGATTAATATACTATCAAGCAATATACACCGATAAGTCTGCTTTTAGGTGGCGTTTCATAAATTACGAATTGAAAACATCAGCTTATTTTTTAAAGTAAAAAGTTAAATTTCAACTATAACATTAATTTAATAAGTGTTTTATAGTACTGTATCTTGCGTCAAAGACAAATTAGTGCCACGCGAACGTAAGAACTAAGAGCCAAGCAGCAAGAATTTGCGTGCGTACTTCACTAATACTTACTTGGCTAATCTTCCCATACAGGTCCACAATTGGATACACATGGCTAAAGGTCCTGGGTACGGACCCGATGATGCCCACTACGGTACCGTCGATATCCACCACCAACTCGCTGTTGAATCTGAAGTGTATAGTGAGTACACTCTGCTCTCCGACGTCGTCGAATTCTACCGTCACGTGTGAACTTAGCTGCAATAAAACAAATACTACCTGAAAAATTAATTCATACACAGACAAAATATGACCTACACAATTTGGTCGGGTCATGTCATGCTTAGCAAATATTATGTTATGATGCCAATATTGATTTGACATAAGCCGACAAAATATTGTAAAGCTTCAGGCAAAACTGCGCGTCAGTACGTCTGCAACGCGAAACTGGTGTGCACACCTGCGCGACTACGGTGCGAACCGTAGATTATTCCCGCTCTGCCGACGCGACCGTCCCGCGTTGCAGACGCTACCGCTTCGCAGTCGCTTTGATCGCGTAGGTTTGGCCGAAGCCTAAGTCCAACAAACTAGCTAACCACGGAACTACAGAGACACAGACCACTATAATTCTGCTATTTTAATTCAAAGATAATTTAGTTTCATTCCAGTTCCAATTGTATTAAACCGCAGAGTATGTGTCATATTTTTCAAGCAAACGTTAAACGACTAATGTTGCAGATTGGACTAATGAGACGCAATTCGAGATTTTACATATCATTTTGGACTTTTTAACACATTCCAGAAAGGAGGATGTTTATATTCAGCTGTCGATATTTTTTTTAACATACCGAGGTATCAAAACCATTTATAGCAGAATTACATATTCTTACCTGTGACCCGTTATACTGCAAATCGCTGGACAGTATCCAAGCCGGTGGCTCCAAATGCATGGCACCTTCAGGTAGGCTCTCGGTGGGTAGGAACGGCACTCCGCCTATACACAGGCTACCCTCCCAGTTGTTGTCTACTTTGTCCACGCGAAACTGTCAAACAACTTGCATTTGAAATTTCATAACACCCCATATAAGTTATAACTTATAATACACCTTTTAAAACAGGGGTTAAAACCTTTTCTTGGTCAGGGACCACTGTTCTTCTAGGTAACAAGGACCACTATGAAGGTATTACAAAAATAAACTGCAATAATCATCCTTGAAAAAATTGAAAGGAAATAACACAAAAATAAACCTTTGGTATTTAAGTATTAATGTGAAAGTTCTGAGCTTGCATCTTTTTCATGGTTATCCTAGGACTAATATTGTTGAGTGAGTGTGTAATTTTAGTCATTCGCGGACCGCATTTATACTCCTTTAGTAACAATCACTTGGTGAATAATATATAATTAGTTAACATCAATAAGTTATACTGGCAATTTCTAATCTACTAATGATACTACTAATGATTATTATTATTTGCCAACCAGTATAATATTATAACATTAATAATAATTATTTTGTCACTTTTTGTGTCAATATCATTCATTTTTTTCCATTGATCATGCAAACTGTCTAGCTGGTGCAAAACTCATAAATTCAGTTGAACAAACAAGAAAAATAAAAAATTGAAATAATAAGAAATAGCCAGCAATAAATAATACAAATTTTATCAAGAGATTCCATTCGCAATTCATAACTATAAAATAACAAAAAAACTAGTCATAGTTTAATGACACCATTACAACACTGTCGTGTTCGTCCATGCCAGCCGAGTGACAAGATATTTTGACCAATTATTCAAAATGATATTAGCAGCCTTATTATAATCTCAAATTATTTGGAGCATAATAATATTTATCAGTTAGCAGTTACCACCATCCTTTTATCCCTTCATAGTTATATTTTTTACACTCAATACACTTATACAATTAATACACCACAAAGATAATAATAATTAATCAATCATTATAATATTAAAATCGCCTTTGCTTTAATTTTTTTAAACAAACATTTTGGACTTCAAACAAGAAATAAATAAAACGTGTACATAAATCAAAATAAACGACTTAAATAACCACTAACAATTTAATAAAATTAAAAACAAAAAACGCATGAGCTTGTTAAATACTTGGCATGACTCAATAGTTTTTATCTTAGCTATTTAATCATTAAGTAATTAAGTATAGAATATAGATATATTAGTTACAAAATTCACTAATAAATTATTTAAACGGATGTGATGACAGTAATATATTATAGTAATTGTATATATTGAAATAGACAGACAAAAACTTATAAATTCAGAAGACTACAGGGGAAAAACAAGGAATGTCAGTAAAAAGTCAAAAATGAACTAATAATGCCATCTAGTGGCATTCCGGTGTAGCTAACCCTCAGCAAAAATTCAAGATACAGCAATCGTCGATGTCCAAGTTATAGAAACTTATTTGGTTGTTTGAACATGGCAAGAATCATGAACGTCCGCGCGCGAAAATGCAAAAATCGGGAATGTCACTTTGACAGCTCGGCCTACGGCGTGTGGCCGGCGTCATTGACTGACGTATTTCACTTGTCGTTTGTCGGTTTTGTGCGCATGTTTAATTCAATTTAAATGATTTGTTGCATAATAAAGTTATAAATTTTAACTATGTCGAGCAGCAGTGATGAGAACACGCGGGTGAAGTCACCAGAACGAAAAAAAGTGCGGAAAGGTCGCGTAAGAGATGTGATGAAAATAATAAATTTACAAAGTCATGAAAGTGGTGAAGACTGTGGTTGTAAACGTTTGAAATGCTTTGAAACTGTAAGGGAAGTAGAAAGGCGCAAGCTTCTTAATCATTTGAATAGTTTAGAATCAGTAACTGAACAAAATACTTACTTGTGTTCCATGATATCAGTCCAAAATGTTAAGCAGCGAAGATCACGCAAACCAGAAGAAGAGGCAAAAGGTCATGATTCTTCATATTCGTATATTGTAAAAGTAGTTAGAGAGCAAGTTTGCGTGGAAATTCCTATATGTTTTAAAGCCTTTTGTTCAATTTTTGGGATAACCAAGGCAAAAGTGCAGTATCTCCAAGCTAGCCTAAAGTTTTCTGGAACTCCACCAGTAGATAAGAGAGGCAAACATCATAATCGTCCGAACAAATTGAAAACTCGAGTATTGAATGATATTAAAGAACACTTAAAATCTTTTAAGGGACGCTCCAGCCACTACAGTAACAAAAAAACCTCAAAAATTTATCTTCCAGAAGAATTTAATATCAGGAAGGTATACACACTTTTCGTAGAGAAGTATCCACATCATAAGCTGTCCTATGAGGCATATAGAGCAGAATTCAAGAAATACAAAATTTCTTTCGGCTACCCAAGGTCGGACACTTGTAGCACATGTGATAAAATGAATGCTGAATTGAACTCTCTAGCTAAACAAGAGAGCACACCAGAAATCAAGCAACAAATTAAAGATTTGGAAACAGCAAAGAAATTACATCTCACCAAAGCTGGAGTTTTCTATGAGAGAAAGAAAAATAAAAAAATAAAAGCAAGAAATGATTGTGACTTTGAAGCAATTGCAGTTGATTATCAAAAAAACATTTCATTACCAAACATTACAACGAATGATGTCTACTATAAAAGACAACTGTCTATGTACACCTTCAACATACATGTTTTATCAACTGGACAATCATATTTTTACTGCTATCCAGAGACTTCTGCAAAGAAGGGATCGAATGAAGTAATGTCATTTCTTCATCATTTTATAATCAATTACCTAGATAAAAGAGTAAAACAGCTCAGCATCTTTTGTGACTCAGCAGGTGGACAAAATAAAAATTACAATTTGATAAAATGGCTTCATTTTATAACAAACAAAAGTAACTTGCTGAATCGGGTGGATATCACATTTCCCATTAGAGGCCACTCCTATATGGAATGCGATAAGAACTTTGGAATTATAAAATTGAAAACCAAAATGGAAATGCCACGTGATTTTTATGAACTCATCGCAAATGCACGGGCAAAACCCAGCCCTTTTCAAGTGATAAATGTTGAAGAGGATCCACGGATTGTCAGAGATTGGGCTGAATTTCTTAAAGACCCAATCTACAAGAAAATGTGTCCTTTTAAAATACAGGAAATCCGGGAACTGTATTGCTTATCTGAAAAATCATATATTTACCATCGCAGCAATTATAATGGCCTGTACTCAAAGGGAATAATTATTGCTGCAAAAAAGAAAGGTCAGCCTCAGAATACTCAAGTCACTCAAACACCATGTCAAGGCGGGGAATTCTATTTGCCAAATGCTGCATATGAAGGTATTTACTAATATCTATCTAGCACAGGCTATGTATTTTGTAAAATAAAATTTATTTTATTTCATAACTAATTAAATATGTAATTAATCTGTTTCAGGGCCCATAGCAATATCAAAGGAAAAGTACAGTGATCTCCAAGGCTTGAAGAAATTTTGTTCACAAGAAGCACAAGTTTTTTATACTAATCTGCCACATTTAACCTAACTTCTTAGGTTTAATTTAAAGAGAATTCAATAATAAAATCAATTACTTAAATAATACTAAAAATCTTTATTTAAAACAAGCTATTTTAACCTACAGTGGCTGGAGCCTCCCTAAAATTAGCAAAAACAAGGAATGTCATTGACATTCATTTTTCTTGCACATCCCTGTGCGACTTTGCTATAGTTTTGTAAAGCTTTCTATGAATTTGATGTTATATTTTGCTTAATTTTTAGTCTAGTGATGAAACATATAATTATCCTGATAAAAAGGAAATAAAATTTTTGTTTTCTACCATTTAGATAAAAAAAAATAGACTTTCATTAGCTTTATTTTGAGTTTATATAAAAAACCTTGCAATTGACATTCCTTGTTTTTCCCCTGTAGTCTTCTATTTTATAGATTATTGCTTAATATTTTGTATTTAATAGGCTCCGTAGGTACTGAACCGATTTTAATGAAATATGGCACAAACAAAAGTTCACCACACGTAGGTACTTTGGTTCGTTCGGTTCGCGCAAATTTTTTATAACGCCTATTCGCATGGCCGCCAGCAACATCTTATAATATACTAACATCGTCTCTTCTTTTACAAAGTCGGTTAAAAGATTTACTTACTCTGAACTTGTGACCTCTTCGTAACGGTTGACTGACTATGGCGATCGCGTCTTGATATCCGGACGTCCTCAGAGCTACGGTATCTGAAATATACAATGAAATACTTCATTTACTTAATATTATCATGTACGAATACAAATTAGTTGCCATGTCAAACCATCGTCAGTGGCGTGTGCGTTTAAAATGGATATTGTGGATACGACTGTGAGGAAACCTAAGTTGTATGGCTCAATATAGAGATTAGAGCGTATTTGAGCCTTATCAGTTATCACACTGGCATATTGCGGACGGGGCTATTAAGTAGAGAGAATATTATTGCAACGTTTTCACGCTAGAGATAGCACCAGCACAGATTGTAAAGAAAAAGTTTTGTTAGACGTATGACAACATATTTTCTTGTCGTGTTTTGGATTCATTATTAACTGTATCATGTATGTGCCAGTAGCGAACTTTGCTACCTTTGCGTAATATTCCATATTCACCGCGTGTTTATCACGACTAGATCTTGACGTCCTCTGGGGCTTAGTGGTTGAGCGCGTTGTCAGCGCTCAATCCGCCGATGGAACAAGAAGTTTCGTATGTTCCTGGGTTATGGATGTGTATTAACTATTACATTATAATAAAATCTTAAATATATGTTTAGTAAAAACGTATTAAATATGTTTTCGTTGTCATGGTACCTGTAACACAAGTTCTTCAGGTACTTATCACGGGGCCAGACTGACGTGGTGTGAAGCGTCCGTAGATGTGAATATCACAATCGGGCTACTCACCCGAACTACACAGCTTAATATTCTTCCCGTGTAGATAATGGAACGTGTACGGCAGGCCGGTCCGTCGCCGCCTATTCTCCACCGGCGCCGGTGCTTCTGTCTCGCTCACAACCGTCTCACACACTTGAGACAGCTCCTCTTCAACTTTCATCTGATCGCCGTTGTTGGGTACTAAAAATTAGATTATTACCCTCATTAATACTTTTGCTTTGTAAAAAAATATTTACAGTAGCACAAACAACTTCCTCCTTTTTGGAAGTCGATTAAAAAAGCGTGTGTACAGACTATACGTGTCAGAAATCAAACTTCTGTCCAAAATCGTGACAGTGTCCTGACGCTAATTATTAATTCGCCTCTTGAAATTTCACTCTCATCGCGCCTAAATTAGTTTCACTTCAAAAATATACTGGAGAAGCTACTCACATTTTCAATGATGCAATGGTGCTTTAACGATTTTATTATACAGTAGTTGAAACAAAAGACATAATATTTGAACTTACTAGTTTGTGGTAGGGCATTTGGATTGCCCCTCGACACTGCCTGTATCTTGAACACGGAGCCAAACAACTCCATAACAACATATACTTTCTGTAAAATAAATATCTTACTAAGCATTCATACTAATATTGTCAATGCGAATGTCTATCTTACCTTCATGCATAAATTCATAGGTTAGTTTTAGCACTTACAATACGTCCGCACTATTAAATAAATTTTAAGTAAACAAAATAATTGCCGGAAAATTCCAGGGAACTCTCAAATCTTATAATGAAAAGCGAATAAATTAAATTGTGGGCATTTAGTCGTAATCTTTTGAAATAATCAACATAAAGTACAAAATGTAGTAGCGAAGTAGTCAAATATTCTAGTTTTTAGAAAATGTTAAAGTTGACGCGAACAGACTATCTAAGTATCTATACTTACGTCTAATCTATACTTAGGTATATACCTTTTATATAAAGTATCTATACTTACATCAGGCACCCACTCGAACACAGTATCAATGAGCTCACAGTTGTAGTACACCAGTACTCTGTTGTCAGGGGTTCTCTTCAGTCCGACTCTGTCACCCGGACGGAGCCAGTCAAAAGACGGCACTATTGCTTTCATTTCTTGATCCCTCGTGCCAGGCTTGGAGTATCTGATGTAGCGACCTGGGAGAAGCAATAATATTTTTTGTATTTAAAATAATTTAGGGCCTGTTTCACCACTTCCTGGTAAATTGCCGGATAGGCTATCCACAACTTTTTTGACAGATTCTCCATTCTTTATCTGTCAAGTTTTAAGTGGTGGATAGCCTATCCGGCACTACCAGGATACCAGGAAGTGGTGAAACAGGCCCTTACTATTTAAAATACATAAACGATACAGGAGCTTTTAAAACATCAATTGAAGATAAGATAAATGTTAATATCGTTTTGTTTTATGGTTACTATTTTCTATCTTTTTAAATCTATAGTATTGTAAATACCAAGTAGGTACTTGAATAAGTTCCAAACATTATATGTCACAATCTTCATTTGATTACATTTAATAAATATGTGTCTCTGTGTACGACAGTAAAAACCCATACCATCAATATACGCGGTGTAGTGCGGCAGACACGACACAGAGGGTGGCAGGCTGCGGTTGACGTGCGCATTCAATATGTTGATGTCCGTCACACCCATACGGAAACTGCCCGCGTAGCCTGTCCTGCATTCTAGGATCTTTACCTATAAAATTGAATTAGTATTGATAATAAATAGTTATAAAACGTGTTTTTTACTAATTTGCGAGCGATAGCCAGGGAAACTGATTTACATCATTAAGGGCCTCTTTCACCGCTTCCTAATAAGTACCGGAGGCTATCCACAATTTATCTGACAGATGGAGTATTGGGTGTCAGTCAGATAAGTTGTGTAAAGCCTATCCGGTGCTGATCAGTAAGTGGTGAAATGGCCCCTAATTCTAGAGCCCGATCAGTGATAGATCGATACTGATCTGGGAATATCTAGTGAAATCGGTACCCACTACTGTATCTATGTAAACCAGCACCATAGAGTAATAAATGTATGATTGGTCCATGCCAGCACTTAGCAAAAAAGTATTATTTTAATAATATTTTCCTAAATAATGGTTATTGGTATTGGTATATCATGATGTGTGTAATATTTAATACGATTTTATTATATGTATAGATTGTATAGACTATAATGTCATAAATCATAATATCCCCTGTGGCCCAAGGAACCGCGTGTTCATGTCACAAACCACTTGCAGAATTGAGCGATTTCACTTGTTTTATATTACTATTACTACAAGCTGCTGGTGATTTCAACAATTAGTAACAACTCACTTCGAATATCTCTCCCACAGCGAGATGCGCGGAGCTGAACACTAGCGCCGCCGTCGGATCCGCGGACAGTCGGCGAGCGATCGAATACTCATGCATCAGGCATATATTGTCGCCGCAGTACTCGGAGAAACTCCTACGATTACATTAAAATTAATACAGTAGTAGTAAATAAATTGGTAAAATGATCAACAGAGTGCCGAGTGTGAGTTTTGTGTTTGACATTCGATCGTGAACGCGTTTGGCGTTTACCTACTAAGATTTTGTATGGGATTTGTACAGCGCCATCTAGCGATGCTCACGGAAGTGAGCCCAGCCTAGAGAGTAATCCCATACAAAATCTTAGTAAACGGCCAAACGCGTTCACGATCGAATGTCAAACAAAAAACTCACATTCGGCACCCAGACATCATAGGCCAGTAAATTTTCTTAGTCTATGACAGACATAAGCACGTCGGGCAGCAATTACAATAATATTTTTACGACCTACGCGTCTTAGGGTCAATTCAGTCCGCAACGCGACGCGTATCTACGCGTATCTATTTCTAGATAGACGTCTCACGCTCACGAAATCTGTCAATTCAGTACAAAAGAAATGCATCTACGGACTACGCATCGCATTGCCGTCTGAATTGACCCTTATGTTACAGCAGCCCGTAATAATGACTAGGGTCTTGAACTCTTGAATAATATTTTATTGTTTTCAAAAAGTAACATGATGGTGACTGTTCTGAATTCTTTCCCGTTTTCTATCTGTTCTTGTCAGATAATAGAGGCAGATCTCACTAATATCTTAAATTCTAGTTCTAATCCATCCTAAACTTAGCCAGAGAACTAATTTTCGGTATCTTAGTAATACTTATGTAATATTCTAAATACTCTTATTTATTAACTTACCAGTAAGGTGGCGGCGGAGACGAAAGTCCACGTGAGTTGCTGAGTATTGAGTTATCAGAGTTTGTGCATCCATTGTAGTTGAACGCTCGCTCTTCATTCTGCAGGATGGTCACCTAAAATAACATTCAATTTCAATCACATTGTTTTGTAAGAATAATATTATACAATTTTTTGATAAAACGCAATTTCACATTGGCGAATCCCTTGTTTCTTGCTCATGCACGAATATAACGCTATTTCTTTTTCACATATTAATACAATATAGTACGAATCGCTTTTTTACCATACTAAAAGCAACAATATAATATGATAAATAGGCAAGTACCAACAATGTACGAATATCTACGCACTTCATCAACATATTTCAAGCAACATTTATATTTAAAAAAAATTGGCCAAGTGCGAATCGGAATCGCGCACGAAGGGTTCCGTACCATTATAGAGCAAAATTAGGCCATAAATTGTGTTTTTTGTATGGGAGCCCCCCTTATTTTTTATTTTAATATTATTATTAAATATTAAAGTACACATATGACTAAGGATTTTGTGAAAAATTCAAGTACCTACCTGTTGCCATTTTTGATATAGAGCAGAAAAGGCGAAAAAATCACGTTTGTTGTATGGGAGCCCCCCTTAAATATTCATTTTATTTTATTTTTAGTATTTGTTGTTATAGCGGCAACAGATATGCATAATCTGTGAAAATATCAAATCTCTAGCTATTACCGTTCTTGAGTTACAGCCTGGAGACACACAGACAGACAGACAGACAGACAGACAGACAGACAGACAGACAGACAGACAGACAGACAGACAGACAGACAGACAGACAGACGGACAGACGGACAGACAACGAAGTCTTAGTAATAGGGTCCCGTTTTTACCCTTTGGGTACGGAACCCTAAAAATACAAATACTGTATTTACCTGAGTACACTGTCCATATAGGTCTACCACCGCGTATATATTCAAATGGGGCACATACCACGCTTTGCCCATGTCCATACCGTCCAAATAGTAGTGAAGACTACGGTCCGCGTGCCACATCATACCTGGAACAATTTTAAACTAGATGACGCCCGCAACTCCGCTGCGCCAAAATTCGTTTATCGCGCAGGAACCGTACATTTTTCCGAGATAAAAACTATCCTTTGTCTTTTCTCGGGACTTATAGTATCTCCATGCCAAATTTCAGCGAAATCCGTTCAGCGGTTTGAGCGTAGTAAAGAGGTAACAGACAGACAGACACACTTTCGCATTCGTATAGTATGGAAGTATGGATTTTAAATTCCCGTTTTGAATACTATTACTGTTTACGGTTCTAAAGTTATTACGAATTACGATCACGAAATCATGCATATTTCGCAGAGGCAAAAAGGCCAGATAGACTAAAGAGTGTGAATGTCATATAGGCAGGTTGAGGTTACAAAGCCTATAATTTAAGGGTTTGTTTGACTGAATAAGCTCAGAAACTACTAGTCCGATTTTCATGTAGTTTAGCACAGATATAGAGTAGACCAAGAGATTTTATTGGATAGTATTTCACACGTATCAAATCGCAGAAAACATCAAGTCACTTATAATATTTTTACATAAAGTATCAAGACTCACCGACTCGGCTGCCGACGGTCAAAGTATCAAGATCAAGCGGATATCCGCTACGCACACATTCGCCATCTTTCATCATGGCGGCCCCGCTCAAAATGTACGTGTCCCAGTTTAGATCCGTCGCGGTCCCGGCTAGGCCATTCGCTTCAAGATCGTCCGGTCTTATGGCTGTTACACCTAAAAATAAATAATTAGATATACAAAACTGTGACTGTAGTACTTACAATATATTATAGTCTCGAGTATTTTTTGGGTTACACGAGCTATTAATGCCTATTGCCCTTGTAACATGATGGTCAAAGTAAGGAACTAGGTCTCCAATCACCGTCTTGACATGAATACGACTTTGACCTAACGGAACATTGCATGCTCCCTATGAAACTTGTGGGAAGTTTTTTATGGAGCATGCAGAGCAAACTCCCCACAAGTTTCTTATAGAGCATGCAAAACAAAACAACTTTGAAATTTGATTTCAAACGTATTTTACGTTTGAAATCAAATTTCAAAGTTGTATGTCGACATTTCTTATTTTAAATGATAAACTGAATTTTCTTGGAGCATGTACTCAAAAAATTGTTCGAGACTCCCGATCCAGCAGTCAACCATTGAGTCTATTCTGAGCTCGAACATATCGCACTCCCGTAGCGGACGAGCAATGGTATGTATATGTCACCATAAGATTTTAAACACCGCGAGATTGTAATATGACTAAGTGATGGATTGTAAACAACCAGTTTTCCGGTGATTTTAAATTAATTATTTCGTATTTAAAATAACTTCAATGGTATGAGATGTATAACATAAAATAAAATTTAGATATATTTAAAGTGCTGTTTGAATGTTCGGTTATTAAAATTAACCTAATTTATAATTCAAACTGCACTTTAAATATATCTAAATTTTAATTTATGTTATACATTTCATACCATTGGGCATTGAAGTTATTTTAAATACGAAATAATTAATTTAAAATCACCCGAAAACTGGTTGTTTACAATCCATCACTTAGTCATATTACAATCTCGCGGTGTTTACAATCTTACGGTGACATATACATCACATCATGGTCTTTCATCAACTTACCGATCTCGAGACTCCCGATCCAGCAGTCGACCATTGAGTCTATTCTGAGCTCGAACATATCGCACTCCCGTAGCGGACGCGCACTGAACAACACCGCGTCGTTGAACTCCGCGTACACCGCCGCTCGGGACGCGGTGAGGCGCGTGCGGCTTAGCGTCGCGTTGCGTCCGTGTACACGGTGGAAACACATCTCACTGAAATCCATACTAATATTGTAAATGCGGAAGTGGTCGTCTTTCTATCTTTCTATCTATCTGTCTGTCACGCCCAAACCGCTGAACCCATTTGATGAAATTTGGTACGAAGGTGCTGTGAGTGTGAACCGATTTTGCTGAAATTTAGTATGGTGGTACTCTGAATCCCGAGAAAGGATATTTTTTAGTATATTTTAATAGTTATTATATATTAGTAATTTATTTCTAGAAACATGGATGGTACAATACATATAATATGGCCATAACTGCTTCTAGCGGAAATATTAAGAGGACACAAATCACACTCCAGACAATTCTGTGCGTGACATTAGGGCCCGTATAAATAGTCAGTACTCAAGATGCATCTCGGTCTCAAGACACGGTTCAGGCTCTGTGATTGGTTCGCTGTCAAAATTTGGACCAATTACAGAGCCGAACCGCGTCTTGAGACCGGGTCGCATCTTAAGTACTGACTATTAATACGGGCCTAAGTTAGTAGCCAGCGACTAGGGTAGCTTTTCTAGTGTATTAGTTTAGATTATTATGTTTATGGTGAAAGATGATCATGATTCATAAGTTTAAAAAAACGATAAATTGTATTATTTACTTAATATAATAAATGATGTAAATCGTTAAACTTACGGATATATTGTAGCGTTAGACTCTGAGGACACCGGCGATTCAGGCGAATACACGGGCGGCGGTAGATAGGTGTCCACTATCGTAGCCTGTGCCACGCGACCGTACAGGTCTGTAATACAAGTTCACATAAGAAAAACTAGCAGATTTATTGTCTGGCTGTATCCCACGAATATTATTTTAGTTCTTACACTTCTTTCATTCCGTCCTTCCTCAAAGACAGGCTTTAGTCTCGAAATCAGCTTACAGCGAGGCGGGAGCGGGAGCGGCAGCGGCGCGTTTCAATGTATAGATTTATATGGATAGGCCTCGCTACGCGGAGTACTAGACGGCTTATCCATATCAATCTATACATTGGAACGCACCGCCGCCGCTCCTGCCCCGCTGACTTTGAGACTGAAGCCTTAATGATTACGAAAGGTACAGGTTATGACCGTCTTCTTTTTAAGAACTATTTAATCGAATAAATGCCTCTAGTGCTACCATAAAGTGTACGAAAAACATCTAAAAGTTTCTGGAGCTACTCCGTATATTACTAATGATAAAAATAATACTATAATATAGTACTAACTTTATCATAATCAAATAATACTCTAATATAGTATTATCTTTATCGATCAAGATAATACTCACCAATAATACCATACACATGTTCGGGTATATTAAACGCGGCTGGACCCTGGTCTACGCCGTTCACGTAAAAATGTAGAATGCCCATGTCTCTCCGCATCACTCCCACTGTATCACCCTCCTACACGAGTAAAAGAGAACAGCTGATTGTTACTGTCACTTCTTACTTAAAGCCGTAAACTTGTATGAAGAAATTGTATGAAATCGAAACAGATAATTTGATGCAGGCCTAATCTTGTTAAATTCACGGCGAGAAGTGACAAGTCACATCCAATAAGATTAGAGAGATGGTATTACTATATTTTTAATGTTAAATAAAAAAACAGCGCAGAGCAACTAGTGGGAGCCGCATTTTTAAATTTTATACTATTTTCTGAACAAGTGTGCGATTGGTCTTACAAATGCGGCCCGAAAATCCGAAATGATACAATTTTGTCCTACTTTTGAAACAATACTAACAATAAAATATATATTTTTCTAGAAGTAGATAGAACTTACCACAAGTCTGCTGAGGTTTCTGACGTACTGTGGTATTATAATGGCACCGTCGCATATGACATCCTCGCCCGTCATGGCCCAGGTACCCGATCTACACGACAAAGTAAAATGAGCAATGAAGCCTTAAACTGTTAAAAGCTACGAATAATGAAAACTCAGGAATAGCAACTGTGTCAAAAAATACGATCTATAGTCTATATTATGTCACCGTAAGATTGTAAATACCATTAGATTATAATATATCTCGCGAGATTGTCAACGGTCGAAAGATTGTGAACCGCAACATACTGCTTACAATTTAACGTATTATTATTCGGTAGATTGTAATCTATCGAAATGAAACCGTCAAATCACAATCTTAAAATTGTCAAATTGTCAACTGTCCGAAGGCTGTCCCTGATTGGTCATTTAATGGGAAAGGTCATTGGACATTTAACAACAAACGAATAAGGCGGCACGGGGCATATACCTTTCAACCAATCAGCGCCCGAGGTGCGTACTGTTTCACAATTTGACGGTTTCACTTCGATAGATTACAATGTACCGAATAATAATTCGTTAAATTGTAAGCAGTATGTTGCGGTTCACAATCTTTCGACCGTTGACAATCTCGCGAGATATACAACGTGAAATTTTAGTGGTTGTTATCTCGCAGCAGAACGATTTACCTATAGTAGTACTATCGAACCATGCATGTTATTTTTTGAAAATACAAAATATTTTGTATGACGTACTATGGAAACTTTATGCCGATAGGCGCGAGTTACTATGGACCCGTCATCCGACCGATTTTTTTTTTGATTTGAACAAAAAAAAACTTTACAAATCTATTGTACTACTAAGATAGAATCATTTTCTAATGGTATTTACAATCTTACGGTATACTACTGTATAGATTAGACATAGCAGTGGTGACCCCGACGTGAACTTACTTGGCGTTGCTCATTTTGAATGGAAACTGTATATCATTAGAGGTATGCTGCGTGACTCCTATTTCAATGCTTCCAGTCCACTTGGGGATCACCAGGTCTAAACGCACTTGAAACAACTCGTTCGTTCGGAGCGTGCGATTCGTCATCACTATGCCATTATTGAAGAATTCGAAAGCACTGAAACAACAAAAATATACTATTAAAACATGTATTTTTGATATGAGTTATCTCAAGCAAAGCTATTTCTTATGTAAGTTTCTCCAAATTTGGACAGTTGAAATATCATTTTATTCTATCGTTTATAACAACAAGCGAGAAAGTATGATATACTAACAATAAACCTGAATTTGCGTTGAAAATTTAGCACTAAGGTAACTTTGTATTTACTAATAAAGAGAAATACAAAACGTATCGCAGGCATAAACAGCAATTATATAGCGGCTAAAATGTAACTTTATTCAATCATACTTAATATTATTAAAAAATACTCACTTAGGCCTATGAGCAGTCTTACCATCGTTAATAATAATAACATACGAATCACGCAGCGTATGAAATAAAAGGCTATCCTCGTCTATTTTCGGACGACACCGACCTAAAAAAAAATATTTTTTTCAACAGAAACACAATAAAACTTGAGAGGTGTCAAGGCACACCCGGATGGAACAAAGTTTTAAATTTTCTGCCAGTTGACGTCATCGCCACATCAACGCCCTCTGTCCCTACTTCGCAGGTACTAAAATAAGTGTCGGTCAAAAAGTGTCGTTACAACTTATTCGGAACGCGCGATAAGGAACTTCGTTCCAATATGTTACGACTTACGATCACACACATATCACGAGTTAATAACTTTAATGTTATGATTGAACTGACAGACTTGAATGACATCTCACGCAATTGAAGTCTGTCAATTCAATACAAATTTAGAAATGCACCTACGAGTCGCGTTGCGGTCTGAATTGACCCTTTTACATTTAAAAAAAGTAATCATTAAATATCTCTGAGTGCGGCCGTTAGTAACTTACAAAGATTCAGGGTAAAAGTATCACATTATTTTTTAAACTACAAAACCTAATTTAAAACAGGGAAGTGCAGTTTTTAACGTATTATAGCAATTTAAAACTAATTTTAGGAAGTTATACATTCCGTTCAAGACATATCGCGTTACGTTACTTTAATATAAAGTTTCTTTAACTAGATGACGCCCGCAACTCCGTTGCGCCAAAACTCGTTTATCGCGCGGGAACCGTGCATTTTTCCGGGACGGAAAGTATCCTGTCTTTTCCCGGGACTCAAAGTATATCCATGCCAAATTTCAGCCAAATCAGTTCAGCGGTTTGGGCGTGAAGAGGTAACAAACAGACACACTTTCGCATTTATAATATTAGTATGGAAGTATGAATATGGATTCTAATAAAACTTACTAGAAGTAGGTACTTCAGGCGCGGTGGGTATGACTGGAACGTTGCTCGAGTTACATTCCGTTTCCTCGATAGAATCGACTATCGATACCTGCAACGGAATAACATTTAAAACTCACTTAGCCACAGACAGTGTGCAAGAAATTCCCACATTAATAAAGCATATCCCTTTATCCTTTCAAATATTATACTTCCCATGTCGTCAAATCTCAATGTATTGCACTGTAAACAGGTTAGTTTCTTTTAAATATTTCCTTTTTCAGACGTTCTATAAGGTGACATAAATGGTACGCAAACATTATAATGGGTTATGGGGCGCAGCGGGATGCACTAACATATTTGACAGTTGTTCTTAAAAAATATATAATGTCAAGATTGCCTGTCTCGCTGCGCCTCGTTATAATGTTTCCTTCCCATAATACTTTTTTTAGTAATGATACCCGCAACTCCGTTGCGCCAAAACTCGTTTATCGTGAGGGAATCGAACATTTTACCGGGATAAAAGTATCCTATGGCCTTTCTTGGGACTCAAAATATCTCCATGCCAAATTTCACCAAAATCGGTTTAACGGTTTGTTTGTGAAGATGTAACAGACAGACACACTTTCGCATTAATTATAATATTAGTATAATTTTATAGCCCAGCCTCTTTCTTACCTTAACAGTCATACCATACAAGTCCACCACTCCCCAGACCTGTTGCTCCACTCTATCTGTGGCCACCCCCTGGTCTATGCCGTTAATGAAGTAGTGGAGTTTGCCAGTGTCTTTACGCATCATACCGACCGTATCACCCTCCTGTGTAAGAAGATTTGTTATTAGTGAAGGTCAAAATATTATACTATAAGTATAGGTATGTACAAGTTGGTAGCTGGCTACATGAAGTTGCAGCAGACGACGTATCGTCGCGACACTACTGCGGGCCAAAATGGTCGCTTTGTGGAATCATGAGATGAATCATTTTTTTAAATTGCAAAATGCAACTGCTTGCAATTCATTTCTGTATTTTTGTACTGATTTAACATATTTTGTCAGTTTGACAATTTTGACAATTCATTTGCTGAATTGATTGAGAGGAGTTGCTTAAATGTGACCATTTTAGCCCCGCTGGTTTCTTTGTATTTCTATGAATAAGTGTCGCTAGCTGCTGCGGAGGGTATTTCATAGAAATACAAAATACAAACCAGGTCTGTAGTATCGCTGCGGCAGGTCGTCTGCGGTCGCTTCATGTCTCCCGATGCCAACCGGCACCGGCCCAGAAGGCTGTATAATATAATAGTTACTTATTATGTCGCCACACAGCACATATTATATCAACTCAGAAACGGATCGTAATGGAATCGCCTCGAGCCGTTATGTTATTTGTGTGGATTTCTCAACTGCCCCCGTAGACAAGTGGCTAACGCTAACGCTAACGCTAGAAAATGTATGGATTTGACAGTATTTGCTAGCGAAGTGATGACTTATGTCAAATCGCATACATTTTGTAGCGTTAGCGTTAGCGCTTTGCCACTTGTCTACAGGCCCTGTAACGCTCACTAATCGGAATCGTAACGTAATCTCCTCTCCTCGGAACGTAATCGCCTCAGCTTACAGCTCGTTGTCCCCGTGCTTACGGCCCGTCGTCCACCCTCACCCCTGTTACGATTAACGTTAGAATTCACACGTCTGTCAGTCTTAGGGTGAATTGCACCAGAAGCGTAGTTAAAGTGAAGGTTAAGGTTATTGTCAAATATGGCGGCTTTTGCTAGGGATTTGACAATTCATTTCATATTTTGTTATGGTTAAAGTTAAAGTTGTGGTTAAAGTATGTCGATGCAACCCACTCTTAGGGTCAATTCAGACCGCACGCGACCCGTAAATGCATTTCTAAAGCGACTCCTAGACGGTACTTAATGCAGCATGACATGCATTTACGTGGCAGTATTAATTGTTGCATGACATATATCTCGCGAAACGATCATGCGCGCATATCATGCATGTACCTATTGCAGGACGAAAAATTAAAGAAGTTATCAATCAATGTACAACACGTAGTTTGCATGTCATTCGCATCAATCAATACAATAAACGATCATGTGTGCATGACAGCACGTAACGTATATCATGCTGCATTACCGTCTGGGGTCCATTTAAATTTGTATCAAATTGACAGATTTCAACTGCGTGAGACGTCTTTCAATTTTGTCAAATCCATTCAAATTTAGAAATGCGCGTCGCGTTGCTGTCTGAATTGACCCATAGTCGGCGTGCAGTAAGCGCCGTGTCACCTAACCGTCATAGCCGAGTTGACGATAGGTGATAGACCTTATTGCTCGACACCTACACAAATCCTATCAATGCCATATTCTAATGTGCATTTTGCATATTTTGATCTTTGTTTTCTGCATGTTTTTATTGTCTCTCTTAGCGGGCCTCTAGATGATCAATTTTATTGTGCAATATCTCGTAATGCGCAATATTATGGACCGTCTAGGGTTGATACTGAACGCGCCCGCCTTTCAATCCTATTGTCAAATAAATTTGATCGTCTACGGGCCCATTTACCCTCAGCTCGTCCAGATTGAAGTTGCCATACTCCATGCAAGTCCCGTGACCGTTCAGCAGCACCTTGCAACCTGACATCATGATGGTACCGGAGTCCATGTTGGTCATGGTCGACGGGAACCTGATGGTAGCTGGGTTGTGGGTGGTCACACCAACCTGAAACGGTACTAGCAATTAAATGTGGTAAAAACATTATAATTATTATGAATCTAAATCTACTTTTACCACCGGTAGGCGATAGGAGCGCGATAGAAAATTTCGTCATACAAGAGATGTTTCGATTAAGCATAAGTCATTAACAAATTCGGACCAGATAAGTTATTGCAATTAAGGAACAACAAAGTAAGGTGATGAAAATATTGATCCCTTACAAACTTGTTTCATCTCTTTTGGACGAAACTTTGCGTGTGCGAATCCTAACAATTTAAAAATTCAACGTATTTTAGAGATAAAATCAAAAACTGAAAGAAATGTCTCTCTCTATTTGCTGTTTGAACTCTACACGGCGCGGCGTAACAAAACAACTTTTACTTTTGTTTGCCCTTACAAATCACGAAAAAATTTTTGCTATTTCAGCGCTCCTACTTTCACAGTGAACTTTATCTAAAGGAACATTTATGCACACCCTAAAGTATTATCATTTATCACTTAGTTTTGTTACAACCTGTATACTACTTAGGTACTAACCTCAATACTGCCACTCCACTTGTCGACAAGTCTGTCTATGCGTATCTCAAACAGCTCGTTGTCATACAGCGGTCGGTGCGTCATAACGACGCCGTTGTTGTAGTCGTCCAAAGGACGAGCTCGCTCCGCTGTCCTGAAATACATTTGGCTATCAAAAGAGCAGTGAGATTCCCTGATAGTAGTAGACCGGAAAAGTACCTGCAACTCTTATTATGCTGCCATGGACGACGGTAGTTGCTATCCATTAGGTGACCCGTTTGCTCGTTTGTCCCGTAATTTAATCTGAATGATGTCAAGCCTGGGAAGTTCCACATATCTGGCGTATATAGGTACCTACTATTGTGCTTTTTGTCATATTGTTTCTAATAACTTAAATATAATACTTGTAGCTTATTAAAAAATGTAATGTCATATACTTACTTGTTATTCTGCGACAGTTTGACGAGAATACCGCATCTTGGATGGAAGCGTAGACGATCATGGACAACTGAAAATTAAAAATCGTAAACAATCTAACAGGAAACTGGTTCCTAATGTAAAATAACATTGATACTTGCCCTTTAGGGGCGTATCAGATAGAGAGCGTTCACGCGGTCAAAAGTTCAAGCGGTCAGATCTGCGTTCTTTATGTTGTCACACAGGAGGCATTCTGACGCGGCCAGAACGCTTCCTGTGTGAGTATATCTTTGTAACGTAATATAAAAACGCAAAACTGACCGCTTCAACGCTTTTTATTGTTCCTCTACCAATATGATAATCTATGAAATTGAATGCATTAAAAAAGTTATATCAATATGGCTATTCGCAGCGTTTTTTTTGTATAATAAAAGTGTTCACTTAAGGTTTACGACCAACGCCGCGCGGCGAATATTAACCTGTGACTCCTTTCAGCTAAATTCTATACTCTCTTTGTGCTACAAGACCCAACTCTATTGTAAAAGTTGAGTTTAAATTGAATGATGCTTATAGACTCTAATAAGAATTACTTCAAACTTACAGCGTATGGACCAACTATACTCAATTCAACCTGTGGCCCGTTCGGTTTTTCCCATAAAAATTTCAAGAGTAGCCCACTTGTGAAGTTAAGCCACTTAGAAATTCACGTCCACCGGCAATATAGCGCAAAATCGTCGTGGAAGTCGTGAAAACTTTTTCACTTTTAAATTGATAATGTTGAACTTACATTTTTAACCCTAAAAACTTTGGTTACGGAAAGTTAGAGCGAAAGTAGAAAAAAAAACTGTGTTTATTGTATAGGATTAATCTTAAATATTCATTTTATTTGAATTTTATTATTAATTATTAAAATACAAATATAATTAAGGATGTTGTGAAAATTTCAAGTGCCTACTTGTTACCATTATTGATATCGAGCAAAAAAGGCCACAAAATCACGTTTAATGTATGGGATTGTACACATAGAGGTTTTTCTGTTACCGCTATAACAACAAATTACTAAAAATTAAACAAAATCTACGAAAATTTCAGAGGTAGCTGCATCAGTTCTTGGGATACAGCCTGGAGACAGACAGACAGACAGACGGGCAGACATCGAAGTCTCAGTAATAGGGTCCCGTTTTTACCCTTTGGGTAGGGAACCCTAAAAAGGTTGAGTGCCACTGTTAACTATAACTCACCCATAGCACAGGCTCCGTCGCTCGGCATGGGTATGTAGACATCATTGTGCTTGGCGGATGTATGTGGCTGCGGCGTCTCCAGTTCGCTGGACGTTAGCGTATCATCGTTGTTGGGGTCCTCCTCGATCTGGGAGGGAGATTTATATCTATATATTTATATCTATATATTTATATCTATATAGATATTATAGAGAAGCGAGTACTCGAGTCAGCAGAGAGGTACTCGAGTGACAAGCCAGTAGAGTGAGACGCGAGAAGTACTCGAGTGAGAAAAATGGACATTCAAGAGAAATATCGTCTCAGCCTGCGTTTCCACCAGAGATGTGTTGCGAGGAATATTTTTTGAGAACCAATAGAATCGCTTCATTGACGTGACCTCCCTCAGCGCAGCGATTCTATTGGATCTTAAAAACACATTCTTCGCAACACATCTCTGGTGGAAACGCAACCTTAAGCCCGATGCCTATAATATACAAGGTGTAACAAAACTGAATGATAAAACTTTAGGGTATGTATGTGTCTCTTGTAAAGAGTTCACCGTTATAGTAGCAGCGCGGAAAGAGCGACTTTTTTTAGTTATGTTTTGGCCAAGTGGGTGACGCTGGGGCGCTTGGTCATCAATGACTTACTTGATCCAAGCTATTCTCCATGATGGTCCTCATGGTGTTGGAGTTTGTGATGGAGACCTGGACGCATTGGCCGTACAGGTCGATGACCGCGAACAGCCGCGGCGGGATCTGCTTAGCGGCTATACCCAGACAACGCCCGTTCACGTAGAATAGGAGCTCCGCCTGGGAACAACAGAAGTTCTGTATTAATCGGGGAATATCACGCAAGGTCGGAGCAGCGGGGCTAAAATGGTCGCTTTGTTGAATCATGAAATGAATCATAATATGATTAATTTTTTTTAACTCGCAAAATGCAACTTTGCTTGCATTTTGCGAGTTTAAAAAACTCTGTATTTTTGTACTGATTTGACATATTTTGTCAGTTTGACAGTTTTGACAATTCATTTGCTGAATTGATTGAGAGGAATTGCTAAATGTTACCATTTTAGACGCGCAGATGGCACTACTAGCACATACAGTAAATAATCCGACCGAAATCCAACATGTTGCACACGTCACATCAGAATATTGACAGAAGCGTTGTCAAACTTTGCACAAAACTTTTCGTTTACTGCTATCTACAGCTGTTATCTATGCTGGTGCTCCGTGCTGTCTCTAGCGTGAAAACATCGAGGTAATAGATGGTGGTGAAAACTGGAGAACTATACCTACCCCGGTTCTACTATGTTCGGTGTCTATTACTTACCAAACAGCAAAATAGTATTCTTATATTCGTCAAACAATTAGTACACAAATAAAATCCCATAGAAATCGTGGGATGGTCTTTGTAGCAGACGCATAGAACGAATGGACGAACGGGCTTATGAGCTATAGTAACTGTACTATATATACAGCATGACTGGTGAGTCAATACCGATATTTAAGGAGAGTATTCAGTACTCAATTCTCATTATAAATATGTAATAAAATTAGGTTCTTAATTTTTTTTTGAATTTCCCAAAAATTTATGAATCATGGATACCAAGTAAATTACGCGGCTAGGCAAGTAGGCATACTATGCGGCCGGTGCAGAGGCGTGCGCTACCAAAGAAACACCACACAACTACCCCTCCCGCTCGGGGTGTCCATGCGTTGGGTAAATAATTATTTAACTTTAAGCTACATTTACTCAGTGATCAATTGATATTATTTTTTTATATTATTTTTTTCCAACTAATATAATAGCCAAATATCACGTCCTCAAGTATTGAACATGTCTCACCAGTCACGCAGTACATAGGTAACTATTTTTCAGACATAGCTCCGATAAAAAGGGCATGAACAATCATGCAAAGCACCATCTACAATATTGTTTCCGACAGACGTTGTAACTTACTTTTTAGGTATTTAAAGCTGAGTTATTTCTCACTAATGTTAGCAACAAATATCTAGAATCCAGACTCCAGCGAAGATATCATGTGTGATGTGTTTGCATAAAAAAGTACCCTTTGTACATAGACGGTTGAATTTAGTACTTAACCTTTTACAACGCCAACTTCTAAATGACCTTCTAAGAAGTGGGACAGACGCTAATGTCAGGCCATTTCAGATTGGCAACTTTATGAATAGTCATTGTGCCGAAATTCATTCTATATTATCCTATTATATATAGACAGGTTTTATATTGTTAGAATCTTCCCAGCCGTGGGAAATTTGGATCTATTTTAGCTCTATGCTATTTCTATAGAATTGAAAATCGAAACCACGTTGACGTGCATCGAGTTTTGAAGGTTGTGTGTGTGTTGTGTTTTAAATTCTCATATCCTCCTTTTGTCTGTCATTTTCATAGAAGACCGAAGTCATGGACATGGACATACTATATACACGGTAGTCGGTATAGGTACACCACAGCAATCCTTGGCACAAAAACTAAAACAAAAAACTGAGGTCATATACCATTCTAGGATTGAAAGTACTTCTATATTCTACTAGCTGTCCCGGCAAACGTTGTTTTGCCATATAAATAATTTTTGGTATGAAAAATAGATGTTGGCCGATTCTCAGACCTACTCCATATGCTCACAAAATTTCATGATAATCGGTCAAGCCGTTTCGGAGGAATACGGGAACGAACATTGTGACACGAGAATTTTATACATATATATAAGATATAACCATGTAAAAATTCATCCATACTAATATTATAAATGTAAAAGTGTATCCGTCTGTCTGTTACGTCTTCAGGCCCAAACCAGTGAACCAATTAGGATTAAATTTGGTATTCAGAAGAAACTTCGAGTCCCGAGAAAGGATTAAGGATACTTTTCCTCTCGGAAAAATGAAATTTTGGCGCAAGTCATCTAGTGAATAATAAAATATAACAGACTGACAGTCAGACATCCTTTCGCATTAATACAACTAGGTAATGAAGCATGTATAAGAAAATAGGTTTATTCTACGCAATATGGCTGTCGCAGTCATCTGGTTCAATCTGCGATTCGATTGAATGACTAGCGCATTCATTGAATGACACCATTCAATCGAATGACTCGGCCGAACGTCGATTAAACGATCGTCCCTCAACGTTCAACTAGTTAGCGATCTGTAGCTTAGCGTTTTGAAGATAGCGGACATAAAATCAGTCAGGTAATTGAACGTATTTCCTACCACGGCGCTACTAGTCACTAAAACAAATATGGCGTCAAACAGCTCGCACAGCTGATAGCACTGTGTTGATATTTTATCGATTATGCTTTATTTGTAATAACTAATAAAATAATATGAAGGCGTGGATTTACCTATAACTACCCCGTCAACGGCTACTTGAAAAAAAAATAGCATTCCATTTAATGACTTCGCTATAATATGACTTTTAGTCAAGACGTTAAAAACGTTACAGTCAACGTCTTGACGAGTTGTCCTTTAGTCATTCAATTGAATGGTGTCATTCAATGAATGCGCTAGTCATTCGATCGAATCGCTGATTAAACCAGATGACTGCGACATGGCTAAAATCTACAACAAACATACAATAATATGTCGCTATAATCAACATATTGTGTTAATGTGTATAGTGTATACTGAGTGCGTTAACCATATTTCCCTAGCAGCTAATTAACTTAACTGCATCCTACTAACGTGATATTAAATTAGTATCGGCACACAATCCTGCATTAACATAATGTTAATGCACGACTTTGCGGACGAAAATAGAATAGAAACTACGAGCAATAACTTACAGTTGAAAAGAAAACTAATGACATGTTATGTCCAAATGATAATTACATATACATACAGCCTACAGGTAAGGTTACTAAAAGCATGTTAAATAAGTATTTATTCCTAAAATTAGAAAGTTCTAATTTTAGTAATGGACAATGAAATAAAAATTAATTCAAAGTTAATGTTTTTAAAATTATAAACATAATATAAAGGATGAAGATGAATGCATATGCAACTTATGAACAGATTTTGATCAAATTTGGCTTGGAATTAGTTTGGGCTGTGGATTAGCACACAGCCAATTTTTGTTATCTCAAAAGTGTATTGTGCCCATTGGATAATGTAATGAAGAATGCATGACTAAAGTAAGAGGTAGTCATGCATAAAAATACAATACATAACAATAACAAAACAAACTACAAAGCCTTTTGATATCTTTGTCAAATTATATATTTGTATTTTTGTGTTCTAAGTATTTTGTATAATAATTATAATGGTGTTGTCATTAAATGAATGTCGTCAATTAGGATCAATTGCAGAAGTGTGCCAACCTGCTGAACAATGTATTGTTAATTACACCTCTACACAACAGCTGTATTTGCAACCTCAAGTAATGTAAGCTCTAACCCCCAATAAAAAAGAATTATTAAACTAATGAACTATGAATGACAGACAGGCGCCAAACTTATTACACCACTCGTTTTTCATCTGCGGTTTTGTCGACAGTGAATTCAGTATTTGGCAATATATAAAAAGACCCTACCAAGGAATCATTTAGGCATGCTACTTTGTGTAAGCCATACATGAGGTAAAACAATTTCAGATTTTTTTCCCAAACTGCGTTCAGCTTCAGATCTATCACATAACAAATAGACACATACCTTACTACTTCTCATAACACCCACGGTGTCCCCTTCTCGAAGAAGTTCTAGAGCTGGTCCGTATGATGTCAGCAATGTTATTCCATCTTTAACAATGGAGGCACCGGACATAATCTGTAACCAAACATATGGTAAAAGCTACGGAACCCTTATGAGTAAATCTTGTAAGTCCAATGTCTTTATTATAAAAAAGGTATGTCACGCTACAATTGCAAATGAAAAAATAAATATTATGTTGGGCAAGCTAGTATATAACAACAATGTTTTGTCATAGCTACATGGTAAAACCGACAATGGCCTTTGCCATGCTTTTTTTATAAAATTAGGGGGCAGACAAGCAAATGGGTCACTTGATGGAAAGCACCACCTACCATTGCCCATCGACACTCGCAACATCTGAACAGTTGCAGGTGCGTTGCCGGCTTTTTAATAGAAAATACGCTGGGCTTTTAATCCGTTGATCGTAATAGTAAGGTCTCGAATTTATATAATTTGTATTCTATGTTCTTATTTCCAAACATAAATATTTCTAATACAGAATTACTTTGACAAAGCTATATTATATATATGTTAATTAGTTTTCTTCTTATGCTACTATCACTATACACATTCAAGAAAACTTACCCATGCTGTGTTCCGCAGTTTTGTTGCTGTTGCTGGTAGCTCCATAAACTCCGGGTCCAGGGTGGTAACCCCAATCTCCAGGCTGCCATTCCAGACGTTCACCTGCACAAAAAAATCAATAATGTTTCAATTCCAAATGAATGTTTCCCAAATGCCTTGTGATACATATATATGACTCTGAACTTAGCAGACAGCAGACAAAATAAATTTTCAGATAAGTATATCTATGAGCTAATTTTTTTTTAGAACTTAAAATGTTTTTTGCTTATTATCACTTATAGGCAATTCAACTACAAACAATTCCCATTTTGTTAAATTTGAAAAAAATAATTAGCTCGTAGATATCCTTATCTGAAATTTTATTTTGTCTGCTGTCTGCTAAGTTCAGGGTCATGTGAAACATTCATTCGGAAAAACTTGGTATAATAATAATAACTGTGGTGGCTTTTCTATTTATAAACTGTTTAATATGCTATGTTCAAAGTGTCTTTTAAGGCATTCACTATCAAGATTAGTACGACATCTTTTGTGTCACTGTTTAGATAAAGCATTGTTTGGGAATACATAATATTATCATTATACAGTACGCTTTCACTTTTAGAAATACTTAGTACTTACTATTGTTTGCTTTAATATAACTTTGCCATGCAAAAGATTAACTATTCTCTATGATTTTTTTAATTTACACTGTGTGCTTCTTAATTTTTTAAATATTATATAAATTGAGTATCTTTATTATGATCCTTTTAGAGCATAATTAAGAGCAAAATGACCATTTCAAACAAAGGGTGGGTCAATTATGAGAACATTTTTTGGAAATTTACATGTCACAAAATGCAGTTTATTGATTTTTGTCCAAAGTACATGCACTAGCTAAAATGTATTGAATTTATTTTTGGATATGAATAAAATGGTGTGAGAGATAATTTATTACTAAAGCTTACCTTTCGGTCGATGCATATTTCGAAGACGACGTCGTCTTGAAGAGGTTCCGCGCTCAGGATCAAGCCATGATTAAATTCGACGAAATTGCGAACTGCAGTTGTGTTCTCGTGCAGCAGAGTTACTCTGTCGCCACACCTCCGGTGAAACCTCATCATTCACTTGTTATTACCACCTTAATATCATCATTCACGAAAGAACTCCATCGTCACGATTTTTTTCCCGTAAATCAATTGTTATGATATAATTAAAAACATAGATTAAAAATGAAACACCTTACACAATGGTAATTCGATTTATACGAACACATCGTACTTCTCTATGTTACATTCCATGTTGAATATAATATTTAAGTATTTTATTCAATTATTAATTTTGTAAAAGCACAGCCTAATTGATTTTAATTTAACACCAAGGCCCAAGCAAGCGAAAAGCGCTCACCCACTTTTTTCACAAACTGACATTTGAACACAGAACAGATTTACTCCTAGCGGAGCATGAATTGACAAATGACACACAAATGTCATTTTTTTTTATTATTTTACATAGATGTATTTAAAATATTCCGGTCTTGTTTTTATTCAATCATAAGTATTATATCGAATTTAGATCTAGCAAGTTAACCAGTAAATCTTTTTATTTTACTAGCAACACTTGAGAATCTTTCCTACTCGACACTAGATGGCATTAGACTGAACTACAAAATAATAATATTTTTAACAAAATTTGAGAAACCTGATAAAAACCATAGGTACTCAAGACTTTTTCGAGAGACTTTTTTCAGTGGCCTGCGTAAAGTAAACAATTTTGAAATTCATTTCCCACCGACAAAATAGTGCAGTCGTTAATTGGAGATCCAAGAACGTTGGTTCTAACGTTCTTGTGGAGATCGTTACAATTATTATTCTAATCATTATAATTTACAAAATAATATGATTGATAAGTAATAATTAATTGGTGTTCAGGAAATTCAGGATCTACTTATTAAGTATTATAGAGTCTACTTACACAGTATAGCAATATAATATTATTATATTGCTATACTGTGCTACTTCTTAAATCATAGATTGTTTTTGTTTTATATTTGGTAAGTATAAACTGTATAATATACTTTCTCATAAAATTAGGTATATATTATATACTTACCTAATTTTATGAGAAATAATGCGTGAATCGTGAAAATATCACGATTCACTCCGAATTCCAAATTGTCATTTTTATGGTTAGTTAAAATAATTAGGTATAATAATTAGTTTCGCTGCTATATTTTACACGCATTTTCATTAGAGCCTGGATAACCATAGCACGAATTTTGCATTAGGTATGGCTGTTTTACTGTGACCACATCACGATGTGACTTATGAGCTATTTTTCCGCTCACTGAACGTTTTCGTATAGTTTATTCGTTTATTTTAAATTTATATTTCATTTTTTAAATATTATTATTAATTATTTAATTACACATAATAATATTATATTATGTGATATAATTAATGTAATTAAGGCCTTTGTGGAAATTTCAAGTGCCATGTTGCCATTATTCATATCGAGCAAAAAAGGCCAAAAAATCACGTTTGTTGTAGGGGAGCCACCCTTAATTAATATTAATATTGATTTGTAGCGGCAAAAGATATACACATTACATAATCTGTGAAAACTTCAGAAGTCTAGCTTCAGCGGTTTTTGAGGTACATCCTGGAGACAGACAGATAGACAGACAGACGGACAGACGACGGCCAGACGGACAGACAATGAAGTCTTAGTAACATGTTCCTTTTTTCAACACATAGAATTTCAATTTGGATCTTTTAAAGGGGGTTTGTTACCTTACCTCTCTTACCACCGCGCCGCACTCAGACTTCAAGACATTTATTTTGACAGATATTGTATGGAGCTTAAGTCAAAATTTTGAATTAATTACATTTAACTATTTAAGTAATTAATGCTCCACTCCTAAACTCCATAAGTACGTCGTCAGTTAGATAATAATAACATTATTAGATAATAATAACATTATTATCATAGTTAGTTCCGCTTTTAGCATTACCCACTTATAGCCAGATTTTTTCGGCGCCCTATAGTGTTAAAAAATGGGGCGACTGCGGCGCCCTCTTTTGTTTGCCTTCGGCGCCCTTTTTACCCGGCGCGGCACCCTGGGCGGTCGCAACTCGCATAAGCCACCATCCCTAACGCCGGCCGCCGCCCGCTACTATTCATACTAGATCTAATTAATCCTAAAATACGTGCTAGTCACTGGTATGTTCCTAACTTTATAGAGGATATACGGAGAATTTTCTTGGATGGATTGATAAGCATTGAGATATAAAAGTACACTTATACGGGCAACTAAAATTGCTCCACTCCAGTCAATTCTCGTTAACTTTGACGTCACGACTACTTCAAGCAATTTTTGGCGACAAGCAGCAACAAGCAGCAATGTTGCGCAATACATCGCAATACAATTGAGCGATATGGTGCAACTTCATCAACTAGTTACTAGGCAATACTGTCATACACGAGCCCATCGGATATTCGTCAATTCGTATCGGCGACATTGAACGTTATGAGCGGCGACATGGAGCGATATCGCCGAAATAATTGCCGCAATTTATTGAAATTGCTCCATATTGCTCCACTAATTTCTCCAGATCGGTCCATTCGTGTCGCCAGGCAATTATTGCCGCAATTGTTGCCCGTGTAAGCGCTTCTTATGGTAACAGCAGCTTCAGTAGCGTCCGCTACGGCCGCGGCAGATCAAAAATAAAATCGGCCAAGTGCGTATCGGACTCGCGCACGAAGGGTTTCGTACCGGTATGAGGGAAAGTAGACAAAAAATTGTGATTTTGTATGGGAGCCCCCCTTGAATATTTACTTTATTTTAATTTTATTATGAATTAATAAAGTACAAAATATATAATTAAGGATTTTGTGAAAATTTCAAGTGTCTAGGTGTTACCATTATTGATTACTAGCTGTTGCCCGCGACTTCGTCCGCGTTAGTATAGTAGATCACGTCCCAAGTATTATTTTTCAAAAATATTCAATGTACAGAATTAACTTTCCTACGATTTTATTATATGTATAGATTGTTCCTACAAAGGATAATAATTAAGACGCAATACAAACTCCACGATACCTTTTAATTATGAACAAAAGTTTCATGAGGAATAAGGGGGGGGGGGGGTTTGGGGGGGCGCAGCCCTGCCAAAACAAACGACACTGGAAAACCGTATGTGTAGTTTAGTTTTTAACTTTGTTCTTAAAAAAGATGTATAACGCCGCAACATCGCTTTGGGGAGGTGGGGGGGGGGGTAGGGGGGCGAAGCCCCCCCCCCACCCAAGAAAAGACCGATGCCAAAGCTCCCAGCATGTTAATCAAACGACACTCGAAATTTGTATAGAAAAGATAGACAAAAGCTCATAGCATGGCAAGGAGTGAAGATAGATACAAAGTGTGAAGGACAAATTTGTAGGAAATTTTATGGGCTTTCATTACGTACAGGACATTTTTTCTCTACAACGCACCGTTTTAGCGATATGAGCAAAAAACTAAAAATATTGAAACTTGAGCCCCTCCCCCCCCCCCCTAGGTGATATCGTCATAATATATAGCCTATGTGTTGACCCGACCTCTATATAATATTCGTGCAAAATTTGAAGTAAATCCATTTAGTACTTTCTGAGTTTATCCCGGACATACATACAGACAAACAGACAAACAGACAAAAATTCTAAAAACTATATTTTTGGCTTCCATATCGATTGTAGATCACGTCCCAAGTATTATTTTTTAAAAATATTCAATGTACAGAATTGACTTTCCTACGATTTTATTATATGTATAGATATAGATTGTTCCTACAAAGGATAATTAAGACGCAATACAAACTCCACGATACCTTTTAATTATAAACAAAAGTTTCATGAGGAATAAGGGGGGGGGGGGGGGGTTTGGGGGGGGCGCAGCCCTGCCAAAACAAACGACACTGGAAAACCGTATGTGTAGTTTGGTTTTTAACTTTGTTCTTAAAAAAGATGTATAACGCCGCAACATCGCTATGTTTGAAGCGAAATTTGGGGAGGTGGGGGGGGGGGGTAGGGGGGGCGAAGCCCCCCCCCCCCCCACCCAAGAAAAGACCGATGCCAAAGCTCCCAGCATGTTAATCAAACGACACTCGAAATTTGTATAGAAAAGATAGACAAAAGCTCATAGCATGGCAAGGAGTGAAGATAGATACAAAGTGTGAAGGACAAATTTGTAGGAAATTTTATGGGCTTTCATTACGTACAGGACATTTTTTCTCTACAACGCACCGTTTTAGCGATATGAGCAAAAAACTAAAAATATTGAAACTTGAGCCCCTCCCCCCCCTAGGTGATATCGTCATAATATATAGCCTATGTGTTGACCCGACCTCTATATAATATTCGTGCAAAATTTGAAGTAAATCCATTCAGTACTTTCTGAGTTTATCCCGGACATACATACAGACAAACAGACAAACAGACAAACAGACAAACAGACAAACAGACAAAAATTCTAAAAACTATATTTTTGGCTTCCATATCGATTGTAGATCACGTCCCAAGTATTATTTTTTAAAAATATTCAATGTACAGAATTGACTTTCCTACGATTTTATTATATGTATAGACGATTTACGAGCAAAAAAGGCCAAAATATCAGGTTTCTTTTATGGGAGCGCCCCCCTTGAATATAAACTTTATTTTATTTTCAGTATAAATTGTTGTTAAGCGGCACCAGAAACACATAATCTGTGAAAATTTCAGAAGTCTAGCTATAGCGGTTCTTGAGTTACAGCCTGGAGACAGACAGACAGACGGACAGACATCGAAGTCTCAGGGTCCCGTTTTTACCCTTTGGAGTTTGGGTACGGAACCCAAATTAAGAGCATCTAAAAATATTATTTATTCATTATAATATTCTGATATATATAAATGATTATACTAATAATTATTTATATTAAATAAATAAATTAAAACAAAAATTATAGATACAGAATATATTAAGTATTTAGTTAAATTCTAGGTTTTCAGCGTATGATTAATTAAATGAATTAATATTTTAAGTTTCAGAAAGTTGTAAATCGAATGCAGTGCATTTATCATTTTATTTTACACGTAATTTTTGGGACAAGCAAAAAGATACTTTCGGAAAGTGTTTTAGAGTTTACTCCGGAGTGGACTACCAAAAATGGGATGCACAGCCCTTCGAATGTTATTGGAAGAGAGTCGTATGTGCGCCAAGTCTTTCTATGTCAAGGGAGTAAGGTTAGGATCGTGATGGTTAAGGAGATAGGTCGTTGTGGGAGAGATACGGGCCGCATGTGGGCGGCTATCGATCGGTGCGCGCCAAGCCAAGTCCGCCTGCCAGCGCTGGCAGTAAACATTCGCGTTCGAGAACCAAAGGCATGCACACGCTTCTGGTTTTGGTGCTTCTCGCACTGGCGCTCGCGCTAGCCCGCCCATCTGGTAAGTGCACAAAACAATTTTCCGCAACTCTAACCACCGAAAACGAATTTTATTAACATGGCGATATGTTTGGCGGGTTTTAAACTCTCTGACACCTGTTAACACTGGCCTCGTAAAGTTTGAATTTAAGTTTCGGAAACTATTTTAATTACATGATTGGTTGATTTAATTAATTGTGTGTGTGTTGGTGAATTTTCGCGGAATAGAATATACGTTTTGTTGTAATTTCTATGGCGTCGCTGTGTTATCGGCCGACAGCGGACGCTCTTGTCGTCGGTGATAAAAATGTGTTAGCGTACGTCAACAATTATTTGTGTTTTGTGCGGTTCGCTCAATATTTCGGATTTCTAACAACGTTAATGAATCTGTTGAAAACAAACCCTTAAAATGTAATTACCTACTTTTAGCGTAAAATAAATTTGATAATACTAATAAAATAAACAAATCGCAAGATAAAACAGAACAGAACAGAAACAGAACGCTTGATAAAATATTATTTTACTGTGCGGCCTAATACATAATAATAGAAACTAAAAAAAAATTGACCAAGTGCGAGTCGGACTCGAACACGAAGGGTTCCGTACCATTATAGAGCAAAAATAGGCCCCTTATTTTTGATTTTATTTTAATATTATTATAAATTATTAGGACGTATTTAAATTAAGGCCTTTGTGAAAGTATCACGTGCCTACCTGTTGCCATTATTGATATCGAGCAAAAAAGGCAAAAAATCGGCCAAGTGTGAGTTGAACTCGTGCACGAAGTCTGGTTCCGTACCACTATAGAGGAAAAATAGGAAAAAATGTGTTTTTTGTATGGCAGCCCCCCTTAATTATTAATTTTATTTAAATTTTATTATCAATTATTAAAGTTTAAATAAAACTAAGTACCTATTTTGTGAACATTTCAGGCGGCTACCTGTTGTCATCATTGATGCCAAGCAAAAAATGTTAAATAAATCACGTTTGTTGTAATTAAATTATTTTTATACCCTTAAATATTTTTTTATTTTGTTTTTAGTATATTTTATTGATAGAGCGGCAACAGAAATACATAATCTGTGAAAATTTCAACTCTCTAGCTGCTATTACCGTTTTTGAAATACAGCCTGGAGACAGACAGACAGACGGACAGACATCGAAGTCTTAGTAATAGGGTCCCGTTTTTACCCTTTGGATACGGAACCCAAAAAAACACGTTTGTTGTATGGGAGCCGCCCCGGCTTCGCACGGGTATAAAATATATAGCCACTGAAAAAATGATTAAAATCGATTCAGCCACTTTTATTTATATTCATTATTATTTATTACTACCCGTGGCCCGCATTGGTCGGTACCGCCGCAAAAGCTACGACTCGCAATTTTTAATTTAACATATTGTAATATCTTCGAAAATATTCATTTAAATCATATTATATGCTGTAATTGTAAATGGCCATATAGATCTATATTAAATCAACAATGTGTTTAAAGTGTTTAATTGAATAAGGATTAATTCCGTATTGGTTGAAATCGCTTCGAAAATTTGCCATTATTTGTCGTTAAAAGTAATTTATGACAAACTGTTATTGTGGGATATCCATATGAGATAGACATATACCATCGCGGAGTTTTCTGTAGACCTTTTCATTGTGTACACTACTTAGTACATTATTTTGATAAATCTCGTAGGGTTCAGCCTGCGTTTGCAATAAGCGGAAAATATGTAATTGTTTACAACATCACATTAGAAACCCCAACAATAACAGCATTTCTCCACTATTTAATGAATGTTATTATACTTATAAACCTTCCTCTTTAATCACTTTATCTATTAAAGAAAACCGCATCAAAATCCGTTCCGTAGTTTTAAAGATTAAAGGGAACAAAGGGACTTGAGGGGAAAAACAGCGACTTTGTTTTATAATATGTAGTGATTATTCAGTATTTTTTGCTATAGCGGCAACTGATATGTAACACATTCTGTGAAAATTCCAGAAGTCTGACTATAACGGTTCTTGAGATGCAGTTCTTGAGACAGACAGACATCGAAGTTTCAGTAATAGGGTCCCGTTTTACCCTTTGGGTACGGAACCCTAAAAATGGCAGATATAATCACTTCTATTATATGGTAAAAGATAATGTTAAGACGTATGTGTTACATGATTATTAATGTCCCTTGTCAAAATGAAAAACGTAAAATGAATGGTGTGACTGTAACATATTATGTACAATATAATATTATGTACGAAATGATTAATGAACGGAGGTGCAAAGCTTTCTGAACATTAAACTGAAATCACTACATACTTAATACATAATATTATAAAACAACTTAGTTATAGGGTCCCGTTTTTACAAATTGGGTACGGAATTCTAATAAAAAACAACAACTTTGACACTTCGTCGGTTTCATGTGAGGTGATTTTAATAATGTCTGTAAATTAAATTTCGGCAGACAAGGGTATAATTATTTGAAAGTACACCTTTTGTGAAAGTGCAGTGCTCTATGATTATAATTCTCCAACACTCTTGCCAGACATTCTTGTCAACAAATTATTAAAATATGCTACGAAAAATAAAATAATTAAATGTTATTAATTTCGTCTGCAAGCTCTAATAAGCTTTCTATGGTATCCCACGCAAAAATGTTTCTCAAAGAATTCTAAAGGATACTTAACGATAATAATCTTATTAGACTCAATTGATGAGTATCTTTGACTTCAATACAAAAATACTAAAATAGATCATTCGTTTTTTAATCTTATTTAATTTCGCAAAAATGTTTCTAAAAGAATTCTAAAGGATACTTACTTACCGATAATAATCTTATTACTTAGACTCAATTGATGAGTATTTTTAACTTATAGGTACTTATAACTTAACGAAATAGATCATTAGTTTTAGGGTTCCGTACCCAAAGGGTAAAAACGGGACCCTATTACTAAGACTTCGTTGTCTGTCCGTCTGTCCGTCTGTCTGTCTCCAGGCTGTAACTCAAGAACGGTAATAGCTAGAGAGTTGAAATTTTCACATATTGTGTATATCTGTTGCCACTATAACAACAAATACTAAAAACAAAATAAAATTAATATTTAAGGGGGGCTCCCATACAACAAACGTGATTTTTGTGGCCTTTTTTGCTCTATATCAATAATAGCAACAGGTAGTAGGTACTTGAATTTTTCACACAATCCTTAGTTTTATGTTTACTTTAATAATTAATAATAATAATAATATAAAACAAAAAATTAAGAGGGGCTCCCATACAAAAAACACAAATTTTGCAGTAATTTTTCTCTATAATAGTACGGGACCCTTTGTGCGCGAGTCCGACTCGCACTTGGCCGATTATTAAATTTTTTAACATCTTGATTAATTTCTTATGTTCTGAAAATAGATGAAGCTTAAAAAGTTAGGAGGTTGTTTATCACTAAATTTATGAGAAGGTATCTTTACTACCGTGCGGAATGTATGAATACAGTTCTACTTATGTACTTTTTTCCCTAGGTACCTAACTAGTACATAATAATAACAGTTTTTAAATAAAAAAAAATATGGTGCGATTTCATATTATGTTTTTCTGCAAGCGAATTACAAGTACCTATATAATTTTATATTTTTTTTATTAATTCTTGCTGAAGCGAATTACTTGCTCGTCAAATAAACTGGTGTAAAAAAAACAGATGAAAATAGAACCTAGTACCCTTTTTTGGAAGTAAGTTAGAAACATTATAATACATATTAATTATTTAATACATTGTGTGGATATACAAACACAGAAGACAAAGAAAAAATACAAATTATATTTTATACTATAAGTGGAATAAGAAATTAAATGAGTAAATTGGTGAAATAGTTTGGTGTGTACTATGTGTGTTGTCCAATGGTTCTCCGAGAGTGCCAACCCGCGCGCGGCTCGTTTTCGTGCCGCACTACTCGCGACTTAATGTGAAGGCAGCCTAAAGTGACAATAACAGTAAATACCCAGCATGCTGCGTGGTGGATTAAAAGAAACTATGGAGAACGTAAAAATATTCCCTGGTACAAAAAAATTATAAAGGAGACAAAAGATCTGAAGAGCAAAAAACTCATAGACGATTTTATGTAATGACATATTATTACAATAAGAATATCAGGCGTGCATGCAGAGTTTTCAGACTTTTTTGTACAATGTAGTATCAGATGAGGATAACACTAGATATATCTTATGTATATCTCTGCTCAACTCGTAAGGAAGATATATATTATATACCTATTAAAAGACAGAAACCGACTACAAGATCACGGATATCAGAGCTTGGAAAATAAAAAAAACCAAGTTATAAAGTCAAGTTACAAGACTTAGGACTTAGCGTTGAAATTAACCATTTTTAAGTTACGTGTACAGCCGAAGCCCGATTAAAGAAGCTCCTTTGTTGGAATTTTAAAATGTATAATCGAAGAAATTGATTCATAAGCAGTTGACGGACCTACGTCATTTGGTCAAATATTGTGGCAATAATTCAATATACTGCGTGACTGGTGAGACATGTTCAATACTCGAGGACGTGATATTTGGCTATTATATTAGTTGGAAAAAAATAATATAAAAAAATAATATCAATTGATCACTGAGTAAATGTAGCTTAAAGTTAAATAATTATTTACCCAACGCATGGACACCGCGCGCGGAAGGGGTAGTTGTGTGGTGTTTCTTTGGTAGCGCACGCCTCTGCACCGGCCGCATAGTATGCCTACTTGCCTAGCCGCGTAATTTACTTAGTATCCATGATTCATTTATTTTTGGGAAATTCGGAAAAAAATTAAGAACCTAATTTTATTACATAATTATAATGAGAATCGAGTACAGAGTACTATCCATAAGTATCGGTATTGTCTCACCAGTCATGTTGTATAACACTTGTGAATCGTGACTGATCACAATTCGCAAGTAGTATTGAATTTATTATTTTAAAACCGTGTCCCAGCCTGCCAAGCATACGCCAACGAGATCTCTGAGACTCTACATGTTTCTCGATGTTTGATAGTTAATTGTATCTTCATCTCTATTGACCCTAGTATGACAAACATTTTTTCTCGCGTAGATCTATCATCGAAATAACACATTTTTATAGAGTTTTGTCGAGATAATGTCGAGATTTTGATATTATGAGATGAGTAGTTTTTAATTATCTCGAGAGTGAGATATCTCGTTGGCGTATGCTAGGCAGGCTGGACTCTAGTCAACGACGTAAAAAAATAAGTAAATTATAATAAATTATGCCAGCGATGGAAAGTAATTCATAAGATCATTCAAGAAGCAGATATTTTATATAAGTAGATATTTGTGTAACTTCAAGGCGACTATTTATTGCTATTTTAAGATTATACTGATGAAAATATATATCCAGCTGATGTTTTATTTCAAACTCAGTTGTTGATGCTTATCAGTTATCACATTATTCTATCTTTATCAATTTTGTATCTTGTTTGTATTTGTGAATTGTGTGTTTTATAAATTAAATCTTTTTTGTCTACTAAGAGTTTTATATCAAAACTGTTTTAATAGCTCCACCCTAAATAGGTGTTGTTTTTAATTATTAGAACATTGTCACGCTTCAGTAGGGATAAAGGGATTAACCGTACGTGAAATGTGTTTAAGAACACTTCATAAGCCTACTCTATGCCTGCAGATTTGTGCCCTAAATCCTAATCACTCAATTTCTATCTGTTTATATTACATCTTACCCTTAAAAGCCCTACATTAGAAAAGCTTACATGATTCTGTAGGACATCAGCTTTCGGCCACTGTTCTATGTAATAAATCTATATTAGTTAGGTACGTAATTTATTTAAGTGTACTTAAATGGTAGTATACTTAAATATAATACCTTAATAAAATTTTCTTTAGTAGTAATTTTATATTCACATACTAGCTGTCCCGGCAAACGTTGTTTTGCCATATAAAGTAATTCTACTTCATCAGTACTTTTGTCCCCTAGGGGGGGGGGGGGGGTTTATACACCAAATGTTGAGTTGGAAAATATAGTTAAATAATATGAAGTAAGTTCATTAAAGAAAAAAGTTTGATACAAAATCTTACCCCCTCTTTGGTCCCCTTAGAGGGGGGGGGGGATTTTTATACATTATTATTATTATTTTTTGAATCTCTTTAATGTACAGAATTCACATTTCTACAGTTTTATTATATGTATAGATTTACATGTACTTATCACAATTTTTTAAGCTATACAGTGTGAAATTTTAATGGTTGTTTTCCCGCAGTAAAATGATTCTATCTTAGTAGTACAATAGATTTGTAAAGTTTTTTTTGTTCAAATCAAAAAAAAAATTCGGTCGGGTCCATAGTAACTCGCGCCTATCGGCATAAAGTTTCCATAGTAAGTCATAAAAAATATTTTGTATTTTCAAAAAATAACATGCATGGTTCGATAGTACTACTATAGGTAAATCGTTCTGCTGCGGGAAAACAACCACTAAAATTTCACGTTGTATAGGTAATATGAAATCATAGCTTTTATTGCGGGCTTTTTTTTTATTAAATAAACTCATCCCCCTAACTGTGTCAGGGCTTGTTGTTATCAATTAAGTTTTTTTAACAGTATAAAATTTAAATTTACAATAAAAGTTAAAATATTTCTATACATACAATACTTATAAAATAATTCCAACTAAACTAATTAATTTCGTCATCGACCACAAAATCGTTACGATCAATAATTATAGTTAATAAAGTTCCGATAAAAATAATTATAAATGTCATAATTAAAAAAAACACACACACACTATTCTCTTACAAAAAGAGTGAAACAAAGTTCTTTAAAGTTAGCAGTTCAAAAGTGGCAAAATTCTCACGATATTCACGACCACTTTATCGCTGGTGGGGATGAAATTCAAAATGGTTGTGGGTAGCTGGTCTAAAACATATCAATTAGGGACTAATTTTGTTGTTACAGTTGTGAGTTGTGACTATACCTTAAAATATGTTGCAGACAACTGGGTTACATAACTGAACACTTAGTTTCAATAATTATCGTATTCGCTCGAAAGCAATATCTCAATATCTTGACTACGTCTGAGTGCAGCTTACTTCGGAAACTGTTCGGCTGCTCCAATAAGCTTTATTGAAGTGGAATCGAGACTAGATTGAGCAAACGTTAGATATCTGAGCGCAGTTTGACAGTTCTAGAATGGACAAAGTCTTTGAAAACAATTTTTGGTCTATTTTTGCTCTATATTCGTGCGCGAGTCCGACTCGCATTTGGCCGATTATTTCTTAAATAAAATCTAAACTAGTATTATAAATGCGAAAGTACATATTCTTAAGTTGTACATTTACAGTTATATTATTAGGTACACACCCAAACAACAACAACTGAACCGATTTCCTTAAAATTTGGTATGGAGATTATTTCAGTCACGGGAAAGGACATAGGTTTAAATATTATATTAAAATTCTGTGTTATTTTCGTCTGCTTATAATCTTGGCCCAAGAAGTTTTAAAATTAATACTAATCTTCTGTGATTCTGTGCTGATATGTGCGTTTATTAGCATATTTAAAGTAAATAAATTTTACCCGGTTTATTTACTAACTAGCTTCTGTGTGCCCCGTGAACCGTCTATCCCCATGCGTTTTCGGTTCGTCGCGTGTCACTCACGAGTCACGGCTGAGTTGGCAACGACAGAGGCACCGAGGCGAAACAATAAACCAAGACAAACATTATTATTGTTGTTCGGCTGATTGAATAGTAAAATATGTAGATACTAGAATACGAGATGAGGACTCTTTTAAATTATATCATAAAGTTGACGCCCGCAACTCCGTTGCGCCAAATTCGTTTACCGTGCGGGAACCGTACATTTTTCCGAGTATTCTATATCTTTTCCCGCGACTCAAAGTACCTCCCCTCCATACCCAGAAAAATCGGTTCAGCGGTTTGGGCAATAATAAATATTTAAGAAAATGTCATGTCCAAATTACATATGCTGAGGTAGAGGCTGAATACATAATATATATTATATACAGTTGTTATACATAATATTGTTTAATTTATGTGCGCCTGTTTATTTTTCTAGTTTTAATACCATTTTTCAAGAAATTCCTCAGCTCATTTTTCACGTTAGTATCCTAGAATGCTGTATTTAGCGCACCAACGGAGCTGCAAGCACTGGAATTTTCACTGGCATTTCAAATTGTTCCTCTTTCGAGTGTTCACAACTCAGCTGCTTGCATTTCTATGATGTTAGGAATTTTACTGAAATTTCATTATGTATGTGAGGTAGCGATAACAACTTTCGCATTCATTTATAGTATTTTTATCAAATAATTCTAGATTGTTTCTTAGTTAACAATAATAATTTATTACGAGTTATGACTTGTGCCCAGTGATATTTTTCGACAGAAGTTTACCTACTCACTAGAGTCTAGAGCTCATTATTTGTCAAAGTCGAAGTATAAACCAATCAACAACGCTTTGAATACACTCCCAAAAAAAAATCCACAGATGAGTTGGTAAGTGAAGTCTTTTTAGGACTTGAAAGGACGTTTGTGACATAAAATGGTATTACTTATTGACCTTAAAATATACTCGTAAGTCGTAGAGTAGGTACATACATGTTAAGTACAGTAAATTATAGAATGCATTCGTACCCCCTAGGTTCAGACAACGATGGAAAACGCGAGAAACTTTCCAAAAAAGATAACCTTTAAATCTTAGCCATTCACAACCATTCTCAAATAGCCAGTCTATATGAGAAGAAGTGACTATGTATGTTTCCTCTATAGTCTAAGGTAATAGTCATGTCACGGACAATGATGATGATGTTCAGCCCCCTTAGACAAGTGGCAAAGCGCTAACGCTAACGCTAACGCTACAAAATGTATGGATTTGACATTAGTATTCGCTAGCGAAGCGATAACTTATTATGTCAAATCGCCAATCGCGTACATTTTGTAACGTTAGCGTTAGCGTTTTGCCACTTGTCTACAGGCCCAGATTAAATTATAATATGCGGTCGAAAACTGTTTTGTGGCTGAGGCGAGTCTGAATAGCACAGTCCCTCGCGGTCAAACATAATTGAAAAGTTATTTATTTCGAAACGGTGCCAATAAAATACTTTACCGCAGGTTTTTTCAATCAATCAACAGTATCAGAAGCAATAATATTTTACAGGAGATTTCATTTATAAATATTTAAGTGAAAAACTAACAGTTTCATATTTTTCCAAAATAAGCCTATATTCAATGAATTAACAAAAAGTTTTGCGATTTTAAAAAATTAATATCATATTATGATTCATAATATGACTCTCCAAAGCGACCATTTTAGCCCCGCTGATAGTCTCTATAATTTAAAAAGTTAAAAAATGTTTAGCTCTAGTTTGAGGTCGTCAGTAACGATTAACGGCCGTTCCCAATATTTGATCTATCTCTTACTTGAGATAGGAATAGCTCACATTAGACATTAGCTCCATATATTTTATGTCAATTCTATGTCAGCTGCGATCGGTTGTATGTCAAATTAGAGATAGATTGAATATAGGGAACGGCCATTAATGAATATTGAGAAAAATATAAAGGTGGCACTTCACATGGTTATTCGTATTGGCTATTGGCTATTTGTTGCATTTGGCAAAATTATTGACGTATACACAAACAAGCAAATAAAGGCAAATGCGACCTTGGACATTAAATACCAAACTTTTTCTTGATTTTGTTTACTTGCCTATTTGACTCTTTTGATGTGCGTTAAAAACCTACAAAGGTACGGATATGTGTAGGTATTTGGTATTGGTCATATTTGTTAAATAGGCAAATAAGGCCAATACTTTGTCAAACATACCACACACATGGTGATTGTTTGGCGAATACATCAAATACGCAAATACAAATAGCCATGTGAAGTACCAGCATAAGAAGGCCGTCAAACAAAACTTTTTGTTTACTGTCTATGCTGTTGCTGCCTCTAGAGTGAAAACATTGTAGTAATATTATCTTAAAATATGATATAACATAATATTTTAAAATATGATTCATATGATTTACTTTTAAGCGTTAATTTGAAATTAGCTACAAATATAACTTTTTCCTCGGAAGTTGATAAGTTGTGATCAAATTATACGGTCGTAGCTCAAAGTTGAGCGGAACGAGCTAACTAGGTTACGGACCCCGGAGTTATCAGGTACGAAGTTGTTAATATTATATTACCCTCATCATCATTATAGACAAGGTGCCCTAGAACAAGTTTTTTTTGTGATTACTAACAAGCTAATTTTTTGTAAGTAGCTACATTTTGATAAGACGAACAACATTTTTATTTTCGAAAAATCTTGAAAGTGGTAGCTAACAGAGATAGAAAGGATTTCATACTTTGACTTGATGGTCCTAAAATATGGATTGTTTTATTTGTAGGACAAGGTTACTCTTAAATAATATAACTAATAACCTACCAATATACAAAAACTCAACCGGTTAGGGTTCCGTTTTAGGGTTCTGTAATCAACAAAACTTGGTTGACCCAAGTACGGAACCCTAAAAAATAAAAGATTTTAAACATGGCGTATAGAAATTGAATTGCCTACGATCTGACAGATTTAGCATGATTGATTGATCAACGATTGATTGACACAACGCAGAATTATAATGAAACGACATTCGTAAACGAAATCCAATAAATATCGGAAAAATATTTTTAGCGAAGTGGTTTTGAGGAGAATATTTCCGAAGTGACAGAGACTTATTTGCAGTATTGTAAAAGGTAGCTCGAACTCGATTGGATCAATACTACAGTGTCACAGAAAATCGGCGTAAACCATAAAGTTAATATAAGTGCTCTTGTGTACTGCGCACACACTTGGGCACTATAAAATTACTCCTGCGTAGCTGGCCTGGTTTCAATGAAACCGGCCACCGTCACCGAAACCGGTGTGGGAGCTATTATAGTTAGGTGGCACATCCTCTTGTTTCCTGAAAAGATAAGCATTTTTTAAATATATTATGATTATGTTTAACTCAAAGGTAGTCGACTGTCTGACTGTAATTAGTGATCTATCAACGCACAGCCCAAACCACTGGACGGATCGGGCTGAAATTTGGCATGCAGGTAGATGTTATAACTTAGGCATCGGCTAAGAAAGGATTTTGATCAATTCTAATCCCAAGTGGATAAAATAGTGGATGAAATTTTGTATGAAAGTTTGTCAATTTTAAACCTATTGGGCTGAGACTTTGATACCTAATTATTAATTAGGTATCAAAGTCTCAGCCTAACCAACTTCTGAACGCGAGCGAAGCCGCGGGAAAAAGCTAATCTAAATGTAAATTAAAAATACAAAATCGTGAGTACACTTACACTTTTGAAATTGATCATTATTCCTTTGTCCTGGATTATAGAAATTCTATGAATTGACACCATGCTCCATAGTAATCGAAGAAAACATAATTATATGTACTCACACGAATTAACTTTAGAACCTATAAAATATAGCTTCACATTGTATTTCTCCGACTGTACTGACGAGTGTGAAAGCTATGTAGAGGCACCTGCGTGCACTCGCGTTGACTAGATACCCGTCACCAAAGTGGCAATAAACGTAATAACCAGAGACTAGACATACTATAAGACTGTTGAGTCCCATACAAAATTGCGTGTACGAGAAAAGCAAGCTAAATCTAGATGACATATTTATTACTCTATTGTAATTAACATATTTATTACTCTATGGTAATAACTAATAAAACATAAATGTCGTCGTTAGAATTCACTGTCGTTCGCAAGTACGAGTTATCACTTTCGTCACGTTGACGTGTCATACGTAAGGACATCTCTTAGTACGCGAGTTGAGGTATTTTTTTATTAAATACAGCTTCATCATAATGTTATAAAAACTTCACAGGATTAGTACAATAGACTTATGGCCGTTCCCAATATTCAATCTATCTCTAGTTTGACATACAACCGATCGCAGCTGACATAGAATTGACATAAAATATATGGAGCTAATGTCTAATGTGAGCTATTCCTATCTCAAGTAAGAGATAGATCAAATATTGGGAACGGCCGTTAGCGAACCATCAGTAGGCTCTGACAAATTCTGTAACTTCTCAAACAAATTCTCTAAAAAAATCTGTAAGCATGCATAAACGACTGAGCAACTCAGTCAGATCGCTCCAGCCGACATGTCATACTACGCCAAAACTATTTTCGCGTTTATTGCAGTTTTATCTAAGAAATTCACAGATATTTAAATTCAACGGGTTGTACTTTGGGAGTTCCGGCAGAAGTAAAAACGACATAGTAGCAAGCATGAACGTAGAAAAAAATGCGGACGGAGTCTTATTATACACAGAACTGTGTCCTCAGAGTCGGCCAGGCTGACTCTATGTACACGGTCCGCACGCATACATTCTTACGCTAGTCTATACCATTTGACAGGCGTAGGAATGTGTGAGTGGCCGACTCTGAAGACACAATTCTGTGTATAATAAGACTCAGTCCGCCTTTTTTTCTACGTTCATGGCAGCAAGCATAATTTTTTTCCTCTTACGAATTTTCTAGAATTAGTATTTAGTGCTGAGTAAAAAGTAATAATTAACTTGCCGTTCAACATTTTTACCTATCCCAAAAAAGTATGCAGCGCCGCTAAAGAAATTTTCACTGCAAAAGGTCGAGTGGTGTCGGTCGAGATTTAGGAGACTGATGTTGTCAGTCCATTAGCTAGCTTGGTCCACTTTTTATTCGTAGCCAACATGTAGGATAGGAGGATAATATTAAGTCGCCTTCAAGACAGTAAAAATTTTAATGCGTACAAAAATATATGTTTGACCGCTGAAGCCTAGCTTCAAATTCAAATGCGATGTCCCCGGAACCGGATATAATTACGTTACATTTCCTAAATATTCTTTCTGGGAGAATTTCGAAAGGTCATCCATTATCCGTTAAGGTTAGATGATATTATCATTTTTAAAAATTGTTTTAATGAATGTCTTATTAAAAACCTCGGAAATTTCTGTTGACGTTTTCTACAAAGTAGGTTATAACAAAATTTTGTAGTAAAGCGCCTTTCCTACAGAATACAGATTGCAGTTTGAGTTTTGGTACTCCCGCTTCGTAATTTTCGTTATTTTGTGCAATTTGCAGGCCCGGCCTTGCCCTGTTTCAATTATTCGTAAATCCGCCACTGACCTAAAACCTCCGTTTGCATTTGTATTACTAAATAAACTATAAAAGCAAGATATACTATTTTGATGCTTCTTTCTAAATGCACTAATCCCTTGAATTTGCATAGTTTTGTAGACACGCGTATCCCTCTACGTCTTGGGTACAAACCTAAACTAACGTAACGCAATATGAAATTGACCGTCTCTAAAGATAGAAAGATGTCGTTTGACTTATACTTATAATAATACTAGATGACGCCCGCAACTCCGTTGCGCTGAAATTCGTTTATCGCGGAGAAACGTACATTTTTTCAGGCTAAAAGTATCCTAATCCTAAAAGTATCCTAAACTATCCTAAGTAATCCGGGACTCCAAATATGTATATCTCCATGTCAAATTTCAGCAAAATCGGATCAGCGTGTGGTCTGAAGCAACAAAGACATAAACTATTGGTCGCACGCACTTTTTGTCTCTCTTACAATTTCCTGACCATATTTACTTTACAACTAAATAAGGAACACTCAGCCCATAAGACCAGCCACACATTATAAACTTACGTCCCTTTCTTATAAAGCTGTCATCTCTTTTTCTCAGTTAAGTAAACGCTGCCTTTTAAATTATACAGAACATGACCATGGTCAGAAAACAATATTGGCATGGTAAAATGTAGTACCATAATATATATATTAAAAGTACTTACGTTGGCGATTTAATGTATTTTTTAGCATTAGCGGTCACCCGTGACTCATGTGATCATGGATATCATAATTGATATTGGTAGCTCATATTATTTTCATCCGTGGCATATGCTTTGAATGTAAATTTTACACTTAATAATAATAATAATATTATTGTATGTAGTTTCCTGTTGTATGTGTGATTTACCTTTATGGTCATTGAATGTGGAAATTAGGTAATTAACCTCTCACGCCTCCGTGGTCCAGTGGTTTAGAGCGTGGTTCTTGACTCGGAGGTCGTGGGTTCGATTCACGCGTTGGAAACGTATTATTTCCAATTTTGTTTAGGATAATGCAGGCTGATCACCTGATTGTCTGACAAATAAGATGATCCATGCGTCGGATAGGGATGTAAAAGTCGGTCCTGCGCATGATCTCTCGCCAGTCGTGTCGGTCGTCCGTCCCGTATATTATGAGCGTAAAGGAATAGAGAGTGCTATTGTGTACTTCTAATTCAGCTGTTCGTGAAGAGGTAATAGACAGGCTGACAGACACATTTACGCATTTATAATTTTAAGTTATGGATGTAAATTTATTTTGCGAATTTTCAGAATAAAAGCCCGTACTTTAGTTAACATTAGTTTATTTACCCAGTTTACATTGTTATCTGCAAGTAGAGCGTAATTTTAAATAGCTCGGGTAGGTTTTCCTGGAATAAAAAAATAGTACGTATGGCACTCGGGGACTGCCGTGGTAAAGCTATTGCATAATATTTTTACCAACTTATTCAATAATTATTCGCATAAGTCTAGTCGCACGCACACAAAGACCGTGCCGAAGTCTTGCATCGTCGCCGGTCGGAGTGGGATGTTAGGTTGGGTTTTTTCGTTACGGAATTTCTTGATTCGGTCCCCACACTCAAAGCCTTCGTCACGCCATAAGCTATGCAAATTATGCAATAGATTGAAAAAACAGATTTTTTTTAAATAATAAAATGTGTTTCAATTGCACCAATAAAAATATTATAAAACGCACGAGAGGAAAACATGAAAGTGTAAATTGTTTTCATAAAATTTAATCTCATTTATTGAGTGAGCTCGGTAAACTTATATTCGTACAGAAAAATCTAGTTGTATTTATTTATCAACATAAGTTCCCTGGCTATTTTACCGACGACGGAAATAAATGAAAATTAATTTTAAAAAAGTACCCTGAATCTGCTACTTGGTGCAGCTTTGTTCTTTATTAATTTCCTATCAAAGTACAAAAAGGTTTTCTCAAAAAAAAGTCAAAATGAAGTATACAATTTTTAGGGTTCCGTACCCAAAGGGTAAAAACGGGACCCTATTACTGAGACTTCGATGTCTGTCCGTCTGTCCGTCTGTCTCCAGGCTGTAACTCAAGAACGGTAATAGCTAGAGAATTGAAATTTTCACATATTATGTATTTCTGTTGCCGCTATGACAACAAATACTAAAAACAAAATAAATTAAATATTAAATATCCCATACAACAAACGTGATTTTTCAAACATTTTTTGCTCGATATCAATGATGAAAACGTAGGCACTTGATATGTACATAAAATACTCAGCTGTATTTAAACTTTAATAATTAATAATAAAATTTAAATAAAATAAATAATTAAGGGAGGCTCCCATACAAAAAACACATTTTTTTACCATTTTTGCTCTATATTGGTACGGAACCCCTCGTGCGCGAGTCCAACTCTTTGTTATAAGATAATAATATTATAGACCTAAGTGAATGAAGTGGCTAAATTACATTTTTGAAAATATTCGTTATTTTTTTGCATAAATGGAGGCTTTAGGACCGGGAAAACGAAATGCAATAAAAATGTGGACTTTTATGCATTCTTACAAAGTCAGCCAGATGATGAATTATGGATGGAACAATCTTAAGGAAAAAATTTAGTTTGTCGGTGTGATTTTCTTTGATGAAAACTGAAAAGTATTTTTTAAACTTAAATTCATCAAGGAACGATGCTGCAGTAAAGATGCATTAGAATAGGGGTTCCACTTCAATATGCTATCAATTGAGTGTTAGAGCTGTATTGGTATTCTCAGTATCGTGAGGAAAATGGCTTTCGTATTTTAAAGGCATTCATTTTATATTAACAAGCTTTTCATTTATATTTATTGCTTGAAAGAGTGTACTCCAATAAACAATTGATTTTACTAAAATAACTTATAAATAAAACTTTCAGTTTGTATTTTTAATCAATCAGTCATTATTTATTTACTTTTAACCTGCAGGTATAGTAGATGGTAATTTAATATTAACACTTTTAACCATAAAAATGTTGAATGGAACATTGCATTGAACTATTTTAATGACGTTACTGTGAAATATAATGTCATATTAACAAATATATCATAGGCTGGCATTGTCGGATTCGACACAAGCCTAATAAATAAGAAAAAAAAAATATATCATATCATAACCGAACATAGAATCTCCTCCATTTTGCAACTCGGTTAAAAATGTTTTAATATGCTTATAGAAAGGCATGCAGATCTTCTGGCATTATAATATTATTATGCTGAAATTGTTTTATGAGTAAGAGGGCGAGGTAAAAAAAATATATTTTAATACTAGACGCATTGATTCGGATGCACATACACATTAGCATTTCAAGGAACATTATGGAGAAAACTAATGCATTGTCACTTATGCAGGGATGCAGTTGAACAAATTTAACGCCTCCGTGGTCCAGTGGTTTAGAGCATGACTCTTGACTCAGAGGTCGTGGGCTTGATTCCCGCGTTGGAAATAATATGTTATTTCCAAGTTTGGTTAGGACAATGCAGGCTGATCACCTTCCATGTCAGACAATCTGACATGTAAGATAATCCATGCGTCGGATGGGCATGTAAAATGTCGGTCTTGCGCCCGATCTCTCGCCAGTCGTGTGGATCTTCCGTCCCACTGGGTTATGAGAATAAAAGGAATATAGAGTGCTCTTGTGTACTGCGCACACACTTGAGCACTATAAAATTACTCTTGCGTAACTGGCCTGGTTTCAATTAAACCGGCCACCGTCACCGAAACCGTTGTGGGATTTATTATTATATAAGCAAAAAGTCGCGAAAAATGTTTTCATACAAAGGGTGCGCATCATAAAAATTTCAAAAAATCACTGAAATAAAGTAAAATACCTACTCCATCAAATTATGACATTTAAACAATGATCAGGTGATGCGTTTTCTCGTTTGCCTCCTAATTTTATTTAAAAAATCCATCGAGCCATTAAAGCTTCATAGCGTGCCAAACAATTATTTTACTTTCGTAAAACTTTACCAACTTTCTGGCGTAGTCGGGTAACAATGAAAATAACTTTATTTATCAGAATAGAGTATGTAAATTGTAAGCGATTTACATAGTACTGTATACTAATTCCGATTACTTCCACGTGTGGAACATACCGAGCGTGGGTAGTGATTTCCTTATGGGATAGATCGTAGACGCGTGTATCAACCTGCGTTATATCCATACTATCCATACTTAAAATAATATTAACTCCCACACCGATTTCGGTGACAGTGGCCGGTTTCATTGAAACCAGGCCAGTTACGCAGGAGTAATTTTATAGTGCCCAAGTGTTTTTAATAATTAATAACCTTCATTTTTTGTGAGACTCAAAAGTTTATTTTAGTACGGGTCTGAAACAAGCGGCGGATGTAATAGAGTAATTAATTGAATGTCGCTCAAGCCATGTTCGGCGTATAACGGCCATGTAGTTTGCGTGTCGGGTGCAAGCAATTTACAACTCTAATTGCTCTGATCCAAGTTTGTGACGAGGTACCTTACGTGTATGATCTCTCTTGCATAAACTTACGCCTATATTTTACTAGACAGCAGACATCTCCAATTTCAGTCGAGGTTCTTTCTTTATCATTTGTGTAAAAAACAGAGAAGGAAATATATTTATCTTCCCTTCTCTGTTGCCAGGAAACCTCAAAAACCTTAAGGTCTTAAAACCTAACTCTTAACTTAATTTATAGATTTAAGGGAGTTAGGTTCTCTAAATTATCCTGCAAGGGGTCACGCCTAGCTCCTGCGCCCAGAAAAAGTGTACCTAGTGTAATATGAGTTCATACCAAATCGTAACCACTAACCAGTCAACTGCTGCTACTTTTCCGTGACAAAGCAAACGCTCCCTGTGGGATTGTAGTCACGGATAAACTAATACACGACAAAATTGTTGTGTTTCAAGTAGGATGTTGTGTCTTGCAATTTCCTTCCGTAATCAACGTATTAGCGGAAAAGCCTCTACGTCCTGTTTTTAAGGAAATGCACTTTCTTTGTCGCTATATCTAGTTAAAAGTCACTAATAGTAGCTAAATAAAGCAATGATATTTTATTTAAAATAATTATTATTCACGCTAATATTCTAAATGCAAAAGGTACACTTTATGTCTGTGTGACCTTTTCACGCTCAAACCGCTTAAACAAATAAGCTGAAATATTATTATGCTGGGCATTCTTTGAGTCGTGGGAAAGGACATAATATAATACTTTTTATCCTGGAAAAATTTACGGTTCTGCGCGATAAACTAATTTTGGCGCAACGGAGTTGCGGGCGTCATCTTGTAATGTCAAAAGATTATGAAAATTTAAGATGAAAGGGCACAATGTGGACATAGCTAATAAATTTCATTAATTTAAGTGCTTCATTTGTTAATAATATTATATTACTATATGACGTCCGCAATTCTGTTTAGTTAAAATTTGTTTATTGTGCGGGATTCGGGAACCGTTAACCGTGCATAAAAAGTATCTTAAGTCGTTTCCCGGGACCCTAAGTATCTCCGTAACCTGCAAAATCGGTTCAGTTGTTTGAGCGTGAAAAGGTAACAGACAGGCAGATATACACTTTCGAATTTATAATATCAGTATGGATACATTGACAAGCTTTACTTTGGAGCGTTCGTTACTTTGGAGCAAGCAGCACCAAAGTAACGAACGCTATTATCAATAGGGCCTCATAATCTATAAAAATGTGAGCGACTTACGACGGTCAGACGACTTGATCAATCTATGTTGAGACGTTCACAAGGTGTAACAAAACAAAGTGATAATACTTTAGGGTGTGTACTGTGCATGTGTTTCTTATTTACCCCTCTACTATAATAAAAACTTCTTAAACATGCGTTCAACGTGTCAATAGTTATACAAGAGTGTTCAAGTTACAAACACGTTACACAGAGTCTATCCAGAGAAATTAGTATGGAAATGACTGCATCGTTATACAGGCCTTATGTCAAGAAATGATTATTAGTAAAAAAAAATCTTATGCACTCGCTATACACGCTGTGTAACTTTTTATTAATAAGAGGGATAGAATTTACTATGTTAGTAGCAGCACTGAATGAGCTAATTTTTATGGTTCCGTAGCCAAAATGGCAAAAAAGGAACCCTTATAGATTCGTCATGTCTGTCTGTCTGTCTGTCTGTCTGTCTGTCTGTCTGTCTGTCCGTCCGTATGTCACAGCCACTTTTCTCCGAAACTATTAGAGCTATACTATTGAAACTTGGTAAGTAGATGTAGTCTGTAAACCGCATTAAGATTTTAATGCAAAAATGGAAAAATTAATAAAAATTTTAGGGGTCCCCATATTAGGTACAACCGAAACAAAAAAAATTTTTTTTCATCTAACCCCTCTATGGATAAGTCTCCAAAAATCATATTGAGGTTCTCATATCATATTTTTCTAACCTGAATAGTTTGCGAGAGAGACTCTTCCAAAGTGGTAAAAGTGGTAAAATGTGTGTCCCCCTCTAATTTCTAAAGGGGCATAATATTAAAAAAAAATATATATGATGTAGATTACTATAAAAACTACCAACGAAAATTGGTTTGAACGAGATCTAGCCAGTAGTTTTTTTTATACGTCATAAATGGTAAAACCTTAATCTAAATTTCATTAAATCGACTGAAATATAAAAATAAATCAAAAACCTTTTAATTTCATAAAAATAAACCTCATTGCTGCTGCGGAACCCTACATGGGCGAGTCCGACTCGCACTTGGCCGCTTTTTTGTGATTTGTATAAGCAAGCGGCCCAGCGTTATGACTTTTTCCATACCTACAAAAGTTTTTAAAAAACGGTACAACTTTCAGCGCTGCTACTTTCTCCTCTCCATACAATTGACTGTCCATACATTGGACGATATAAAATTTCGTTTGATTTATATTATGTCAAACGTAGAAATAAAACAAAACAAACAAAAAACTTATAAATCAGCCTACTCGTTAGTCCTGTTTACCGGGCATTATTGTGTTATTATAATATTATAACAATATATTGTATTTGTATATTACTAAGTAGATAACATATTAATCTTTATTGGCTTCAAATTATGTTAGTACAGCAAATATTGTTTTGTCTACAAAGTATTGGACCCTGTATAATAATAATACCTGTATAATATATCAAGTGAGGGGAATAATATTTGCGATTGCTAATCGTAAATCGTCGATCATGGGCCAAAATGAGGAGGATTTAAATATATATTACTATTATAATATAGAATATCGCGCAGGATCTTCGGTTTTCATTTAGCGTAATAATACTTCAAAATTACCATTTCTTAGAAGTATACACGTGAAAGACAAATCCATATACGATGGCCCCACAGAAAAATAGCGTTTAACAATATTTACGTTATTTATGCCAAGCGTAAATACTAAATTAATATGTTAAAGATCTATCTTTATTAGTGTAGCTTAATATCATTAGAATATCCATCGGCTCGTTTCCTTATTTTTCTAAGAAAAAAGTTTTATCTTAGTAAATTCCAATAATAGATAAGATCAGTGCTATAGTTAATTATGGATGAAATGTGAGAGTCAAAACTAATTTCTCCTACTTTCGTAGACCTTCGTAGCGCTACGTGACGTAGCTTCGTAGCAGCGTAGCTTCGAATCCCGCCGATAGAACAAAAAGTTTACAAAGTTCCTGGGTCACGGATTAACATATTGTGTATCACGTAATAAAAATCTTAAATATATCTATCTATCTATCTATATCTATACATTAATAAAACTGTAGAAATGAAAATTCTGTACATTAAAGATATTCAAAAAATAATAAGCGGGGGGTGTCACTACATCGCTATAGAAGCCAAAAATGTAGTTAGTTTTTTGTCTGTCTGTCTGTCTGTATGTTTGTTCCACTATCACACGAAAACTACTGATCCGATTTGAATGCGGTTTTCGCAGATATAATTGTCTTCTTCCAACTTAATATCTGGTGTATAAAAATTTTTCCCACCACCCCTCTAAGGGGACGAAGGAGGGGTCAGATTTTGTATCAAACTTTTTTCTTTAACACGAAAACTACTGATCCGATTTGCATACGGTTTTCGCAGATATATTTGTCTTCTTCTAACTCAACATCTGGTGTATAAAAATCCCCCTCCCACCCCTCTAAGGGGAACAAAGAGGGGGTCAGATTTTGTATTAAACTTTTTTCTTGGACTTACTTCATATTATTAACTGTGTTTTCCAACTAAAACATCTGTTGTTAAATTCCCCCCTTAGGGGACAAACTTGTTTTGCTATTTAAAGTACTTCTAAAGTAAGATTTACTTTAGAAATACTTTAAATAGCAAAACAACGTTTGCCGAGGCAGCTAGTGTATAGTATAAAAGTATTAAATATATTTCCGTTGTCTGGTACCCGTAACACAAGTCCTACAGACCAGACTGACGTGGTGTGAAGCGTCCATAGATTATGTTATTATTAAACTAGTTTATAAAAGACATGCGGAAACCGTTAAACAAGTTTATTCGTATTGAGATCGCAATATCCAATGCATCTGATTTCTCCGGAGTCGCTTGCTGTCATGTTCATATAACTTTGCTTGTAAAGTCTTTACGCTTCAAAGATTTTGCTCGATCTCTCGATTCCGATGTTGCGGTAACCGTACGTTTTTCTGCTATGAAAGTATATTATATTTTTTCTTATGCTTAGTAAAACTGTATTTTTTGTGTAATATAATAATTTGTGCTGCTATAAAAATCGACTCGGGTATTTTGGACATAGTTAATACTAATTCGAATACTTTTTCGTCTCGTATTTTGGAGTCCTCATTATCCGCCCTGCTTATACAATATGTGTCCCAACACTTCTATGCTCTCAGGTCAGATAGTTAAAAAGTCAATTTTTTGTGTAATATAATAATTTGTTCTGCTATAAAAATCGACTCGGGTATTTTGGACATAGTTAATACTAATTCGAATACTTTTTCGTCTCGTATTTTGGAGTCCTCATTATCCGCCTTGCTCTACACTTCTATGCTCTCAGGTCAGATAGTTAAAAAGTCAAGGACATGTAAGTATAATACGCATTTTCCTTTTCCCTCAAATTCTTACACAAAATAATTGTTGAAAAAGGCTCTCTAGAGCATAAATATAGAAAATCTTATAAAAAGGAACACAATGCATCTCGTCTTTTGTTGTTTCCGCACGTGTACGCCACAATAAAACCTCAGGTGCGCCATTATACATTTTATCGCCATATTAAATATAAAGTTTTATTTACAGTTGTATTTGACCAACTTACTAAAAACGGTATTTATTATCTAAATAAGCACATGGTTTAAAGACTTTGTAAATAACAGGAAAATAGATTTCGACGTTGAATGTTTATTTTACCTACGTATTGAATGTTAAATACATTATCCCCTTAACACGAGTAGACTATATAAAATTTTCAACGCGGTAGTTTCCGCCCAAGCCTATTTTTAATCATCGGTTAATTGAAAAACGTGATTAAAGTACGTCAGGTCAAGTTTGCCGAATAAAGCGTTTCATTATAACATTATGGAAATCATGTGCCACGGGAGTGGTCCAGCCAAACCATCTTTTTTATCCACGTTTTTGGTGATCAAAAAGGATGCGAATATTTAAGCACATTATCCGAATTTCTGATCATGAAAATTCGGACGCTCATTTATTACGTTCTGACACGTCAGAATTCTGATAGTATGCGGGGTCCACAACAAAATGTATGAACAGAGTGCGTTCCGGCGGGCCGCCCGAATTTTTCTGACCAGATCGGATCGGATCATGTGCGGCCGGGCTAATAAGTATGGTACTATACCACATTTTCTACTATATCATTCTGCATTGCGAATTTCCCTCATTTTGTGTGCTTACATGAAAAATTAAATTATGTCTCAGTCATCTGCTTGAACTGATAAACCAAATAAATATATTATCTTAATTTAATGTTAGTAATTTTTCATTAAACACAAACTTTCGTAGAGTTGTAGAATCATGGCAAGCGTATTTGACATTTTATATATTTTGCGAATGATTATGGTTCTGTTTTAATTTTACTTTTATACTTTAGTAATATATTATGTAAAATTAAAGCTTGCGTTATAAGGTTTCAATTTGTCAAGACCACAAGATATTAAATTATTGAGCCTGAGAATGAAAAAATGTAAACCGATTTCTGAAACTTCTTAAAATTGTTGGCGAGGTTCGCTCTGCGAAAATAATACTTAATGCTTTAATCACAAGGTTCATAATTAATCGTGTAACGTGAAGGCTCATTCTTTTCAACATATTTTTATTTGTCAAAGATGAAAACAATGCGACAGTATTTCATTCGCTTTTGTTAACATTTCGCTTAATAACTTTTGTTCTGCTACGCAATTATTCGCATTTGAAATATTTAAGAAAAGGTGTATTTACGCATAAAATGTATAGAATATTATAAGTAAATAACTACAAACTGATATATATTATATACTACAGATTAAATAAGTTAGAAAAGCCTGCATTAATGAAACGCATCTTGTTATACGGTCTTTTCACGTTTGTCCACAAGAGTGATGGACCAATATAACGACTACGAACATAATATTATAGAGAGAATGGTCGACCATGCACAAGTAATTTGTAAAGGCTCCTCTTCACATTGGGCCAAGAAGGGTGACCACAATATTCACTATAGGGCATCCATTATACGCTCATGCAAGCGTCAGTCAATTCCGTCAATCATGAATTATGTTTGACTGTTGGTGACTGATGGACTGACGAATGTATCCAGATTTTCGTCAGTTAGCTTCATGCAACCGTCAATAACGCTCTTACACGGTAGGTTACCCATCAGTCACAGTCATGACTGTGGTAAAACTGACAGCAAAACCTACCATCTGGATGCCTATCATTCACAATCGTCAATTGACGTCAATCATAGGCAATTTTCAACGAATTTTTAACAATATAAAGCGTAACAGAACAGTGTGACGATATGTACCCCTTATACAGAATTTAGTGTGAAAGTAGCTGAAAGAGTTACGTCTGAAAAAAAAACGTCATGTAATTCGTTCCTACAATAATAAAATAGTAACTAATTTTACAGTTTTTTTAATACGGTGTAACAAACCATTTGGCTAAAATAAAGTGGTCACAAAATTTTTCCATCAGAATATAAGAAACAACACACAATATTCCATATACACAGTATATTTTGTTTTCCAGTGCCGGCGGACGACAAGGGCACAATGTTGTCCGAGATCCCGCCGCGCGAGTTCTACGCGAAGTACCTCATGCGGCGAGCCCCGATTCCCAGTTACTACATCGACGACCTGCCGCGATACGAGCGTCATCTCACCGAGAATCTGCTTGATAAGGTACGAAAACTGTGCGTAAGTGCCAGTTACTGGGCCAATGTTGACGACCTTCTCTTCTCTCGACAGAATCAGAATGGAGAATCGACACAGCTCGATCTGAACATTTTTTGGTACTTCCGACATATACTACCGCAAAAGTGTGCTGCGGCTCAATTTGAAAATAATTCGATCTCAATTCTAAACGGCTTTTCCCACTTCTGACAGCTATACTAGCGCACGATCGTGCTGCGGCTTAATTTGGAACTGAGTTTCGGGGTTAAGGCCGCTGATTGCAAAAACGTGTCACTTATTAGTAGCACAATAGACAGAATTGAAGACGTGCGTGGAAGAACACAATAAAGAACAGCAAAAATTTGCCTCTTTGCCTAAATGGAGGCTTTAGCGGCGGAAAAATGATTTGAAATAAACAAAAATAGGCATTTTATTGAATAATTTAAAAGGTTTGTTCCAATTATAAGGGAAAAAATGAGTGCATGAACATTGTACGTATGTTACAAAATGTTAATGTTCTTATATTCTTCTTAACTCACGTCTTTAATTCCGTTCCATTCCTCGTAACGCCTAGTGCGGTCTCACCGTCATGTACAAAATAGACCGCAAGAAGCAGCAGCCACACATGCGTCTTTTATAATATTAGCATCATGACTAGTAAAATTATATAACCTAGCAACTACAACTTTAAAAAATTCCTGAAATAATACATTACAAAATAATATAAAAATATGGCGTCAGCACTTTACAGCATCTCTAGAGAAATTAAACATTTAAAGCTACATATTTTGTGTAAAATGTAAGCTGTCGCGGTAACATTTTCTGAGAAATGTAGTTAAAGTTATGCTCAACTATTTATTATTTCTTGGCGATATAGCGGACTTAATTTTGAGGGAAAATTTCGCTCTGAAAGCTTATTTCGGTGTTGTAACAAACTTTAAATAATAAGATTAAGAAGTTGTTACAGTGTACAAGAATACAAGAGTTTGTTTGTTTAACATTTTGCCTTCGTCTTTTCATTTTCCATTGTTGTAAAATTATTAATTCTAATTTCGTAACCAACGGTAAGTCGAGTTATAAAGTCAATATTATAGTTAACGATAATATAACTAAATATTCTTATCTGTCTCTTAAATTATTATAAAAGTATATTGATACACGTTTTGATACGAGATTTTAATAGGGTTTAGTTTTTTATAATATTATCAGTACTCTTTAATATTTATATTTAATCAAAAAGGTTTCCGCATAAAAATTACATAGTCTTTCATCTCTTCCATATTAATCCGAAGATATTTTTACAAAATATGATCTCTCTATTATATTCTCTGTCCCCTACAAAATCCCCTTACGAATATATTTTACAGACTATTCCTGTCCAAGAAGCTTATCTTGTGCTGCATTTTAAATATTTCCGTGAAATACATTTCTCAAACCCAGAACCTATGTTCAATTTTGATAAAATTTTCAAAGTATAAAGGAGTCGGTGTTTTGTAGTTTGTATACGGTTTCGCGTATTTCTTTAAAGCTCCAACCTATTTTATAATACACTAGCTGTCCCGGCAAACGTTGTTTTGCCATTTAAAGTATAATATTTTCTACATCATCAGTTGATACATGTTTTACCCCCTCTTTTGTCCCCTAAGAGGGTGTGGGGGGGGGAAGGTCATACACCAGATGTTAAGTTGAAAAACACAGTTAATACCTAATATGAAGTAAGTCCACTAAAGAAAAAAGTTGTATACAAAATCTGACCCCTCTTTGGTCCCCAGAGAGGGTTGAGAGGGGAGGGCCCCGGGGAGGATTTTTATACACCAGATGTTGAGTTGGAAGAAGACAAATATAATATATCTGTGAAAACCGTATGCAAATCTGTGAAAACCGTATGCAAATCGGATCAGTAGTTTTCGTGTTAAAGAAAAAAGTTTGATACAAAATCTGACCCTCTCTTTTGTCCCCTTAGAGGGGTGGGGGGAAAAAATTTTATACACCAGATGTTAAGTTGGAAGAAGATAAATATATCTGCGAAAACCACATTCAAATCGGATCAGTATTTTTCGTGTGATGCTGGAACAAACATACAGCCAGACAGAAAGAGTGACAGACAGACAGACAGACAAAAAACTAACCACATTTTTGGCTTCTATAGCGATGTAGTGACAAAGGTGTAATTTCGGTTGTCATTTCATATCTTTTATGTACAGAATTTTCATTTCTACAACAGAATATTGTCTTCCTACCGCACGCGCTTTGGTGACGCCCACTATCGTAATATTTTAATTTCGCCATAATTTCAAAACCAAACGTCCAATTTTAATCATTCAAAGACCAAATATTATCTACATAAACTGTACTTAGTGATAAAATAATTTATTTTGATAAGGATTAATAGCGTGAGTAAAATATATCCGTTTAAATGTAGTCAAAAAAAATATCTGGATTTTTAAATAAATAAATGGCTATTGTGCCTCACTCGACATAGATAGGTATAGTGTGTCGCGGACTTTTTTGTAGATATTTATAAGATCTACAATTACTTAGAACATTTTATGGTTCTATCTTTTATAGTTTAGGCAGCGTACGCAAAATAAGTAACTTTTCTAGCTGATTTTTTACACCTTGCGTCCGAAAAACTCAAATATCTTACGGAACCCTACTTTTTTCCAAAATAAAATGTAGCCTATGTTCAGCAGAAATAATGTAGGATTCCAATGGTGAAAGAATTTTTCAAATCGGTCCAGTAGTTTCGGAGCCTATTCGACTCAAACAAACAAACAAACAAACAAACAAACAAATCTTTCCTCTTTATAATAGTAGTGTAGATAAAAATTATTTAGTAATTGAAAATGGAAATCATTTTTAATCTTTTAAAGTTTGAATATCGATATATTTAGGCTGGATAGTGGATGTACCTATATGAGGCGTGAACGTGCGTTTTGACCGCTAAACCGCGAGATCACAAGCAAAATATTATAGCGGCACGGTCGCGCTGTCTGACACACGAGTACATCTATAATACTTAATAATATTATAATTCGGTTTGTTTGTTTTAAGGGCATCTATCACTCAAAATGTTTTTGTATGGGCCACCGCGCGATTTTCGGAGCTCGGTAAGCCGCGGCGTACGCGAATTCTCTAGATATCTTGTCACTGGCATCAATAAATAAATGCTACAATTTCCATTTTTGCGAATACGGATAGATAATCATTTTATCTAATTAAAGCTATAAAAAATAGGTCGCTTAGTTCAGTATTCTTAGCACAGCATTGAAAAAAGATTTTAAAAAGAGGTAACTTTGGCTTTGTTTTAGCCGAATACGTTATATCCTCAAGTAAAGGTCGTAATTTTTTCAAAATTTTTAGATGATAATTTAAGGAATGAAACAGGATCAAAAAACTTGTCCACGAGCTATTTCACTGTTACCTGCCCTTAACGCGCTAATCTCAGGAACCACTAGGTCGATTTGAAAAATTATTTCAGCGTTAGATAGCCCATTTATCGAGGAAGGTTATTTTTTATCACGCTAAGACTAATAGGAGCGAATTATTATACAATTATTATAGAAAATTATTTGAGAGTGCTTATTTGAACGCGCTAATGTCAGGAACTATTGTATCAATTTGAAAAATTATTTCTGTGTTAGATAGCCCATTTATTGAGGAAGGCTATAGGCTATATTTTATCACGCTAAGACTAATAGGAGCGAAGAAATAGAGGAAATATGGAAAAAACTGTGGAAATTATTTGAAAGGGCTTATCTCACGAACTACTGGAGCAATTTTTATGTTATTTGGCACAGATAAGAAGTAGACCACGTGAAAAATCATAGGCTATTTTTGCGGACTAATTTATCTGTAAAATATCTAATTTACGACGTAGGCGGGCGAAGCCGCACGGAACGTCTAGTATTTAATATTTTGCTTATCATCTCGCAATCGCGGTGTAGCCGCTAAACCGCGCGTTCAGCGCCGCATAACATATTAATTATAAATCAGGCCAGTTTGAATATTTTAATTTTACGTACCAATTTATATTCCTCGATACCTTTGAGACGTTTATAACTTTATCAAAGAATGAAACCCAAAATAATCAAGATGAACCTTTTAGAGATAAAGTCTAAATATAAAGATCATTTGTAAGCCCCAGGGACGCTCCGAGCTGTCGTTTGACACAACTTTTTAGGACCTACTTTGCTTAGGAAAAGTTGGTGGAATTTTGCGACTTCATGGGTAAATAAGGCACAAACAGTGGTGCTTCGTAAAAGTTAGATATAAAAAGAGTCTGATATTCCACTAAAGGGTCAATTCACATTGTAACTTTTAAAAAATTGTTCTAAATTTCGTTCGTTCTTTGGAACAGGCAGGCCAACACCGAGATCGGCCAGTTTGTTAATTAAATATTCTTATTTCTTGTAATGCAAATGCAAAATAAAATATTGGTATTTAAATATTTCATTTTGTAATGCACCACAGTGCAAAATGATGAATTAAGACTTCTTCTGCTATCAAATATACCTTCCCATTTTGGTTAATTATCCAAAGGTGAATGCCCAAAAATGTATGGACCAAAAACCCGTAATCGATTGAAACCATTTATATGTGGCATAGTAGACTGCATTTACTGTATCCCAAATACAATATCCTTTTTGGATTAAACAATCACCAAGTGCTTTGAAAACGATCGTAACTAATTGACTTTTCATATAGGAATCTCTGATAGTTAGGACGACGCGATGCTACAAACGCGATAGTGTGGCGATTAGTGCGTAGTAAAAACATTTTGTTAAAGTAAAATGTCAATTGAATTTTTAAATTCCCGCGCCTTCTTAACATTGTTCATGGTAATTATTAATCTATGATCATAACTTGTAACTTATCTATGACTTTACTCTATGATCATATTTCCTGTTGTTCCCTCCAAAATTGTCTCTCTGTGGTCCGCCATACTTTTTGTCAAGTTCGCTAGACGCTAAGCTAAAGTTAAATAAACGTTATAGAAATCTCTCCGTGTTTTTGTCCACATGTTAACATGGTAGCAGAGCGTGGTTAGTAAAAGTGGACAAAAATAAGAGCCGCCCCAACCTGCCGTTTAAAGTTTCGAGAAAAAGTGGCGAGTATAACCTCACTTTCGGTTACCGCGCTCGCAAGTGAGTTTTCTTTACTTTTTAGCTATTGAATGTGAATGCAATACAAATATGGCTGGAAATAATTCAATGATGTCGATCGAGAAGTTAACTGGCCGTGACAATTGGTCAAGTTGGAGTTTTGCGGTCAAAGCATACTTGCAACACGAGGATTTGTATAGTTGCATCATCAAAGAACCAGAGGCTGCAGATCCTAATTCAGTTAAACAAGACGTCAAAGCCAAGAGTAAGTTAATATTATTGGTAGACCCAATTTTATATGTGCACATTCAAGAAGCCGAAAATGCAAAACAGGTATGGGAAAATTTAGCAAAAGCATTTGAGGACAGCGGACTGACCCGAAAAGTGGGATTGTTAAAAGAACTCATTAATACCAATTTAGAAAATAGTATGTCTGTCGAAGACTATGTAAATAAGATAATGTCAGCAGCGCACAAGTTAAGGAATATAAAATTCCATGTGGACGATGAATGGTTGGGCACATTAATGCTGGCAGGTTTGCCAGACATATATAGGCCAATGATAATGGGCTTAGAAAGTTCAGGTATGAAGATTAGTGCTGATTTAGTGAAAAACAAATTACTACAGGAAGTAAAGGCATCAGACACTACCGCACTTTATACAAACTCAAAAATTAATCAGCCCAAAACGCCCAAAAGTAATAAGAAAGGTCCAAGATGCTTTCATTGTAACAAATATGGACATTTGAGTAAAAATTGTTGGCATAAAAAGTCAAATGAGAATAATAAAAATATAGTTAATAAAAATACAAGCTATGTTGCAGCTTTTTCAGCTTCTACAACAAACAACAGCTATCAGTCATGGTATGTAGACTCCGGCGCTTCCATGCACATGATAAATTGTCAAAATATGCTTCAAAATGAAAAGACAACTTCTACGAAGACAATAAAGGTAGCGAATGACAAGTTATTATCAGTACAAAGTGCAGGACAGTTGGTTTTGGAAGTTTGCAATGACAAAGGTCAGTATAATAAAATTATGTTTCAAGATGTATTATATGTACCTAAGCTGGCAACAAATTTAATATCTGTTAGTCAAATCATTAAGAATGGAGGCCAAGTAAAGTTTAACAGTAAAGGCTGTATTATTTTGAATAAAAATAATGTGATTGTTGCCACCGCAAGCTTAATTAACAACATGTACAAGTTAAATGTAAAATGTGAACAGGCATATATTTCAGATGTTGATGAGCAGGATATTTATACATGGCATCAACGCATGGGCCATTTAAATTTCCAAGATTTGACTAAAGTAGTTGAAAACACTGAAGGTGTAAAAATAACTAAGAAAGATAATAAATTAACCTGTATTACTTGTTTAGAAGGAAAACAGAAACGGTTGCCATTCAAACAAAGCGTTTCAAAAACCACAAAATTATTGGAATTGGTACACTCAGACATTTGTGGCCCAATGGAAACAAGATCGCTAGGAGGTGCAAGATATTTCATGACATTTATCGACGATTATTCTAAAAAGGTATTTATATACTTTTTACATAATAAGTCAGATGCTTTAGAGAAATTCAAAGAGTTTAAGAATCAAGTCGAGAAACAACTAGAATGTCGTATAAAATGCCTTCGCTCTGATAATGGCCTTGAATATGTAAACTCCAGCTTCTCCGAGTTTCTTAAAAGTGAAGGAATAATACATCAAACTACCAATCCATACACTCCTCAACAAAACGGAGTGTCTGAACGTATGAATCAAACATTAGTACAGAAAGCAAAGTGTTTGTTAATTAATGCAAACTTACCAAAGATGTACTGGGCGGAGTCCATTCACACTGCTACTTATGTTATCAACAGGACACCAACTCGGTCACTGAACTACAAGACTCCACAAGAAATTTGGACAGGAAAGAAACCAAATTTACAACACCTAAGAGTGTTTGGCTGTGAAGCCATGATACATCTTCCCAAAGAGAAAAGAAGAAAATGGGATCCCATGGCACAAAAAGCTATATTTATTGGATACTGTGAGTATACAAAAGGCTACAGATTTTTATTACCAGGATCCAGAACAGTAATAAAAAGTAAAGATGCTGTTTTTCTAGAATCAACAATTAAAAGAAATTATGTTCCGGTGGATTTGACAATAGACAGTTCAACGTGTGATTCATCATCTGAAACAAATGACGGGCAATCACCTGAAGTCTCCGAAGCGATTGATTCGCCACAATCCACAAACACAGATTGTTTCACTGAAACGAATGATTCTACGAGTGATTACTCACCAAATGAAAAGTTTAAAACACCGTCTCCGAAAAATATTACTTTCAGGCCTAGAAACAAAAAGTTAATTTCAAAATTTGATTATGAACAAAGTTACTTGTGTTCTAATGAAGATGTTACTGTTCCATTCAATTATAATGAAGCAATTGCTTCCCCAGAGTCTGAACAATGGAAAATATCAATTGAAAAAGAACTTCAAGCTCACCATCATAATGGAACTTGGACAATGATAGAAAAGCCCCAGAATGCCAAGTTGATTGGATGCAAATGGGTTTTCCGCATAAAAGATGATCCTACAGGTCCTATATATAAAGCTCGTCTGTGTGCAAAGGGCTATGCACAACAGGAAGGAATTGATTATGAGGAAACCTTTTCACCGACAGTAAGATACGATTCCATTCGATTATTAATATCTATTGCAGCTCAAGAAAAATTAGAAATTATCCAATTTGATGTCACTACTGCCTTCCTGTATGGACAACTGAATGAATATATACTGATGGAGCCACCTGAGGGACTGGACTGCGAGCCAAACAAGGTATGTAAACTTATTAAATCCTTGTACGGGCTAAAGCAATCGCCCAGGTGTTGGAATCAGAAATTTGATTCAGCCCTTAAGAAATTTGGATTCGAGAAAAGTAATGCAGATCAATGTGTGTATATAGCACAAATAAAAGGACTCACTTGTTATCTATGTCTGTATGTAGATGACGGACTATTAATCTGTAGAGATAAATCAGTGATAATGGAAGTGATTAATGATCTTAAATCTAATTTTGATCTAAAAGTAAGTCCTCATTTAAGAAATTTCATTGGTATGCAAATTGAGAGACATGAAAAAGGAATTTTTATTCATCAAACAAGTTACATTAACAGTTTGTTAAAGAAATTTAATATGCAAAATGCTAATTCCAATAGTATTCCTGCTGACCCGCATGTGAAACTCCAGAAGGCGGATGACAGACCTAAAAAGGATTATCCGTACCGCGAGGCAGTTGGATCTCTGATACATGCAGCAACAGTAAGCCGACCCGATCTCATGTTTGCAGTGAGTCAGGTAAGCAGATACTTACATTCATATGATGACTCGCACTGGAATGCTGTAATGAAAATTTTTAAATATCTTAAAGACACAAAGGATTATGGATTAAACTATAAATCTGATGCAGAGTATACAGAATTAATTGGATATAGCGATGCTGATTTTGCTAATGATATAGAGACAAGGAGATCCATAACTGGCTATGTCTTTATGAAAAATGAAGCAGCTGTCACTTGGTCAACACAACGGCAACAAACTGTGGCACTGTCGACTACCGAATCTGAATTTATGGCCTTGTGTGCAGCGACTAAAGAGGCTATTTGGCTAAGACAGTTACTTAGTGACATTTCAGAATTTAAACAGAACTCTGTGTGTATCAATATTGACAATCAGAGTACTATCAGTGTTGTTAAAAATAGTGAATTTCATAAAAGGTGCAAACATATAGACATTAAGTACAATTTTGTTAAAGAGAAGTACCATAACAAAATAATAAGTTTAAACTATGTACACAGTTCAAATCAATATGCTGATATTTTTACCAAAGCTTTGCCTAAAGATAAATTTAAATATATGAGACATAAAATTGGTATGTTAAAGTTGGTAACTTAAGAAATGTTTTCTTAGTATGTCTGCTAAGTTTATTTTTGTTTATATAAGTTTGTTGTAACTGTCTTGAAATTGTTATTAAATAGAAGGCTCGAATTTGGGAAGAGTGTTAAAGTAAAATGTCAATTGAATTTTTAAATTCCCGCGCCTTCTTAACATTGTTCATGGTAATTATTAATCTATGATCATAACTTGTAACTTATCTATGACTTTACTCTATGATCATATTTCCTGTTGTTCCCTCCAAAATTGTCTCTCTGTGGTCCGCCATACTTTTTGTCAAGTTCGCTAGACGCTAAGCTAAAGTTAAATAAACGTTATAGAAATCTCTCCGTGTTTTTGTCCACATGTTAACACATTTTTTAATAGATGTCTTGTATAATGATATTCATGGATGTCTTATTTAATTTTTATTTATCACTTTTATACCTGACAGTATAGAATGTTAGTTTGGTATAGAAAATAATCTGTATCTGTATATTATGTACCTACTGTTTTTGGGATTACATACTTATTAGATTATAATATTGGTTATATCGTTTTTTTTTTATAAAAGAATGGGTCAAACGAGCAAACGGATTATCTGATGGAAAGCAACTGCTGTCACCATTGGATACTCGCAACATCATAAAAGCTGCAAGTGGGTTGCCGGCCTTTGAAGGTTTGCAGATCGTATTGAAAATACTGCTGGTAGTTTGTTTCCAAGTCAGTGCGCAGCAGAACTTTACGCAAAAAAACGCACCGTAGAAGAGTGCCACTAATGAAGGTGATGAAGATGGTATAATATACCTATGTATAATATGTTTCGCGTGGAACAATAGCGAAAAGTTGCAGGAGGTATGATTCCGAATAATTTCTTTATAGAGCACTCCTCGTCATACAACCGATAGAGAATGTAGAGTGAGGCCACTTGTGATTTAGTTTATTCTTAAAGTATAATATTGTAAGCTTTCATTTCTCTAAATTGTAAATTATTGTCATTCAACATCACCTTCATGAGAAAGAACACAAAAAACAAAGGAAGTAACTAGTTGATTCGGCGTAACAAAAATAATACAAATTTTGGCAAAATTTGTATTATTTTTGTTACGCCGCGATCAATAGTGTGGGTTATGTGTTTGTCTTATTGTTTATCTAATTGTTCTTAGTTTAAGATTTTAACATGTAACTGTTTTTTGGTCCAATAAAGAAAAATAAAAATAAAATAAAATTCGAAGTACTGTGTATCTCAGGACTCAGACTTATTTTTTCAAATTATCGGTTTCGGTTATGGTTTTGAATAAAATGAATTATATATTTACAATCTACTATTTATGGTCTACTTTGCTGTACGTAAATTATTTTAATCGACTACGGGTTTTTTTTTTGGGCATTCACCTTTAAATTTAAAGTTACCCTACGAACCGACCATGCCTAGAATATACAATATTATAATAATGTGTTAGTGTTGCCTCGAGCGACTTTGAATATAAACTTAACAAACAAACAAACAAACAAACAACGAAAACTCAAGAACGTTGAAATAATTCAACGTCCTTGCGAAAACTAATGTACCTGAAACTACCCGCGAGCGAAATTCAGATCGATCGAGCTTTGAATCAGAGAACACTTGAAATTGTAAACTATCATTGAAATTTAATAGTCCAATAAATGTTGAATAATTTTATATGAAAAAGTTGACGTAATAAAAAGGCACTCTACGGCCTTTATTATATTTAAATACAATTCTTTTTTACTCGTGTTTCAAGTTTTACAGTTATATACAGAACAAATTAATAGTACATGTACGGTCGATGACAATGCCGGCTTACCAAATTTCGATCATGCCAGGCTGTCTTCCAGTATTCACAGTTTGCAATAGGAAGAGATCACAATACAATTCAATGCATGGAGAATCGGGCTTTTTCCTGGAGAGTTATCTATAAAATTCAAAAGTGGCACAATCTCTCTTCTGACCGTTAAACTGGTGTACGTGATGGACTAGAAAACTACTAGGCTATAACGAAGTGAAACATTAATTATTCTACATTACATATTCTGCCCTTCGAAAGCCATAACTTATTTTGAAGTCAAATGCACTTAATACAGCCAGTACATAATGGCACAACTTCATTGCGCCAAAATTCGTTTATCGCGCGGGAACCGTACATTTTTCATGGATAAAAAGTATTTTCAGGAACTCAAAGTATCTCCATAGTCCATACCCAGTTGACAGGCATGAGGAGATAACAGACAGACACACTTTTGCATTTATAATATTATATTATGGGTGTGTCCATCAACTCGTAACTACATTAATTGTCTTCTTTTACCTCGTCTTTGTTACCTCGCAATTTTCAGTATCAGTTCTTTAATCTTTTACATCGTTGGCGTGGATTATGCATTTTGCGATAAATCAAACAATGAAGCACAATTTGCGCTGCGCTGCCGTTTTTTGCCGCTCTCCAACTGTTGGACTCTTTTTCTTCTTTTAACTGCGACTTCGCTCAAACTTTTAAAACCCTTTTTTCTTCGCTTCATTTGTTAGTAATGACTCTTTGTAGCTCAAAGACAAAGGTAGTAAGACTTTAATTAAACATTTTACGAAGCGAAACAACTTAGGTACTTTTATATTCTTACTGTTACTGGTGTTCTAAAGTAAACTTTAGTTTCTAGAGTTCCATAAAAGGGATACTTAAAATAGATTGTTTCGGGGTTACTTCACAATTCACATCCGTAGTGTCTTGGTGTGAACGGATCTTATGATAATACGCTATAAAAACTATTGTTAATAACAGTTTCAATTTTGTTCAATCGCGTTTAATTTTTATTTTCGAGTCCTGCATGTTAAGAAAAGAGCACGTTGCTCCAATGCGTTGCGACAACGCGACAGTTGCTTTTTTTTATATGCACCTTGCTGCGTTGCATTGTGGGACCTAAAATTCTTCATTTTGGCAGAACAAGTCAGCAATCTTCCACTCATTCTGTCAAAATTACATTTTTCTTCTTCAAGTATAGTCGCGCGACGTCGCAACGCATAATAATATGGCGCACAATGCGTTATTCCAACGACGCAACTCACTGCAGCAATGTTATTTTCTCTCTAAATAGATGCTATTTAGCTAAACTTTAACTTCAACACCATATAATGTTTCTAGATTGTTAGAACTTTGGAACAGAATATACCACCCACACGACACCTACGTAAAACGTTCGTTAAAACGTTGGGTTTTATAACGTATCAGTTTACTAGCGTTATGTTTAAAATTTCGCACTAGAGTAACTTGACTACTAAACGTTCCGCGCGGCTTCGTGTGCGTAAATAAGAAATTGCGATGGAACCGTACCTACATTCTTTTGCAAAAATTAGCCTATACTATTCTACTCAATGTTTGTACAAAATTACATTAAAATCAGTTCTGTAGTTCGTCAGATCAGCGCGGTCAATCAAACCAACTCTACAGCTTCATAAAATAAAGGAAAAATAATATTTTCCCACTAAAAACTGAAAATAGATTTTTAACCCAAAATTCCACAATGATAATGACCAATATATCAGTCAATCAGCCTATTATACGTGTAATATAATAAGATTATATTATATAATAATGATACAGCCTTATTTATTTAAGGCATTAATTAATTGCGTTTACCATTGCTTATTGTACTGTAAATTAATTTCCATGCAGATGATGTTAGGTTAGATAAACTAAGCTATTAATAATGAATAAGAGCAGCTTAATCAAGACTAATTGGAATTGTGCTAGTTGGCGACTAGGATTAGCTTACACTCCGATAGTTTGCGCTATTTAAAGTTTATCGATAAGATTTCCTTGCAATCGTTCGTCGAAGCAATTGAAGACGTAAGTCGATGAAGTGAATAACCTACATTTTATATTTTATTTATTCTTTATTCTCAAAGTTAACAAGACACATTTAAATACAGTAACAAAATGGCGTACTTGTATGATTGTAATATAAGTACGATAGTATTTAAAAGATATAATATTATATCTTTTTAATTCTCTTCAATATCACTCACAAAGGTGCTAACAAAATAGCATTATTAAGAATGCTCCAACTTCTTAATTAGCAGGTCGGATGTCTGTCAGTACGAATATCGACGTTAATAACATTAAAATAAGATTCATATTAGCGCGCCTTGTACAGTGGCGGTTACGATGCTCGCCGCGTTCTTGATATGGCGAAAATGTATGAAAAAATTTGAGATATTAGTTATTTTTCTTATAACTGGAAAAGTTGTTTATTTTTATATAAAATTTTTAGCGGACTTTATAGATGACTAAATAAGCAACAATTTTTTTGTATATTTATTTTCCTCAGTTCAGTGTATTTAGATATTAAGGTACCTAATCAGACCCCATTTTTTTCATATTTTGCGATTATTGTGATGTTTGTATGCGGCTATAGAATTTTTATGGTACAGTCGTGGAGATGAATATATTATCTTTCATTTGAAACCAAAATATCCTCGCAGTTTGACTCCTAATTCTTTAATAGGGTACCGGAAATTCGCTGATATTTGTAATAGCGTCCTTAAGGAAAGTAATAATGCGTATGTATTTATAAGGAAAGTCTCGTTTAAGTAAAGTGCTACGTATAGGGTCATCCATAACGTATGTCACACGTAAATGGGGAAGGGAGTCAACAAAGTATGACATGGTTTGACAAGGAGTGGGGATGGCCCTTAAAGCTTTTTGACATCACATTTCAAATTCTATACATTGAATCGTGAAATTTAAAATATTGAGGTGGTTTTAATATTAACAAGATAAATTGCAATTTTGTTACGTTATACTAGGGAGCGGGGGAGTTTCACAAATGACCCTCTGTGAAAAGGAGGGGATCTGAAAATCGTGTGACGTACTTTACGGATGGTCCCTAGAACCCGGTAAACAACCCTCCTTCCACTCTGCTGAGCCATTTTGTGTGCTTACACAATTATAAATTTCAACAAAAAGGAAACTCAGAAAAGCTTTTTTCTGAGTTTCCTTTTTGTTGATATTTATAATTAGTTTCGGTAACATATTTTATCTTTAGCCGGACCCTAGACCATCAATTGCATTATGCAATATCACGCTTCAATATAATATGGAACAGTTTTTTTGACAATTAGATTATAGCGCGCGATGTTCAGTATCAACTCTAGACGGTCAATAATATTACGCAATAAAATTGCTCGTCTAGGGGTCCCGCTTAAGAAACATTTTATTACAAACTTAACTACATAATGACTCACAAAACTTGTCTCGTGTTTTTTAACCATAACTTCTATACGTAGCTCTAGACAGTAATTGTCAGAAATTAATGCGATGCTATCAGAGCGCTAGATCCTTTTCTTAAGGGCCTGTTTTACCACTTCCTCATAAGTGCCGGATAGGCTATTCACCACTTAGCTTGAATAAGAATAAAAATAAAAACATTTTTATTCTGTCATTTGGTGGCTTGACAGATAAAGTATGGATAATCTGTCAAAAAAGCCTGTTGTGGATAGCCTATTCGGCACTTATCAGGAAGTGGTGAAAAAGGCCCTTAATCTTTTAATTATCATATTTATAATATTAATAATATTGATTTATACACCTTGTACACAAAGAATAATGGCAAAAATTGAAAGCTTCAGTAACTGTTTTAGCGTTCTATTGTATATCAATTCGATCGCAGTAGCGCTAAACTCCGAGGTTCGACTTCTACGTCAAGTATATTATATACCAAACAGTAACTAGTTGTTTGCTTCTATGCCAAATTGTGCTCAAAGCTCTCCCTAGTAAATTGTGTTCAAACATTGCAATTGTATTGACGTTCAATTTCCTAGTGCCCTAGGTACGCTATGAAATCTAGATTCTACGATACTGGGTCAGTGGAAATATTTTACTTGACTGTGTATGTATCGTCGGAGGTAATTCGATACTTTGCTAACTTTAATACAACCTTTTATTCTGAGGCATTTTTCATTATTGTAGTTCAAAAGGTATCGAATCAATCGATTCCATTGTATTATTAATACAAAAATCTAATTACAAAATATCTTTTGCCTGTTAATTTAATATCTTATATATTATCCTTAGCAATCCTCAAGTATAACGACCTAACGACGACAATAATTATTATTATATTTTTCAAACTCAAACTCAACATTTTTATATTCAGAATAATTTTTGGCAAAATATTTTCTGAAAGTTGTTTACTCATTACTAAGTACTGGTGCCGTTGTGGTGCGGTGGTACCGTTTCAGGAACTAACCTGAGAAGAACCGGCGAAATTATTACTTCACAATTAACACAGAATCTAAATAATAATTAATTAAAGTTTAAAAAACTAAAAAACACGCATTTATCACGCACTAAGCCAATCTGCCATCTGGTATGTCCCCCATGTTGGATTTAAGTCACGTGACAATTTTTTTTCGTATTCTTAACAGCAACCCTTTCATTTGATACCCATATGGGGGTGCGTTTCAAATAGCCTGTCCGCCATCTTGGAGAGGCCGCCATATTGGATTTGTAATGAAGTTTCTTAGCTAGTCATGTATTGTCATCAGAACTCAGAGCGTGTGAAAAATTTCATCCTATTCAAAGACCGAAAAGTGGATCAATTTTAAGATTTTAAGATTTTCTTACATACTTAGTAATTACAAGTGAAGCTAATATTAGCGTGTTATTATTATTTTTAACAAAAAATTAAAACCGACTTCCAAGGTAAAAACAACAGTAGCATCCTTATAATATGAACTAAAAAGTATTTAAAACTTAACTATTTCTGTACTCAATCTTCATCATTTTGAAGTCGGTACCAGATAGCTGAATCTTCATTTCTCTGACAGAATATTTGAAACTTTTGGAACTGGCACCGACTTCAAAATTATGAAGATTGAGTACAGAAATAGTTAAGTTTAAGGCACTATTAGATAGGAAAAATTATTTGATACTTTTAGTTCATATTATTATAAGGATGTTATTATTGTTTTTACCTTGGAAGTAGGTTTTAATTTTTGTTAAAAATAATAATTTAACTCTTCTTAGTCACCTAGTAAACCATCGCGTATATTATTTTACGTATCTTGGTAGAATTTGTTATGAGTCACACTCACAAATATCAGGTAGATAATTTTAAACAATACATATACAAAAAAATGGAAGTGAACACGTGCTAGGTAATATTTTAATAACAATTATTATTGCAACTTACTTCTCTTTTTTCTTTCGAATCTCAGAAGTAATGTCAAATTTTTTGAGAAAAACAAATTTGTGGTACATAAATCGCTTAGAACTTGAATCATTTATTTCGAAACAACATAATATTAATATTTTTATTAAAATCGCTATGAAAAGTACCATTAATATGTTGATAACGACATGATGATATAATTATTATGGTGTTGTGGAGGCATATTGTATCCATATTATACAACCATGTGACATTGGTGACCCTGATGCGGACGTGGTGATGATGATTATGATGATGATAATAATATAATATAATAATATCTATGGACGCTTTTAGACCACGTCAGTCTGGCCCCATGGTAAGTACCTGATGGACTTGTGTTACAGGTACCAGACAACGGAAATATATTTAATACTTTTATACTATACATATATTTAAGATTTTCATTATATGATAAATATATTTAATACACATCCATGACCCAGGAACATTGAAAACTTTTTGTTCCGTCGGCGGGATTCGAACCCGCGACCTCCGGCTTTAGCTACCAACGTGCTATCCACTGAGCCACAGAGGTCGTCATGATGATGATGATGAATGTAATTTGTATATTAGCATATGTTTTCAGTTCTTAAAACAGCGCCTAAATCCCCAAATTTGTGTCTATGAGGAATCCAGAGTTCTCTTAGTATCTTCGGAACCATAGTATACCTTGGCGCAAAATCTTGCGTTTTGGTAGCTTAAGCTTAGGATACTTCTCATAAAACCAAAATTACCATAATTATATGTTTCCTTATAAATTTTGAGGAGTTCCCTCGATTACTCATCATCGCATCATCAGGTCATCACTTTTGTGAACATGGTGCCAAATTTGAGTGAAACCTGAAATACAACAAAACAAAAATTTTGAAAATCGGTTCACAAGCGGCGGAGTAATCGTTGATAAAAAAAAAAAAAAAAAAAAAATATATGTCCACAGCCGAACATAATAACCTCCTCCTTTTTGGAAGTCGGTTAAAAAATGAAACAGAATCGTATTTAACATTGTCTAGACTTAGTTTTAGCAGTAGGAACGCCTATTTGTACATATAATATACATAGTTTTCCTGTATTGTATTTAGTTTTAAGCTGTACAAATAAAGAATTTTCTATTCTATTCTATAAAGTCTATCGATATTGCCTATTTGTATCTTATTTTCACGTATTTTATCTTATTTTCATAAGCAGCAAAAGTAATATTTTATACAACAAAAACATTAAAATAATTATACGCTGGCATCGACGGAAATAATTGACTTTTATACAATTTGCTTTCACGTCCATTGCGAATATTTATTCAAGCACTTATCAGAAATAATATTTAATTAACACGTGGTTATAACACCTGTTATTGAACTAACATAATTGAGAACATTAAGTTAATTATTGTGTATTCGTTTCATTCGTGTTTTAGTATCCATCCATACTAATAATAAATGCGAAAGTGTGTTTGTCTGATACCCCTTCACGTCCAAACTATATACTTAACCGATTTCGCTGAAATTTAGTGTTGACAATAGACATGATTTAAGATCGGGAATGGATAAAATAATACTTTAATCCCGGAAAAATCACGGTTCCCGCGCGATAAACAAATTTTGACAGGCGTCATCTAGTTCATATTAGTGAGGGAAAGTATGTCTGTCGGGTAGATGTTCACGTTTAAACTATTAAACCAAATAAACTTTGAAATGAAAATAAAATTTAAAATCTCTGGAACGGACTAAGGATATTTATACTGGTAATTTACGGTACCCGGGTGACATTTTTTTTTTCTAAACGCGGTTTTAATAAATGACGATACGACTACGCCGAACATTCCACTTCCAAATGTCATTTAGTGGTTTTTGTGTAAGTGTGTATTATACATGTTACACACATGCATGATATACACAAATTCTTATTCAAATAATAATTATTATTATATTAGTGAAGATATCCAAATTGCGTAGCCAATTTACAAAGAGCTCGTAGACCCTCTACGAAGTGCTACGAAATCTCTATCCACAACTTATTTGACAGATACTCCATTCTCTATTTGTCTAGTTAAGTTGCGGATAGCCTATCCGGCACTTATCAGGTAGTGGTGAAACTGGCCCTTGGTAAGTTTTGATTATTTTTCAATGCTTAATGCTCATTAATTAACATTGTATTTCATATTACAATATTGATAGGATTGATAAATTAGTTGATAAATTCTATTAATTTATTAATCATATTCAGTTGAATGTAATGATAATATCTCGTATAGTATTAATTAGCTGACCTAATAAACGTAGAGTATGCACTATGTAAAACAAACAGGAACGGTTAATGTCATTAGCCACTAATTAATTGTTAGGCATAATATTATATTTTAACGAGCTTTTGCCCGCAGATTCGCTCGCGTTAAGATGTATTATATATGTATGTAAATAGAGACGACCGCGCCGCTATTTAAACAAATCGTTACATACAATTGCTTTTGACCTCGCGGTGTGGCGGCCAAACCGCTCGTTCGTTCGCGGACGCATATAATTCGACCCTAAAACAACATTGAATCATGAAATAGTTTATTATTCTCTTGGAAGTGCTTTACTTTAAGTACTTTTATTTCTGAGCAAAATAATAATTATAATGGAGTACTTCCGTGCGAGAGGTTAAGTGGTGAATTTAAAGTGAAGCGGGTTACAGGTAGAGAAACAGACACCTTGGCAATTACAACATTAGTACGCATTGGGTGGAAAAGAAAGTGTTGTTTATTTAGTTTTGTTCATTTCATAAATTGAATTAATTCCACGTTACGTAGAGGCTTAAATTAATGTATACTTTTAGTTAGTACCGAGATGTGAAAAGCGTTGAAAATATTCCAGAGAAGTATAATTAAGAACAGGTTTTGCTGGAAAAAATTATACCCGCGCGTTAAACGAAGACGCTGTTAATAAAGCGTGGCCAAATATAGCAAAGGATGAGACGTGTGGAAAGAAAGAGGGGAGACCTTTGCAAAATAGTGGGAATCGGCTGTTAATAATAAAAATAATGCACTTACCTAAAGTTGCTTGACCACAAGCCCACAACTTTAGTTAAAACCTGTAAAGGAGAATCTAAAATATTTCAAAATAATATTAATATAAGAATACGGCAAACGAAGTTGCGGCAATGCTTAAACTTATTTCAACCTTTACCACGTAATTTCAAGGTTAGCTAACAATATTGCCTCTTCCACAAACTCCTGTGAGGTTTACTGAGGTAGAAAATACATTGCGCGCCGAGAGTGCACGTGTGACCTTTACGATTGTATTTATGCAGCAATGTAATTAAGCGTGCACTTTAATTACAATACGTGTCGTTACTATGATTACTTAGTAGGGCTTTGAAATTGTAATTGAACTTCATAAAGTTGAGTAAGTAAGTAGTCAAACATGAATTTTCAATTAATTTAATAACATTAATTAAAATAGCATTTCATTACTTTAATGACCAAGAGACACTCTTATAAATTTTATACGTTTTAATTACAAGCAAAGCTAATATAAAAACTCGTATTTAAATTATTACTTTTTTGTTTCCCTTTCATTATCCTATTACCTTTCTCTGTAGTTAAAATTTTTCTTGACGAATAAAAATCTGAGAGAAATTCATTTTTCCTGTATAATATAAACAAACCTACGAGTTTTTATTTACCTACTTTATCTTCTAGCTAATAATATAACTAACTATACATAGAATGACGCCTCCGTGGTCTAGTGGTACACAGCGCGGCTCTTGACTCGGAGGTCGTGGGTTCGATTCCCGCGTTGGAAACATGTTATTTCCAAGTTTGGTTAGGACAATGCAGGCTGATCACCTGATTGTCTGACAAGTAAGATGATCCATGCGTCGGATGGGCATGTAAAAAGTCGGTCCTGCGCCTGATCTCTCACCGGTCGTGTCGGTCTGCCGTCCCACTGGGTTACGAGAGTAAAGGAATAGAGAGTGCTCTTGTGTACTGCGCACATACTTGGGCACTATAAAAATACTCCTGCGTAGCTGGCCTGGTTTCAATGAAACCGGCACCGTCACCGAAACCGGTGTGGGAGCTATTATATTATTATATACATAGAATTCACATTTTCTTGATTTCTAATCATTTTCCCGGTAAGCCATTTATGCAAAAAAACGTCAGTTTTAAATTGTTTACCCACATCATATTATCATGTCTTCATTTATAATATTAGTACGGATATTGTTAAAATGATAACCGCTAGTAATCAATATCCATTTGTGATTAGTGATTACTCAGTTACCCGATGCTCTCAGTTATCTGTAACACCACTTAGTTACACCATGTTACACCTAATACCTAGCTCTAATTGTACAAACAATTGCAATTGTATGTATGTTTTATGTTTGTGCACGCATATCTCCGGAACTATAAGTCCGATTTAAATGATTCTTTTTTTATTGTACTAGGTATTGTTCAACTTAGGGAATACTGCAAGTTTAATCAAAATCGGTTTAGTAGTTTTTGAGATAGAGAATTTTAATTCTTAATTATGTACAATTTTGAAGTCGTTTTATCAGATACCTTTTTCAGAAATAGTGTAACGTATAGTGCCGGGCCTTAGCTAGTCTATTTTATCAGCATGTATATTATAACTTCCAATATTTTTGCAGGAAATCAACATGATCAACCGGATGAACATGCGGGAGAGACTGCCCATGATATACCCAGCAGCATTCCCATACTGGTTGCAAGGTTACCCACGAATCCCCATGCTGGAACCAATCGAACCCAACTTCCAACCAATAAACTTCAAACCAATGAACCTTCGGCCCGTGAGCATGCTACCGATTAACTATCATCCTATGAACCTGCAACGCATGGGCGTTATGGATGAATCACACGAAGCCGCAACGCATATACAAACGAATAAGATGAAGAAAGACGAAACGAAGAAAGAAATTAAGACAACCAGTAATACACCTGTAAACGTTGCCAGTGAGAAGACGAATAAAATGACGAAAGAAGAAAAGAATAAGAAGAAATTTGCATTGACACCTTTTGAGGCCGGCTACTACGACCGCAAAAAAGAAGAACATGGGATAGTAGATGCCAAAAACATGGAGATGCCAAAGTCTGCAAGTAAGTATTAGTATATACTATAGAGACTTAATTCATGTTGACTAAATATTATATTGCCGCTCTTTAATATCAGACAAAATCGTAATAAAAAAATTGAAAAATCTACGAATAATGAAAACTGATTTCTATAAATCTTAGAAGATAAGGGTGTATAATATATTTTTAATGAATATGAATAGCAAAATTAGCGATGTACCACACAACATCGCAATTACCGTTGTCCGTGACGTCAGAAGTTGCTTAGAAGAAGTTTGGCAAAACTTTTAATTTGTATAATAATATTACAATTTTGATCGTGCTAACCTAAATTATATTTGTCTTTTTAGGGTTCCGTACCCAATGGGTAAAAACGGGACCCTATTACTAAGACTTCGTTGTCTGTCCGTCTGTCTGTCTCCAGGCTGTTTCTCAAAAACCACTATAGCTAGAATTTTTCATAGATTAAAATACTGAAATTGTATCGATTACACCAATCTAAAAAAAATAGACAGATATTCTGAGATATTTTATTTTATTTGACAACTCTGCCCTCAACATACATAGACATTATAATTATTACTTAATTTTAATATACTCAAGAGTTTACCAAAAACGTATACGTATGTAGTTTATTTCAAAATCTACATTAATGTTACCTAATCTCCCGGAATGCGGCTGTTGCGAATTTAAATGAACCTGCATACTCGTAGAAAATGTAACTATGCAACAGATTTACATTTTAACCAGTCAGTGAGTTAGTAAAATTTAACTAACAGATCGTTTCTCAGTAATCGTCTCACTGCATGTGATCAAAACTACCTTGCACTCACCGCGCTTTTAGTTAAAGGCTTTGAGAGCACTTACTGAAAATTGAGGATTTGATCGTTGAGTACGTACACGCTTATTGCGCTGATAATATGGATACATGAAAGTACCCGGAACTGTACATGTTACTTTGACAATGAATATATTATTTTAATAGCCAGGGCAAAGTTATTACGGTATCCACAAGAACACTGCACTTTTTTCAGGGTAAAAGACTATTTGTAATCTAAAGGAGTAGGTAATTCAGTTGTCTTTGTCTGAAGAAAATACAGTACAAAACGCTATTAAATACCGCCTGGCCACGGGACAATCGCCAATGCGAATATTCGCACGGTGCGAACGGCGAAGCGTCTTGCGACTGAAACATACGTATTACGTATAGCAATGTACTTATCAAGCCACGCGCAACGGCGACCGGCGAAGCGACCGGCGAAATGTACCGAGCGGTTTGCGCCGGCGTTTGTACAACTGTCCCGGCCCATAGGTGAAGAAAGGTTTTCTAGTTTCTACCTATGTCATAAAGTGGAATTTTATTTGGATTTTCGTCGGTGGCGGTTGCTTGCGGCATAGATCGAAAATTTCCCTTTAAAAGACGAGTCATGTCCTTCAACTAGTATAATTTACACGGCCTTTCAGCCTCTGAAATTGTTAGCTCATTTTGAGATCAAACACGTTTTATGAGCTCGTTGTATAAACTGGCTTGCTTACACGTCGTGATGTTAATAAATTTATATAACTAATCAAAGTGAATACAGGCCCATAATTTAAATAATATTGTATATTTGACGACCTCTGTGGCTCAGTTGGTGGGCTGTTGGCAGCTCAAGCAGGTCGCGGGTTCGAATCCCGCCGGCGGAACAAAAAGTTTTCAAAAGTTCCTGGGTCATGGATGTGTATTAAATATGTGTATCATATATTATAATAAAAATCTTAAATTTAAGTATAATATAAAATTATTAATTAGATTTCCGTTGTCTGGTACCCGTAACACAAGTCCTTCAGGTACTTACCACGGGACCAGACTGACGTGGTGTGAAGCGTCCATAGATATTATTATAAAAAAAAATAGTATAAACTAATACTATCCATAATAATTATTCGTATTTGTGTCTGTCTACTAGACTGCTTTTGGTGTTTAACATGCCATGCAGACACTAACTTCTAAGTCCCAGGAAAAGGACATCATAATATATTTTTATTCCGAAAAAATGTACGGTTCCCTGTTACATCGAACATAAAAAATTGAAGACGTGAGTGGAAGAACACGATAACTAACAGTAAAAAAATATCCACAGCCGAACATAATATAACCTCTTCCTTTTTGGAAGTCGGATAAAAAATTGCCGTTTTTAGGGTTCCGTACCCAAAAGGTAAAAACGGGACCCTATTACTAAGACTTTGATGTCTGTCCGTCTGTCTGTATGTCTCCAGTCTGTATCTCAAGAACCGCTATAGCTAGACTTCTGAAATTTTCACAGATTGTGTATATCTGTTGCCGCTATAACAACAAATACTAAAAATAAAATAAAGTTTATTTTTAACGGGGGCTCCCATACAAGAAACGTGATTTTTTGGCCTTTTTTGCTCGTAATCAATAATGGTAACAGCTACGCAATTGAAATTTTCACAAAATCCTTAATTGTATTTGTACTTTGATAATTAACAATAAAATTAAAATAAAGTAAATATTTAAGGGGGGCTCCCATACAAAAACACGATTTTTTGTCTACTTTCGCTCTATACCGGTAGGTCCGGTACGGAACTTGGCCGATTTTATTTGCATAAATGAAGGCTTTAGCCAGAAAAATAAATTGAAATAAAAAACTGTGTAGCCATTTAATGTGTAGCCAGGTGATAAAGTAGTGGTTTGGTCAAATTTCGTGTTCTTCCACTCTTCATCTTCAATTCATCGGAATTGTAATAATATATAGTATAACATCGGTTATACTTATAAACCTTTTCCCTAGATTAAATTACTTCAAAATCTATGATGTATTTTACCAAGTAACTAACAACGAACTCATAGAAAAGTAATAACCTGAAGTATGTAAGGATAACTTCTCCGAAGTCGGTACCTCTATCACAGACCTTCGTTGAAGTTAGATTGAAAACAAGGATATTAAAGTAAAGTTAGTGAAGTTTCTGACATTGTAACAGAAAATAGAATAAAGTTATATCTAAACAAACTTAGGTACGCATTTAAACCAGAATTTTCCGCTGATACGACAAAGTTACTGCCGCACTCAGACACAAATTAATTTTTACTGTTATCTGTCTCTAGATACAGTAAATCGAGGTAACGTATTCCTCTGATTTCTACTTCAAAATAGAGCCTACCTAATTATATATTTTTTAAATATATTCAGGAAGAGTGCGTCTAATTGCCTCTACGTTTTTATTTTATCCTAAAGATCTTTCAAATTTGTTTTATGGTCGGTCCATTGGCGGGATACGGGGCATTCATTTTTTAAAATTTTTTAGAGTCATATTTTTAATTTTAGAAAAAATCTAACGTAGAGGCACGCTTTAACTGATCCCAATATTGTATTTAAAAATCATTTGTCTAGACGCATTGTCCAGGGAGTAAATTGGGGAATACGTTTGTATGGCAAAACAATGCTAGCGTACCCTATTAATACTCTGTATTTCCTAAAGTAATGATCGTACAGTAAAAATGTTTAGACGTAATTTATAGCAAAATAATTTAATATAGATAATTAATGTAGAAGTCACTAAAGAGATATAATAAATAATTTTCGAGTCACTAGCAAAAACCTTGAAAAATAGACATTTCCCCCCTCTCCCACCGGCGGCTCTTGTCCCACCCTCGGTGACTTTTAGTATAATATTCATTATTCATCTGGACACCTTTAGGAATAAGTGTACCAACTTTCAAAACTACACGTATTATTCGGTCTGAATTCCTTAAGTATATTAATAATTTTCCCAGGCTAAATACTTTACTGTATTTAAATGAAGAGTTTGACATAAGCCAATAACATTATGTGTCAAATTCTTCATATTTTAATTCCATTCAAGTAGTAATATAATAATAATAAATCCGCCTCATATCTCCGTCTTAATAATAATAATATCCACGTCGCCGTTCGACGTATCAGATAATTACTAATTATTATATTATGACAAGTGGCTTTCTTGTGAGTTGTGACATAATAAGAGTAATAGGGATTAGCGTAAATCCGACAAAAAAATAATAATAATTAAGAAAGCCTCTTGCTCTATTAATTACAATAACAACTGAGGCGTGTCTATATCTCTCTGTTACATCTTACGTCTCACACACAAAAATACTTAGAAGACACAAAATATATTATATTGGTTAAGGTTTAGAGCAGACTTTACCAAAGTAGGCGATAACGCCCCATTGTGGGCGCTGAAGATCTAAAAGGGTGAACATGGTGTGGGACCCAGAAAAAAATGGTGGCGTTGTGTAGAGGCTTGGGGGGTAATTTATTTCATCTGGGTACATTTTGAAATGAAACAATGGGAAGCTAAAACATAATTTGTTCTCAAAGTGGGCGGTAAGTTTGGGACCCCTGGTTTAGAGGCAACTATTGGAACAATTTAATTTAAAAATCGCTTTCTAAAGACTAATTTATTGGTGCCACTCAATGACAGGCCTTTAAATGTAACGTCAAGCTAGGAATTAATTTTAGATCCGTCGCCTTACCCTAGATTTGAGTAGTTAAAAACGTCTAGCTAGAGAGTTTAAATTTACACAGATCATGTATTTCTGTTGTTGCTTTAACAACAAATACGAATAACAAAATAAATTAGATTGTATTTCTTCTGGGCTTCCATACATGATACAACAAACTTAATTTTTTGCCTTTTTTGCTCGATATTATATAATATAATATTTATATAATAATTAATCATAAAATATAAATAAAATTAATAATTAAGGGGGCTGCAATACAAATATACAAATTTAGCCTTTTTTGCTCTATAATGGTACCTGGGAACCCTTCGTGCGCGAGTCCAACACGCACTTTGCGGACTTATTGAATTTCTTTATTAACTTAATATTATGCTAATTAGTACTCACATACGGTTTTGCTCGATAGTTTTACTCCAAATTGAGCAATAACCCCGTGTGGACCGCAAAACTGACAGCTCGATGGAATTAAATATGTCAAATATTATGTCATTTCCTTCGATTCGGAGTAAAACTATCGAGCAAAACCGTATGTGATAATGTGAGTACTTAGCATTATATTCACATTTGGTATTACGTCATAGCTTAAGGAGAAATGGAGTTTGTGGATGGACCCTTTGAATAAAGTTGATATCGAATTACTAACTTTGATAAAATATCATTACCTTTATGAGCTTTTCTTGTACCTCGACGCGATATCTATGACATACTTTATTTAATGGATAAACTATTTATAACTTGCCTCTTATATCAGGATAAAAACTTCTTTCTTCTCTTCTGTTAACGAAACTTTATTTCAGTAAGGTATTGTCAGGTTTAGTGTAGATATTACATTGATGTCGATCGAATCGAAAATCGATTCTGTGGCTTGGGCGTGAAGAGGTAACAGACAGACAAATTTAATTTATATATTACATCATTATAATAATATTTTGCCAATATTCTAATAATAATAATTACCTACTTATCTTGAAATATTTGCTAAGCCAATGTTTAATGTATTACATAAAACTGATGACGATATTTTGTTAGTTTCATTTTACGCCTCTGCTGAATTTTCAACAGCCTTCGATCGCGTTGTACTTGTGTCAATATGCTATTATTATGGTGTAAAGGCTACGCTGATTTTATATTAGCAAGTAGGCCAAGGCTAGGCTTAAAATCATTTCAGTTTTTTTTCCAAATCTCGCTTGATCTTTGGCTAAGGCCCTTACCTACATGTAACGAGCATTTGAATTTTGAAATTGAATGTGGAATCGCAATATTTGCTGTCCCAACCGTGAAATTGGGGCACTACAAATGAATTTGGAATAATTAAAGTATCGAGAGTTCGCTGTGAATGCATCCGCTTTTAATTGATTCGTTCCCTGATTTTACAAGTTTTTGCACTATCGCAATTCGCAACTTGGACTCGAACATTCAATTAAAAAATATTACGAGTATTCAAAGATCATTTTCCGATTTAGGGGTCTGTTTGTGAAATTTGAAGTTCGTTAGAGTCCAGGTTCCCCCTTATACCAGCTAAACGGTTGCTTCTGGAAATGTTAAAAAATTCACGGGAGTAGGAAATATGCTGAATTTAAAAGGAAAACTATCACGGCTGAAATTTGTAAAGACTTCTCAATTAAGTTATTACTTATTAAGTAATAGTCGATCAATTAAAAAAAATGTATTCGGAGAAGTATAAAGGAACTTTTCGTTCAAATTCCTTTGAACGTAACTGAGATGATGTTGTTAGTACCTATAGTTAGTGTAAAACACGTTAGAAACGTTCATTCATTAACCATACAAAAATTGCCAGCAACTAGCGGTACTACCCTATATTACGCGTGGCCTGACACTTGTCCGGTTTTTATTTAAACTTGGGCTTAATTTTTAGTTGGACCCGTGAGCGCAGCGATGATTCATGAGCCCCTCGCGCCTCGCCAAACCCGTCAAAACCCAAACCTGAGCAAAACGAAGACCCTTGTTGCCGAAAACCTCGAACGTCTACGCATCGGCCTGTAAGTACACTTCTAACATTTTCCTTTCCTATATGTTACGAGCTTTTGTAGTGGTTAGTTCATTTCAATGGTTTCGTGATATTATATGTGACAGTATCTTCACATTCACAACTAATTAAAAAGATCAAAACTTTTAAGGCATCGTGTTCCAACTTTCGCTCTTTTGATGTTCACAGCCTTTTGAAACAAAATCATTAGTTCAAAAATAAATTCCACATCAAAAACTCTCGGTCCATGAAACATTAGAAAATTATATCATAATGGCGTTACGAATATAATGTAAATCTACTATACTACTAGATTATACGTCAGACAATAATTCTGACGTATAATCTTAATAGTTTTATGATATAGTATACAAATAATAAGTAATTGCTTATCGTATTAACAAAGCTGTTATCGCTTTTTCGAAATGAGCCAGCATCATAATATTCGCATATTTAAAAAGATTCAAGAAGGAACTCGAATTTTTGTTATCTATGTCCGGTATTATAGAAAATAGAGCCTGAACTTTTTAAAGTAAAGTGTAGCAGTTAAGAGGCCGGGGTACCCTCGAAATTTTCATACATTCTTAATACCAAAATCATTTTCTCATACGAAAATATTTAACATATTTGAGTTATTTTTCAGTTTAAGATAGTAATTACCTAGGGTCCTGAACAAATTTTTTGTAAAAAAAAATTTCGAGGGTACCCCGGGCCCTTAAGCCTAAAGTCTGTTTTCAAATAGTGTCCCAGCTTTGAGATGAACCGCGTTGAAACATGCGGGCGACAGCTTACAAAAGACCACGGTAATCTGTAGCGTTTAAAGTAAATCAACAATGCAATTCCGATCTAAATCGTTGCCGGTAAAAGCCGCATTTCATGGTTAATCTGAGCAAGTAAGCGTCTTTTTTGAGATAAACTGGAACAGACTTTTTAAAGGAACTGTATTTATTTATTGTAAAGCGATTTTTTTTTATAGGTAAGAATATACTTTTTGAAGTAATTATTATATAATATAATTGTAATCGACTCAGATGATGCCTGCAAATCTTTTCCGGGATAAAAAGTATCTTATGTCCTTTCTCGGGACTCAAAGTATCTCCATACCAAATTTCAACATCGGTTCAGTGATTTGGGTCTGAAGAGGCAACAGACAGACAAAAAGACAGACATATTTTCGCATTTATAATATTAGTATTGATTACATTACTGACAGTTAATGCCTCAAGGAAAAGAATCTCATGTAGATCTTTGAGATCTAAGTTCCAGTCGTGGGGTTTGATTGAAAGATTTGCAGCTGCATACCGTCGCCTGGACAAGTAGGTAAAATCGTGATCAGAAGTCCGGTGTCTAGTAGGTCATCTGTACCATTAAATATAGCTGCCTTACTCCTAACAGATTCAGAATCGAATCAGATCTAATTCCAAGCTTTTGTTACTTCCGAATATAATATATATTAGCGCAAAATCGTGCTGCGGCTCAATTTGGAACTAATTCTACCTCAACGGCTTTTCCCACTCCTGAAAGCTATTCTAGCGAACGATCGTGCTGCGGCTCAATTTGGAACTAATCAGACTCCTAAATCAAAATCGTATCAGTTTCGGGAATGAGACTGCTGGATAACGACTGCAGAGGATAGAATTTGGGCATTTTAAAATCACCCCGATGTATGGCCAGGGTTCAACCAAACCAGTTACCGTCAATGTCAGCGAGGTACTAAGGCATTATTATAAATGTATTATAATAATTATTGTAGATAAAGTTATGGAAGGCAGGCGAGCCCAACTCGGTTAGTTTTTGAACATAAAACACATTACTGTAATTTCATAATAAAAATTAACGAAACATGACAGCATCTGGTACAAGCACTCACTTGTTCATACTAATTAAAAGGTGTAATGAAATAATATCTTAATAACCCAAATGCCGGCGACAGCAGGACTTTCGTCATTTTATAAAAGCTAAAAGTTTGAAAGTCTTTAAGGGTGTCTGGCAGTGAGAAGGAACTGCCAAAAGTGTCCGGCTGTGGAAAGCGAGATTTCTACAGTTATCCTGAAAAAGATTAGATAAAAAATTGAGCTTTACACTTTATAGAAAGTTAGGTAGACCTTCAAACTGGAACTCTTAAAGTAACCGCGACCGAAACTCCAAATTTGCTGGTCGTTCTGAGCTCTAAAGGGGCCACACTACGGCAAACTTTCAACTTCTATAAAATGACAAAGGTTTGGCTGTCGCTTGCTCTTGGGTAATAAGTGCACAAAGAGCCAGCTCGTATATACCTGCTCCAATTAGTTAGAGTTAGCGTTAGCGTTTTGCCACTTGCTTAGGGGGGCAGATCAGCTTAGGTACTGAAATAACTCGCATACATTAATAAATTAGTTAAAAATAGTTTTAGAGACTTTAAAGCGTTTTCATGGTTATTTACTCGTAATGTTGGTTGTTAAGGCCCCCATATACTAGAGCCACAGATTACTAAATAGTTACGGGGCATCAACCGAATCCGGTGGACTGATCGCAGGTCGTTCTGACCGGATTCCTTTTGTACATTTCCAGGGGGAATGGAAAAAAAGGAATCCGGTGCACGTGTCTGGACTCCAAGTCTGATCGGCCTGCGATCACTCCGACCCGATCCGATCGGCCTCTCTGTATATAAAGTCCTTTAGATCGTTGACGGGTGGACATAATGAAGCTATAAAGGTTCTGTGACTGAACTATAGAATCCTTATTTTGCCATGACGTCAAAAATATAACAAACACAAAATACATTGCATTATTTTTATCCTTAACAAACACCGCCGTTTTTTAAGTCGGTTAAAAATATACTTTGTAATACGTAAGTAAATTAAATTGCAGGGCAAATAAGGAACTGCGAATTCCCGTCTCCTTAGTACCACTAAATCTCCGCTGGTTGAAAAAATACGAACCTCATGATCACGAGAGGTGATGATGAATAAGATTTTATCACTTAGAACCCCCTACAGATCCCTTAGTAGCATGGACATGGAGTGAAGGAAATGAGTGAGACTAAAGTACAGGCTTTTTTGAGACCACCTTTCTCCACTATTATACTTTCTGTCTCTACTAATACTCTTCGAGAAATCGGAGAGAAAAAGCCGGTAAAAAACACCCTGAACTTTCACGAAAATAATAACATAAGTTCAATTTCTTGGATCTCGAGCTGAAAGGTAACGCTTAGATCGTAATATTATAATGTAAGGCTTTGTAGAACTTCAGTCACTTGATATAGCCTTTTCTTCATGGAGACTCAAAAGAGCCTGTATTTTACAACTTAGCAAATATCTAAGCCTGAAAAGATTTGTATAATGAAAACTCTACTACAAAAGTGATGTTTATTTGAATCTCTACGTAATCAACAATTATACTCACAGAACTTTCTTAAGATACTTTGTCCGTAGTATTTAAAAGAGTTTGTTGTTTGGTATTTGATCGATTTCCAGATTCCATAAATAAGTTTAAAAGTTGACGAAAGGAACTAAACCATTAGTTTTTTGCACTCAGTGCTAATAAGGTGAACGACTTGTCAAAGGCACTTTACTAATTAAGCTTCGCGCACGTTGTGACGATGCACATCGGAGCGGGACGCGTTGATTGTACAAATTTCATGATCGAGTATGCGATGGGCTAACGTATGTGAAATTTGCGGCCCGCTCCACTTCGAACCGTTGCATTGTGTGGAGCTTTAGCCTTCAAGGTGAGACATAGCGCTGCCATTATAAGAATTCAATTCAAATGTTTTAAATAAAATAGTTAAAAACTTATTAAATTGCCAATATGTCTTTGACTAAGCAGTTTTCCTAATTTGTGGTAGAATTTCCATTAGAAAAATTGTCGAATTTTATTTAGATGATGATAACTTGTTTTAGAGGTGCAACTATCGTTAGTGATACAGACTTATAATCATCTACAATACGATAAGGGTAATATGTCGAAATTTTATTAATTAAAAAATAATAAATACACGATTGGCTTAATACATTAACTTTATTGTATGATGAATTTTAGTAGTTGCATGCTAGAGCGGTAGAAAGTACTGTAATATTCTAGTACGGCATAGAAAGGTACGATTTTTAGAGACACGCAAACGAATTTGTGCTGGAAATTATGAGCGGATTTATATTATTATGTATAATGTATAATAAAAGTATGTTTTATTATGTATAGTACATACTTTAAATTTAATTTTAAAATATATTTTATGTTATAAATATTTATTTATTGTGACTGGGATTTTAATGGCAAACATGTACTTTAATTACAGAATTCGTTCTCCTTAAATCGTACTTCAGTTTGGCTTTACATTAACTTACTTACTACACTAACCTACTAATTAACAAAAGTAGTTAATAGAAAGCGTACTGAAAACAGCTAGCTTTTAGTTTCAAAACAATCTTAGAACAATATAGACTCTACGGTTTACGCGAACGGTCGAAAGAAATGTTAACCATTTATTTACACTCACTCAATCACTATAATTATTATTTAGGCTGGTTTTAGTGTCACGCGGGCCGTCGGTACGGATCGCTACGTATACCGATTTGTATGAAGTTTTAAGGAGTAATGCGGATGGGTCCGTACGGACCCCTCCGCATTACTCTAAAACGTTCCTTAAAGCGTAATGCATATTGCATATATACGAAGCGATCCGTACCGACGATCCGCGTGATACTAAAACCAGCCTTACTCTATATGAAACGTAAAAGTGATTAATTACTATTTCATCTTGATTGTTTTCCTGTAAAATCAACAAGTAGTGGAAAAGTATTCTTTACTTTGCGTGTGCAAGCTATTTATATTACATTAAGTTATATAATATTTAATTACTATATAAGTATCGACCGTACGCGGTATAGTGTTTGCACGGAGAGAAAACGCTAAAGTCGCATGATTGCAATCTTAAATAGTGAAGCTATAATAAAATTACATAGTATTAGGTACATTGTAAATAATTAGATTCTAGATTACATGCTTATTAAATTTAATCATAATATTATGTGCTAATAATTCTTCTATTGTAGTCCTCAAGATAAGAGTGTGGGGACGGACAAGCCTCCACATTTCCATGTCTTGGAGACACCAACTGCGGACCCTGCTGGGTCTCTCTTTGGTGTGGCCCTTCTAGCGGCAGTGGGGGCTTCCCTGGCTATGGCCCTCATCGCGTTCGCCATTGGATGGTATACGTATGTATCTTAGGAAAATGCTTAAAAATAAAATATATTACATATTTTTAACAAAATACGTGTCATATTATGATTGGATCGACTTGTTATTTTTATATTCTCTCAATAATCTCATCAAATGTGTAAAAAAGTATAATATCATAAAGTGGAGTGTTTTGAAATTTGAAAGTTCTGTGAAACATACATTTTCATCAAAAAGATACGGTACATTTAATACCAAAATAATTAATGTATAATAAAAATAATATGTATTGCATAGATGTAATAAATATATGAATAAAGATTAATTATTATTATTATAGTATAATATCAATATATTTAAGTCACTTGGTGATTGCTGTAAGTAACTTATCCATCAAATTATTTAAAACGTATAGGAAAATTTGCCTATAAATTGTCCAAACTTAGGATCTACAAAATTAACAACTTTAACTGTTAACAGTTAAAGTTGTTAATTTTAATTACATAAGTCTAGAGAGCAAATAAAGTTGGCGTAACTTTTATTATATTCTCTGCAAACTTTAGGCAGGTAACTTTTACTCAAACAATATAAACTTGCTATCCCGACGTACGTTGTTTTGTGTGAATATTACGCAGAAGACTTAATGATTATAGCTCATATTTCTTTCAATTTTTTCAGAAATTCTCTCCTTAATCAGAACTGATATGATTGTTTTAAATGACAAATTATATAGATAATAATTACTCTGCCCAGTACTTCTGAATTTTTAGAAAAAACGTTTATTTTGAAATTCATATCCGTCTTGCAATGATAAAATGATTATTCATCAACTGACGTCTCGTCAATCGACTCGTCTGTTTGATTGGTCTTTTTTGCCTGGCTCCAATAAAAAACTTGAATTAACATTTATCAAAGTTGCAAGAGCTTTAACAAACTTGTCTGAGTAATTACAAACATAAATGCTACTATAAAACAAAGTCAGTAGATACTATGCAGTTGTTGTGTAATAGCGTCGTTTGTCTCGAAGTAGCTGGGCTATTGTTGACCGTTTGTTCAAAATATCTGGTGTTCTCTTTCATAAATTCAAAGAGCGAGGGAGATAACATTATAAGGAATCCACAATAGCGCAGGGAAGTAGGCTTTAAAGTAAGTACCTAATAACGAAATTATTTAATTTTTTTGTTATTTAAACATATAAAAGTTATTATAGATAATGTATAGACGCTATAGTTAGCACATATATTTCAGTTTTTGACACATATTCACACATAATATAGGACTTCAAGACTGTAGGCTACCAGGGTTTGAAATGGAAGATTGAGAGTAACATAGGTATACGGTCGCCTACGCCGACAATGATAGAGTGAATGAATGCAGTAGTCAAAACTATAACTATAGCTAGCTGTGTAATGTGCGCTCGCGTATAAGGCGAATGCGCCGGCGCAGCTAGGTGAAGACCTTTACTTAAAAAAATGATAATTCCTAGGCTATCTAAGAAGGCGAAGGCTGCGGCCGACGTGGACTACCCGGCTTACGGCGTGACCGGGCCTACTTTGGACGCGACCGGTGACCGCAAGCTCGCCCACTCCGCACAAATGTACCACTACCAGCACCAGAAACAGCAGATCATCGCTATGGAACGGTGAGTGCGTACTATCAGAGAACTTGGTTCATAGGCAGATGGCGGACCTTTGGTCGTATTATGTCAAACTCGACGACAGATATTGAATTGACATAACCCGACATGACGCAGGTCCCCCCCTATCTGCTTATGAATCAATTTCTTCGATGGTATTGATTGTTAGAGGGAGTTTTAATGATTTAAATTAATGGTTATTTACATACTTAGGTCAAATATATTTACGGTCAAAGTCTAACTCAGATACATTAATTTATGATGATTAAACTTCAATTTAATGAAGAGTTTATCAAATCAAAAATTTGAAAATCTTCATATTTTAATGACAGTCAAGTAATATTAATTAAGAATGCTCCAACCGGAGAATTAGCAGGTCGGATGTCGGTTAGTACGAATATCGACGTTAATGACATTAAAATAAGATTCATATTAGCGCGCCTTGTACAGTGGCGGTTACGACGCTAGCCGCGTTCTGGATATGGCGAAAATGTATGAAAAAATTTGAGAAATTTTCTTATTTTTCTTATAACTGGAAAAGTTGTTTATTTTTATATCAAATTTTTAGCGGACTATATAGAGGACTAAATAAGCAACAATTTTTTTGTATATTTATTTTCCTCAGTTCAGTGTATTTAGATATTAAGGTACCTAATCATACCCCATTTTTTTCATATCTTGCGATTATTGTGATGGTTAAAACGTATTTTATGTGAAAATTTTGTATGCGGCTATAGAATTTTTATGGTACAGTCGTGTAGATGAATATATTATCTTTCATTTGAAACCAAAATGTCCTCGCAGTTTGACTCCTAACTCTTTAATAGGGTACCGGAAAATCGCTGATATTTGTAATAGCGTCCTTAACATTCGTCTCTGAGTGCGATAGTAAACCACAAAGTGCTACGGAAGTGCTACGGCGTAGCGGCAGGCGTAGCAACGTAGCTCCGTAGTAAAAGAAAAGCGTAGACTTTGTTGTGTATGTCATATTATATTTATTGATTTTAAAAATTTTAATATGTGTATATAAGTATGTTAATTTTTATACTAGTTGGAGTCAGGGCAGTTGGGTAATGATATGAAACTCACAAAAGTTGGAATCAAAATATTTATCCACATTCTACACTTTCACACAACATCTACTCAAGCGAGTCTACATGCTATTTTTTTCAGTACACATTCATAATATTTTTAAGTTATTTTCTTATAAAAGTATTTCCAAGAGCCATTAAAAGTTTGTAGGATATAAATAATTCGTCATACATGAATGCGTCACACACACAAGTTAACATTACGTGTTTACATATCATTAACATAATATGGCGGACGGCAACCAGATCAAATAATGGAAAGAATATTTTAGAATGTTGCTCCCACCTCATTACACAGAAAATTTGCTTATGTCGCGAAAACCCTATATATTTCGATGCTAAAACTATAGCCTTTCCCAAGCCTCAAAATATTTTTATTTTCATCCAATCAATTTAATAATTTGAATATGAAAATGTAACAATAAAGTAAACATGAAAATGAAAATGAAAATGTGTCTGTCTAATAAACACATTTTCATATTTGTAATTTGTTTGGTAATTATTACATGAGATACAATGTCGGGGACCCTAAATAGTTACACGCTGTATCTTTATTAATTACTACCTATTGCCCGCCACTTTGTCCGCGTCCACGTCAACATTTTCGTTTTTTAAATAAAAAAAAGTATCCTATGTTACTTCTGATACCTCCAAGTGCAAAGTTTCATGATGATTCGTCAAGTAGTTTTAGCGTGAAAGCGTAACAAACATACACGTTTACACATTTATAATATTAATAAGGATAAGAGAGTATCTATCGACAATCCTAAGTTCGCAACTGCAACGTGTTTATTTAACGCTTGAAACTCAACACTTAACAGGATTCTAATTCAATTACCATTTCTAGATCATCTTATACAAGTTTCATTGATACAGCTGAAGTAGGTCATGCGATAAAGCTAAACCTAGATTTACTATTTAGTACTATAACTGTAGTAATAATTATTTCTCACCTTTAAATATTTTCACATAAACGTGGCCCATGGTATGATGCCCAAAATATTTGCGGCCGATTTCAATAAAAACCTTTACAATACATTTCAAACGTAACCAATAAATCACTCAAAAATTGAAAAGTTACTGAATGAAAAGTAAAAACTTAACCAACAAAAGGATCAAAAGGGTAGCCAAAAAAGAATGAATCAATAGAGTCAACAGCTCAAGTGTAAAATGCCCGTGGCAGCGAAATATTCTCCAAACCAAATTCAGTTGCGAATAAACCACGGGTTTTTATCGCTTGAAATGATAAATGTTATTATATGATTTTGAGCAACGAAATATCATAACTACTAAATGACGCCCGCAACTCCGTTGCGCAGAAATTCGTTTGTCGTGGAAGAACCGTACTTTTTCCGTTATAAAATACTTTTTAATATCCTATGTCCTTTCCCGAGACTCAAATCTCCACACTAAATTTCATTAAAAATCAGTCCAGTGGTTTGGACGTGAAGAGGTAACAGACTATTTGAAGTGTGTGTGAATATTATAATTAATGCGAAAGTGTGACCGTCTGTCTGTTACCTCTTTATGCCCAAACCACAGAATCGATTTCGCTGAAATTTAGTATGGAGAATCTTTGAGTCCCGGGAAAGGACATAGGATAGTGTTTATCGTCGAAAAATTTACGTTTTCCGCGCGATAGAGTTTCGGGTGTCGTTTAAGGCCGTTCGTGCCCACATTTTACCGTAATATTTTACTGTAGTCGAACTGGTTAGTACCAATTTGTAAGCAATAAAAAGTTCTATCTATCTATCTATCTATCTATCTAATTTTTTTATTACAAATAATAATTACAGTCGTCTAAGAGCTTTTCGCCCATATACTTTGTCGCTTTTCATATAATTATTCACGTACCAAGCTTACAATTCCTCTGAATCTACTTTAAGTCCATCACGCTTTAGGACTTTTTAAATACATTTTATATATTATTTAGTTACATATATATTTAATGCAGGTCCGGCATGGATCAGCGCAACGGCTCTGTATCCGACCCTGAGTCTGAGGAGGAGAATGAAGAGGGCGACTACACTGTGTACGAGTGCCCTGGATTCGCCACTGTAAGTATTGCGTTCAAGTTGTAGTGATTCGTTAATAAAATAAAATAATTTATTATATGTTTATCGAATATCGAATATTATCCAATATTTGATATGCTCTCAGTTTAAAGGCCTTAGCTATAATATATATTAATATACCGTACTAAACACACTGAGGCCAGAAATATATATTATAGGTGAGTGTGTGGTCACGTGAAAATTGTATGTGACGGCCTTAATTCGATTTAATGAGTAATTAGCAATGCCAAAAAATAAAACAAAATATGACATAATTAATTTAATCGTGGCACATCGTGGTGTTCCGTTTATAATAATAATAAGTAATAGTTAAAAAAACTAAAAACACGCTTTTTATATAAAGCGTTGGTTACAAACAAACATACAAAAATTCAAATTGAAAAATGGAATAATTATATTAAATTAGTGTATTGTCATCGGTCCTCGATAAATTTACAGTTTAAAGTGGGCCAAAATCGCGCCCAAAGAAGTCGGTTACAAACATACAGGTGAAGCTAATAAAAAGCGTATAAAAAAAATATAATGCGTTTTCCCATTGGGTGCAAATTGCAATGCATTATGACTAAATATCCAATATCCGTATATTATATAGGGAGTAACAAAAATAAGTGATAATACTTTAGGGTGTGTACGTATTACTTGTAGAGAGTTCACTGTGAAAGTAAAAGCGCTGAAAGACCAAAAATTTTTTTCACTTGTATTGGGGAAACTCGTAAGTCGTAACGCTCGGGCCCTTGCCCATAATATAAAAGTCAAAAGGAATTTCGTCTTTCAGCCCTGCTACTTTCACAGTGGACTCTCTACAAGGAACACGTACACACCTTAAAGTATTATCACTTAGTTTTGTTACACACTGTATTAGTTTGAACATGTTTCAAATCTTAAATTTATTTTAATCGTTTCTCTAATCATGATTTTGTCAATAGATAAGTAAATTGAAAAAAAAATAGTATTAATTAACGACGCACCGCGAGTGCGCCATTTCTAAAAGGCAATGAATAAATTATCTTTAGGAATTAGGCATATTTATTAGTGACACTTTTGTTGCAAAATATATGCGATAGTGTCATTTTGTACTTAAAGCTTTGAATATTCAATATCAGATGGCGAGATTGTCTAAAGCTCCGAGAGATATTCGATCGTTTTTCCGAATGATAATGAATTGCCTCGTAGCCATTTTTGAATGAAAATTTCCGCGCTGCTTAAAAGTATTTGGTGCCTGACGCGCACTTTGCATTACAAAAAGGTGATTAATAATCAATTAAATTGAATATTCTGAAGAGGGTTAAAGTAGGATAGGTAAAGTAAGACAAAATTTGGATAATATTATAATTTATGTGATTATGGACTTTATGTCAATATCTTCTTTTAATTAAAGTTAAGAAATCATATGTTTACTATGAGTGTAGCGAGTACGATACCAATAGACTTTTGCAAAGGGGTGGAATAGGTAAATAATATAAGAGAGTTAATACATTAATCAATATCATTTTGACTTTTGGCGTATGATAGGATCTTAATTTGATAGTTTTCTATACTTATTATATCTATAAACATTTGCTTACGTAAAATAACCTACTGGTTTTATTTGTATCTGTTTCAGTCCTAAAAGTTTTTACTTTGAGCAGTATGAAAATGTAATGCCATTATAAACTTATCCAAGTTCGGCCCACTTGGGTAGAGCCGCATTGCGTCTTTGATAATACACGGCTTGAATAGTTTTGTGTAATAATGCTTACATAGTGCTAAGTCAACATTAATTTCTATACAAATGTAATCCTATGATCTGTAATAATTTATTATTATAGGACTAGATGAATTTTCCTCCTAATATAAACTTTCCCAGAACTTCTACAAATATTTACTACGACTAAAATTAGCCAAATCGGTGCAGACAATTTCAAGTTTTAGCGAGGCTAACAAAATTTAAGATTCATTTTAATTTTTACCCAAATGCCAGGAGGGTTATGTGTTTAGCGCGTATCTTGTTTTTTTTGTAATATTCTTTTTATAAATGTATTTTTTAATAAGTATGTATAGAAATTTCTTTTAAACATATATTTTTTTTGCAATTTCATTCGTCAGAAATAACGCAAATGTCTGTCGCAAAACGGAAATTCTAATTACAAAACTCGACATAACAGTAACTGTAATGCAACTTTAAACAATTTTGTTAGAAAGATGGACTTCATGTCCTATCGTTTTACACAAAGGTACTTAACAGTTACGCTTACTTCCACACAAGTGCTCTTACCAACACTAATTTATAGATTAAATGTTGCCCGCAAATTCGTCGCGCCGAAATTCGTTTAGCACTTGAGAACCGTACATTCAACTAGATGTCTTTTCCCAGGCCTCAAAAACCTGCATACTAAATTTTATCTAAATAGTTTTAGTAGTTTAAGCTAGGGAATATGACATACAGTATACACTGTCACATTAATTAGTAATATTAAACAGCATTGTCGAAATTACTTGGATAAATTATATTGAACTACGAGGTTCGTAGTATTTTAACCGACTTGTATGTGTTCTACATTGTGTCGTGTTCTTAGATATATTTTAATATAATTTCAGAGATTAGAATGTTAGGTGAGATTACTATGAAATAATGTTGTATTTCAGACCGGAGACATGGAGGTGAAGAACCCGCTTTTCCAGGACCAGACCACCCCCGCCACCCCCGGCAAGGCGGAGAAGCCCCAAAAGGAATAATTGCTACCCCTTCGCCGCACCGGCGACTTCTACGCGTACAGAAACATCCTCTCCCCCATGTACCTCGTCCGCAACTTCGGCACACCCAACTTCTTCCTGATGCTCATGACTAGATACCGACATTAAAGGCTTTTCGACTGCCTCATATACTACAGAGCCTGCAGCCAAGACGTTTTCTTGATCACTTCTTTATAGAATCGTAGATCAAAATGTCTGGGATTGACATTGGACTTGTCGAACGTCAACTTCATATTAACGACCACTTAAGTATGTCATTTTGATCGGCAATTCTATTAAGAAGCGACAAATAAAAGATCTCGACTAAAGGGTCAGGTTCTTAAAATAGGCGTGGCTCTTAGACTCAACTACCTACTATAACTCAGACGTTCATAATCGAGCTCCTAGGCTCAACTGCCTCCCAAACTACAGATACTGACGTTATTAAAATAAGTGGCTCCTATAATAAAGATATTGACGTTCTTAATCTGGCTTCTAAACTCATCTGTCTCCTAGACTAGCTGATACCGACAACATGATGATGACTGATGATATCTAAGTTTATTAATTAGCGTTTCTAGAGTCAATATAACTACCTATACTTACTTATAGTCACCTGAGCAGCCAATGTTCTATGTTTAGTTACAGTACCAAACTCAGACATCTAGAGAGTGTTTAGAATGTTCAGTGCTCATTAACTCAGTCTTAATAGACTGTATTTACTGCTGAATTCTGCTGCTACAGATTATGCTTAGAAACCAAACTAGCTCAACTCTCACGGCTTTACTCATATATTACTTAAAATTTATTTAGTGAAGACCTGCATTAACTGTCAAACTGTTTATCAAATCAAAATTAAGTAATCTCTGAGTGCAGCCGTCGTCTATATTTTTATGGGGAGCCTATTTCAACTTTAAGTCACACCACTTCAACAGACGTGATCTAAAATAAATCCGCGTATATTAGATTACTCTACGCTTAAAGCCACTGCAGACGCTCAAATAATTTGATCGGTTTTTAAAGTTGTCGACATTTATGTCTTGTGCAAACGGGAAAATTATTAATGGTGTTGTAGTTTATAGTTGGGTATTTGACCAAGAGCAAACTATTTCAGCGTGTGTGACGGGCGTAACTATGTGTCAAATTTAACTTAATCATGCCAATATCGGTGCTGTTGCGGCAAATCGGGAAAGACTGTTGCGACTTTAACCTCTTCGAAATTAAGAAAAATGTGAAATATACCCTAAAAGTGAATTAATTGAAAATTCGGACTCTAAAGAGAGATTGGCACGTATAAACACAAAAACGTTTTCGATTGAGCGAATATGGATACTTAACTAACATGTAAGTGTATTCTTAACAGATGTTATAATCGTATTTTATTATTAATAAAAAATGTATTATAATATTGTGTAAAATTTACATTTTATTTTGTCATACCTACGGCCTATTTCTAAATATCGAGTAAATATGCATCTCCTACTACGTACAACCATGAATACTGACATATTTCACCTGCAGGCTTAGCATAACAATAGTAGGAATGGGAAAGAATCGACATACTGACAGATTTTATTGACAAAATGGTGGATTTCCATTGTCTAAATGTCACTTTGTCTATTCTTCCGTAGAAAGAAACCATTTCTATGGTGACCATGCTACGCCTGCAGGCGGTAGTCATTTTACCACCTCTTTTTGGAAATCGTCCTTCTAAGCTTTGCGCAAGTAATGACGGGGCGCTTTGGAATGGATCATATTTTCCATACATTTTTATGCTCAATGGGTCATAAAATACGTATGTATGGTCCACCCCACTCCGCCCCCTCACGATTTGTGCGAATCTTTTTATATGTCAGTGTTGTCGGTTGTACTTATTCACTATGGAAGATACAGGAAGCCCTAGTTATAATATAATTGTACCAATTACATGTCTAAACGATCATGTCAATTGTTTACAATTTTATTCAGTACCCTCCAAATGTTTTATCATGTTATATTATATTATATTATACATAATAAATTATAAATATATATATATCGTTATTTCGATGATCCTAAAAACGTCTTAAGTGATACGTAAAACTTTAAAAAGAGTCTATTAAATCAAAATTTATATATAAAAATTATCGTATTATGCATTTATCTCTAAATATTGTGTATACGCTACATAAGAGATATATTAAAATCCCTATGAAATACTTAATTATATACGCGGGAATAAAAAAAAATAAAAAAATATTAATTATAATAATGACTTATTTATGTTAAACGTGTTTAATTGTGTTTAAATATTACACGTGAATGTACCTATATTATTCTAGTCATTAATTTATAATATAAGAGGCTAAAAATTAATTTTCAGTTTTACAATGGTAACTATGAATTTTCATATTGCGACATTATATAATATGCGGACCCTCGAACATATCAAAATTTTAACCAAAAGTTATTTTTATAAATAATCTCGTAAAAACTTTTATTGTATCAACGTTCGCCCAAATTTATTTACAATAATTATACAACTAAGGTACTGACAAAATTTTGAGACATATTTTACACTATATTCTACGATAAATCTAATTTAAGATCATTAACAAAGTAACATATCTCTGAAATCACTAAAAAAATTTAAAAAGAAATGTTCGTCTTGGTCGCAGTATAGAAAATATTCGATATATTTATTTCATTTGAAACATAAAACGGAAAGCTTCAAGCCTCTTATTCTGTATGAAGCTCGACTTACTATAGCATTAACTGCCAGACTCGTTTTGAGACTACACTTGGTGCAAACGGGCTACTGACGACAAAATACAGTAAAAAAAACTCAAACAGACATAATTTATATAACAGTATGCGATGATGGCTTGGCACAAATCTTGGTTAATCATACTTGATCGTTTATCGGAGCTTTAGTAGCCCGTTTGCGCCAATCTTTACAGTAATTATTATAGTAATAGGATGCTTGTCACTTTTTACAAAGTGTTAGGCGTAAGCTTTCTTCAACACTAAAATATAATATTAAATGTTAAATGTCTAAAAAGATATTATTGTTAACGAATATTTATTATTTATCGGTATATTCTGTCAGGTGTTACTAATCAGCTTTTATATATTATTATAACTTTAAATTTGTCCGATCTTGCACAAATTTCGTAAAATTTGTGCAGTGTGTTTTTGTTATATTGCGTTTAATTTTTTCCATTTAACAAATATGAGGCTCAGATCTAAGAGTTATCTAAAAGATTGTCAAACATTAAATGTGGCCAGTATGTACAATCAGAGAAGTTGAATCACCATCAATCAGACAATTGGAGAAGTTGAATCATCATCAATCAGACAATCAGAGAAGTTGAATGATCATGACAAATTAACTAAATACTTTTTCAGCGCTACAACTTTCACAGTGAACTCGTACACGTACATTCTAAAGTATTATCACTTTGTTTTGTTACACCCTGTATACTTTGCATTCGATTTGCGATTCTGTTTGTATAAGTAATATGCCTCTTGAATGGAAGCATCTCTAGGTTATTAGTTAAACTCAATTTGTGCTCTCTCGCTTCCAGGTTGTTTGCTAATGGAATATTATTTTATTTATATTATTAATTCTGATAAAATTATATTTTACTTGCTAATAGCGTTTGACAATCTACGGTTTTCTATAGAAAGATGTTGTGAGGAATTTAAATCACCGAACACGGCTAATAGAAAAATGATCAAATTGTTCATACTATTCTATCTTAATTACATCTATATTGAAATATACTTCCTATATATTAGTATAGTGAATTCAATTATATGCATGTTGCTTATGTATTATCAATTCTAATATGATATAAGCTATTCAAATATAAAATTATAATATAAATGTGAATGTTGATGTCTATTTAGATATGTTAAACTAGGTATTTACTTGTCTACATATTTTAATGGCGAGAAGAGAAAATAGAACGATGGTTTTTTGAACACATAACATAAGAAGACTGAAGAGGCGTCTATTATATTATCCCTTTGTTAACATCTTTAAGGCTGGTCTCGACCATATTTTGGTATTCTCGACACGAAAAGCGCAAACTAGAGACTGTGCCGATCTCGTGTCAATTATCAGTAAAGTGAGATTGTAGTAATTCCGACTGCCAAAGTTAAACTTAATCGAAAGTTTGATTTCAATTTAATAAAAATCTCATAAATAAATTTATTGTAACTTCAATAAAATACAATTAAAATGTAATCTCATATGGCGTTATAATTTCGAATAAAATATGTTTTTTTTTCTTGACCCAAAAATAAATTAAAGTAGGCATCAAATGTCCATGTAAATTGTAATCTTAGTAACAATTACGACGTGCCTAAGCAGTCAGTTTCTTTACATTATAAAGGTTAATATTTACAATAATATTTTCGCAAAATATACATACAGTGTGAAATTTTAATGGTTGTTTTCCCGCAGTAAAATGATTCTATCTTAGTAGTACAATAGATTTGTAAAGATAGTACTACTATAGGTAAATCGTTCTGCTGCGGGAAAACAACCACTAAAATTTCACGTTGTATAAGATAGATGGCTAGGTCCTAGGCGAAGTGAATCAGGCTATATTTTATTTTCTCTTCTCGCTATGAAAACCGATCTCAATGTGACTAAATTGTTTTGGATACTTTAAGTTTTAATGGTGGCTTATGATTTAGTTTATAATATTAAGTTACGTGAAAAATAATCTTATTCTTGTAGATATTTTTTTCATCATCAAGTTCAAGCACTAGTTTTATAAGTTTTTATATCTATTTTAACTTATTAATTTGTGCCGCCCATATTTTGTTACCTAATTTATTGTTTCTCAGATACAAATATTATTAATATGTAAGTAAGAAGATTACGCAATGTTACGGATCATTCAGAATGTTTACCATAGAGAGATATATTACACTAAAATAGTTGATAGAGAACAAACTTCTAGTGGTCGTCTGTACAAGTAATACTGATGTTGTAACTGATACTGGTAACTATTACCGGATAAAAACTGACAAATGTAAAAGGTGTTTCATTATATACTGCAGGATTGTAACAAAAAAACAACAAACAAATTTTCTGTTTTTATTAAGCGTACGTAAAAAGAATGTAAATCTTTATGTTGGCAAAAATACTGTTATATAAAAGTTATACTTTAAATTGATTTAGTTATTTATATTCTTATTTTTTTAATACAAAAAAGTTGTTTTTATTCAAATACATGGTACGGGAAACTAAATGAGTGTTCTCTAAACAGACGACTACCATTTCTATAGATTTAATCACAAGTGTTTGACCCGACGCCACGGATTGCATTAGTTAGTAATAAATATATAGACAGCAACTAGTCTTTTATTATTCCTTAAAATTATAATTAAAATTGCTTTTTAGGGTCCCGTACCCAAAAAGTTGAAACGAGGCTCTATAACTAAGACTGTCTGTCTGTCTGCCTGTCTATCTCAGCCAGACTTCTGAAAATTTCACAGATTGTGTATTTCTGTTGCCGCTATAGCAATACTAAAACCTAATTAAAATTACCATTTAAGGGGAACTCCAAACTCCCATACAACAAACGTTGTTTTTACACTTTTTTGCTCAATATCAATAATGGCAACAGGTAGGTAGTTGACATTTTATCCTCAAATAAATGGTACTTTAATAATTAATAATAAAAATAAAATAAAAATTTAAGGGGGCTTCTTTTCCCTAGAAAACACAATTTCTGCCTATTTTTGCTCCTTAACGGTACTCATGGAGTGCACTACTCGCCCCTTCGTAGGCGAGTCAGACTCGCACTTGGCTGATTTTAATTATTGCTTTTTATCTTGCAGAATCTTACGTTATTTTTAATAAATTATATATTTGAAACCTGACACGAACAGTTTACTAATCTTTAATTGTTTTCGGGTTTATTAAACGATTTTAAAATAAAAGCGCCATCTGTCGTCGAGTAGACAGACGATTAAAAAACAATACAGGTTGAAAATGGAAGCTCTGGCACTGCTTGGAACTTAGCGTTAAAGTTGGTCCCTAACTGGGTTATCAAATTTTAGATTATAATAACAGATGTCGCTGAAGATACTTCGTCACCAAAAAACATCTAGACCCAGATCCTTCCAGATTAGTGATATACCTAAAAGTGAAAACTTTACTTATTTTTCAACTTTACAAAGTTGCCTTTGTTCTGCTCATAAACAATAACAATGGCACAATTTATCAAAATCCATTTTCATTCATCAATAAATGAAAATAAATCATATTATGAAATGATAATGAAGGCGTGTTTAAAATATATTACTCCTTACTTGTATTTAGTTATTTCATTATCGCTACCCTTGTAGCGATAATGAAATAACTTAGCTAAGCGCTAAAATAATACAACGACGACTTCACAATGGTGCTACGACGACGCTGCGATAGTACTACGACGACGCTACGATACGCTACAATTTTTGGGTTCTTACGATTTTAAAATAAAAGCACCATCTGTCATCGCGTATATAGAAAGTGTGAAAACTTTACAAGTTGAAAACGGACTGATTGGAACTCAGTGTCGGTACCAAACTGACTTAGCTTTCAGATTGTTTATCAGATGTCGCTAAAGATACTTACTTCACGAAAAAATATCAACTATCAGACCAGTCGAACTACCGAAAAGTAGTAGCAGTAGCTTTACTTATTTATCAACTTTACAAAGTTTTCTTTGTTCTACAATTAATAGCACCGTTTAACGAAATCCAATTTCAACCAAAGCAATAAAATAATAAAATATGAGTATATAATATGAAATCATAAAAAATATATTTCCATACCATTTACTAGTATATTTTTAATTATTGCTCCCAGAGGCGTTAAGATTATGCTACGACGACTTCACGATTATGCTACAAGTACCCTACGACAGTGCTACGATGACCCTACGTAGAGCTACGACGACGCTACGATACTGCTACGACGACCCTATGATAGTGCTACGACGATGCTCCGTAGAGCTACGACGATTCTACGATAGTGCTACAACGACGCTGCGATAGTGCTACGACGATCCTACGATAGTGCTACGACGACGCTACGTAGAGCTACGACGTTGTTACAGCTACGACGACCCTACGATATGCTACGACGACGCTGCGATTGTGCTACAATGGTTCTACAATAGTGCTACGAAGACACTACTTTGATTCTAGGATAGTGCTACGGTGGCACTACGATGGTGCTACGGTGGCACTACGATAGTGCTATGACGATGCTGCGAAAGTGCTACGATGGTTCTACGAAAGTGCTACAATGGTGCTACGGAGAGTTATGACGATGCTATGACTTTGTTACAGCTACGACGACGCTACGGTAGAGTTACGTTGACTCTACGATAGTGCTACGACGGCGCTACGATAATGCTACGGTGGCACTACGATGGTGCTACGGTGGCACTACGATAGTGCTATGACGATGCTGCGAAAGTGCTACGATGGTTCTACGAAAGTGCTACAACGGTGCTACGTAGAGTTATGACGATGCTATGACTTTGTTACAGCTACGACGACGCTACGGTAGAGTTACGTTGACTCTACGATAGTGCTACGACGACGCTGCAATAGTGTAGCGACGATTCTACGAAATGTGTAGAAATTTTATCCTGAAACGCTGTAGCAAATAGCAATTTTATACTGAACGTACTCGTACTAGTCATCTACTTACGATGACTAATTTTATTTATTTATTTATTTATTACTAATAAATCACAGACTTTTTTTGGACTAAAAAATACAAAGAAATTTACAGCTGCCTCGAGGTTGTGAAATTTGAGTAATAAAATTAGTAATTAAGGCACTTTTTAAATACAATTCATTTAAATTACCCCAATCTAACATTCATAATAATTATAATATATTGTGGCATTACAACAGGTTCTTAATCTATACTAATATTATAAATGCGAAAGTGTGTCTGTCTGTCCGTCTGTCTGTCTGTCTGTCTGTTACGTCTTCAAGCCCAAACCGCCGAACCAATTTTGCTGAAATTTGGTATGTAAATATCGGATTTTTTTTTATCCCGGAAAAATGTACGGTTCCCACGCGATAAACTAATTTGGGCGCAACGGAGTTGCGGGCGTCATCTAGTAACGTTTAGAATATGAAAAATTGATCTGGATGCATTTACTATTCTAAAAATAGTGGACTCTGAATCTAATAAAGAGCAGCAAATATCAGAAATTCGATTTGCTATCTTAAAATTACGTACTTTGGTAGGAAATATGTTAAATAAAACTACAAAATTGCTAGTCTTTTTATTTAGAAATAATTATTTTGAAATTGAAATATTGATTAATATTATTGGACTTTAGAAGAATAAAATTTCCAATTTCCTGGTTCTACAATTAATGTTCTAGTGCCCTCAGACATTTTAATTATCTCTAATCCTATAATAATTTAGAACATGAACTTACACTAAACTAGTACAAAAAATAAACTATAAACATTGTAATCGTTTAATATAAACGTTTATTAGTATAATAGAAATAATTTAATATATTATGTATTTACAATCATAAAGTAGTTTTATGCAACCATTGTCTAATATGAGTATTAATAAAAATGTTCGGCGCAGACAGGACATAAGCGACTGGGAAGGTTTCTCCCGCAAAGTAATAATTGATTTTATAGTAGACTAGATTTTATCAATATTAAATTAATCATCATCATGTTTTATTACCGAATGTGAATTTATTATCATAATGTTATATTGTTAGGCTGGCCGCATACACGTGTTTTCCGTATACAATGAAATTTCGATTTGTAATTCCGTAACACTAGCGCAAACGTTCGTTTTTCTTCACGTTCGAACGTGCCGGCTTGCAATAGAAACGTACGTGCGGTATTTGCATTTAATGTTTTTTACTGATTCCATGCATTCGGATGTCCAAACACGGAAAAATAATTTGAAAATCTAATACGGAAAACGTGCCAACCTTAAGGTTCCACAATTGCGTAACTAAGGAATTTAAAAAAGTAATAGCGTAATGTAAAGAAAAACTTCCTTAATAATTATTATTGTTATTTTATCAGTTTATTTATCGGTTTATTCTTATTATTAACATCGCACTTAACAAATTACAACTTTAAAGATATAACGGTTTAATTTTATTTAATTTTAAATTTGGCTGCGAGGCTATCATTTATTAATTGACTGTTAAGTTGCCACGATTGAGTATGAACCGCAATCAAAGATTGTCACTTTACGGTCTTTTGTATCCCGTCTGCACTAACCGTGACTAAAATCAGTATACCTAGGTTTAACAGATTCCAAGAGTCAATATAAACAATTTCATATAGATCAATACGAATCATATTATATTAAGCAACAACATGGATCATTGTATATCAGAAATTGGTACAGCATATCGATTTCTAGCGTCTTCCTTTCGCATGTTTTGGTGGCCTTCAAAGATTAGTGAAATAGTTGTGTGTTGAAATGTGAAGCCGTATAATAATCTGATCACAGCTTTGCGGCTGTCATTGCAACGTGACTTATATGTTTCATATTGTTTTGCTATGACTACATAAACTGTTTAAGTACATCACGTACGGCGAAGACAAGATCTGGAAAACTCATAAGTTTTTCTTTTTTAAGAGCGTAAACATGAGCTTATACGGGCAACTAAAATTGCTCAATTCCAGTCAATTCTTGTCAATTATGACGTCACGACTACATTAAGCAATTTGCGGCAACAAGCAGCAATATTGCGCAATACGATTGACTGGAATGTCCAAGCCCGTCGGGTATACGTCAATTCGTATCTACGACATTGAGCGATATGAAATATCTGGAGCAATTAGTAGCAATATCGCCGAAATAATCGCCGTAATTTATTGAAATTGCTCCATATTGCTCCACTAATTGCTCCAGATCGGTGCACTCGTGTCACCGAGACATTATTGCCGCAATTATTGCTCGTGTAAGCGCTTCTTTACAATATGATATTTACTATCGGAGAAATTAATTCATGAATGGCGGGCCTAAGACATTTTGTGGGTATAGACCGACAAGGCTTAAACTGAACGTGGCGAAAAAAGGAACTAACGGCGCCATCATACATAAACACACGGAGTAAAATCCCCATTTTTGACATGTGTTTGACAGTTCTCCTTTACCGGCAGCGCCCCCACCCATGTTCATATAAAGCCACATTCACATAAAGCCTTTTTTTTCTTTATTTCTTAAGAGGGTTTGTTCGCTTAATTGCGAGCATTGCACCCTCATAGGAACACACATAAAGCCTAAGCCTTGTCGATCTATGAGTTGATCTAGCCGTCACATCACAATTAATATTGACTTGACATAAAATATATCTTTGATTATTTTATTATTTAACTTCAACTGTGTAATCGCTCATACAGAATTCATAGTTCACTACATCTATTTTGAGATAAAATTTATCGTACTTCCGTCGTGTGTGATGTGCTTAAGAAATGTACAACATTGTGACTGGGCCCTAAGACAAAGTAAAATGTAACGATAACGCATTAGAAATTAATAAGATTATTAACACCTTAAGAACCTTTGCCGCACAACTAAAATTTTTTGGCCAGCAATTTTGTTAGGATAAGTACCATATTTTTTCAAGCAAAATAAAAAGCGAGGTTGATTTAGGTACTAGCTAGCCAACTAGCTAGTACCAACTACTCGGATAAAATCAACCCATCTTAATCTTCATTATATTTTTCAAACGTGTATTAATATTCATAACCGTTTTAATATTTTATACTTTGCCTAAGTGCCGTGTAGCACCATAGTTACCTCCATGATAAAGGTTTAATAACAACAAGTTTTTTTTACATATTTTATGCAATGTTACAATAAATAATTGTAAATTCAAGAGTATTTAATACTAATCAATTATAAAATTGATGTTAAATTGTGAAATCTATATAACTTCGACTTCGGTGAACGTAACATTGGTTAATCGTCATATCGAAAAGTCATGGTATTTTGACAACTGATTAACACTAAATATACATAATTAACAGGATTTAATCAACTCGGAAACAATATAAGTAGATTTAATTAGAAACAATAACTGCATTAAGATTAAAGTAAAAAACAGTGAAAAATATTTTGTGCTCATAAATTAATTACGGAGCTTAAACACGATTAGTTATTATATCTCAAGTTATTATAACGTTATAATATCTAGACACTTATAAACGACACAATAATAAATAAACTTATTATATATTTATTACTACTCTTTACATATAAGTCTATTGCATATTCGAAGGTTCAGACTATCAGCCTGCAAAGAAACTATTAAAACTACTTTCGTAAAATGAATTTGTACAGTCCAGTCGTACAAGGCAGCCGATCTATATTATCTATTGCCCTGATATTGACTGGCTGCGTCTACAAGGCCTCTTCATTATTCGTGGCAGTTATGTGGCGAGTTGGCGACTATCCCTATGAAGCCCACATACACGTTTGAGTAATTTCACCAAATGAAAGGTCAAATTTTCGACAAGCGCGCTACGCTTCGTATTGCTTGCCCCTTGGCTTAAAGTGGGGACGATTAATTTTTACCATCAGAGAAATTGATCTTATTAGAATTAATTTTTCTCTAGCCATGATAACTTCTACTCTCCGTGTAATTACATCAAATTACATAAACGTGTATGGCCCGCAAAAATTTGTTTCATTTGAGTGTGAGTCCATGAAAGAAACGAATTTAATTAATCTTAGCGAAACGACGAGAATTCTCCATAAATTTATAAAGGCGAGACGCGAGACGTGACGAAACTATACAACTATTAATACATTGGAATGTGAATTTTTTGCCACGCCTTTCTTTGGAAATTGGAGACTCACACTCTTAGGCGTCTCCCAGACAGACGCGGGCAGCGGTGGCGGTCGCGGCGGCGGTCAGTTGTTTGTACTGCCACCGCCACCGCGTGTGTCTGTATCGTTCCTAGAACTTTCAAGTCATCCAACTGACCGCCACCGCGACTGCCACTGCAGGCCGCGTCTGGGAGACGCCTAAAGCGAGTACACACTGGTGGCTTGCGACGCGCGTTTTTGTCGCTTGTCAAGCCACAAGATAGACTCGCAATTAAATACACAATAAGCTAAATCAAACATTATAATATTATACCTACAACTATAATATGTTATAATAATATTATTTATGCAAAAAATATTACCCATTATTTGGCAGTTCTCGTAAACAATTTACGAAATTCCCTAAGATCTAGTACATGAAGTGATATGAGTTTATTGCGATCGAAGCTGCTTATTTCAAATAATATTATTGTCATAAATATGAAGCAACATAAGCTATAATTATATTTTTAATTTTATTTCTACATCAATATTACATGATAGGCGCTCATCAGACGTTTAATAGGACAAAAATGCGTAGGTCACAATAATATTACACCTTGATTCTTAACGAGGATATTCTAATAAACTTAAGGCGACGCCTTGATAATTTGGCTGTAGCGATATCGATTTTTCACAGCAATGACATAAGCTAAGAAATTAAAGTTCATTGTCAGTATTCATCATGTATTTGTCTTTGGTTTTTAAACTATGCGACAAAAGCCATTTTGTCGCTTACGCCCTTTTCATTTCTTGCTGTTCCATTTCTTTGGAGCGATTGCTCATACCCGGAATGAGCAATCTTAAACATATCCAACACGGTTTTTTACTTTAAGGCGTCACCTTAACATAAAAATTGCACATACAATATTGCAGTCTTCCTCACTGTTCAAACTAGATTTGAATAACAGTAACGCTACGGCTGGGAGCCCCATATGTTGCTAATTTCGTACGGTGTAATTTTTTTTATCATTTTGTAATTACGCATTAAACACCTAACATCTGCATAATATATCTTTATACACACTACGAACAATAAACAATTGTAAATAGTTCTTCTATTTAACAATAATAGCTAAATTACGGAATGACTTTAATAGTGATTTTTGTTGTTTTTAATTTATTTTGTTACCATCGAGTAGCTTTTTCTACCGTCTATTAAAATATATAAGTGTTAGTTCAAATCGCGATACGACGCAAGGCAACGAATTTTTTTTTATCATGAATTAAATTTTCGCTAATATAAAATCGTTGCGCCGCGTCGCACTTCGGTGTGAACTAACCCTGGTACTGTCAAAACGATCGTGGTAATAATTATTTGCTAATAATTAGTACAATAAGTTTTGAGGGTTGTTATTAACTAACACTTATTAGGCGGACTTTCGTAGATCTGGGTTAAAGTTAACTCTGAGTTAAACATCATGTCATCTGTATCACTTACCTGGTGAGTGATACAGATGACATGATGGTTAACTCAGAGTTAACTTTAACTCAGATCTGCGCAAGTGGGCCAGTGTATTAATTAAGTATATTGTGATTGAAAATATTTCTAAAAATACAGACCATATTATATCCATAAACGACTAAGAAGTATCCACAGAATTAAAATTTTAATTAAACATAACTGTACAATATTAAAATTGCTGAGTGAACAAATGGTGAATGTAGTTATATAGCATCATAATAATTGTAACAATAATAATTGAAGTCAACTTGTGTCATATAGGCATGATCATAAATTAATGTATGTTGATGACATTTTCATATCTTTATCTAAGTGTTTAGATCACTGTAGAGTTCTCAATCCATTATGGAACTAACATTGAGATAACTTGAAAATTAATACAATTTAGTCATTTTACAATCTTGAGCATATATTTTTCTACTATAGGTACTAGAGCCGCACAAAAGGAAAACCTGTCGAGACTATTGATTTCGTCGTTTAGACCATAATCCGATATTTAGCGATATTCTTGTTAGTGTGACTCCATTATTAAGGACAGCTTTAGACGTTAGAATAAACTCAGTCATCATTATCCATTCCGACTAGCTCAGCTTGAAGTCGGCTTTTGCTTCGACAGCAAGCGGTGAGACAGAGTATTCGGAGCGCCAGGCGGAATTGTGGACTGAGAGCTATGAGAATAACGATTTTCCAAAACGAATTCAGTATACCTAACCAGACTACGCCGAAATGGAGCATGGGTATCTTCAGCTCCTGGTCTGTCACGTACTCGTACAGCCTGACGCCAGCGTAAGGCGCCCAGCTGAGCCAGAAAGCCGACACTAAAACAAAACTCATCCAGTGGCTAGGGTTCGCTAGATTCTCAGCTAAAGCCGTAGCGTACTCCTTATCGTGAATCGGTACTCCGCTGTTCAGCTTCCGCTTCATAGAGAATATGTAGAAGTAGTTGTAAACGATTGATATGACGCTCGGTCCGAGGACCAGGATGGCGAGGGTCGCGGTGTAAGCGTACGTGGTACCCCAATCTAGCATACAAATAAAGGTCTCCTTGTCGAAATTGGCGTCCTTCTTGTAACCGAGCAGCGGTGGACAGCATAGCATGGCAGCGGAAATCCAAGTGAACACCATCCAACACTGACTTCTTGTTCTCGTTTGTACCTATCGACATACTGTGCTATTATTTGTTCAAAAAGTTTTCGGACACTCCGACTAGAAATACAAAAGCCTTTGTATTCTTTTGTGTAATTTATGTTTTTTGTTGCGATTAACATTTAACGATTGTTATTACTAATCAATGTAATAGTGGTAATCACAATTTCTAGAAATATAATATGATATTAAAACGCAAAATTAGTCATTAATTAGAAATACGGAAAATATTATAATTAAGAATAAATTGAAACATTTTGCAATTGAAAAAAGTGCGTATAAATAATACTAACAAATAGGATTTATATATTTCATTATAAAAAGTTTAAAACTTATGTACTTATTGTATTTTTCTATAATATCGAGCATGATAAAATTTATGGCTGTTGTTATCCCAAATAAATAGATTAAAAAAATACATTTTTATAGGCTTTTATACTTCTAGTCAAGAGTTTAAATGCACGCAACATCGCACGAAACAATTCAAAAATAATTCGAATCTAAAATAGAAAGTAAGAATATCAATTAATCATAGTATTATAATAATATACGTAATTACATAAGTTCTCATTCTGACGCTATATTGTATTCTTCAGAGATATAATAACAGTATTTTTACAATGTGTTTCCATTGTCTGTATAATATAAAGCGGCACGTGAATGGCCCATTCAGGCTCGTACGCTATTTCTAGCGTCATAACTTTTCTATTGTCTCCGTAACTTTTAATTTCAACTTGTTTTCTGTTATGTTTAAGTATATTTTACTTAAATATATTTTTTAAACAATAAAAGTTAAAGCTTATTTTTAGTTGATATTAATTATAAAGAATTCATTTAATATAAATCTTAGATAACTGATGATTTCTGAATACAAATGCTAAAAATACTTTACACAATTACAATTTTTTTCTACTATGTTGTATAAAACCTTTTCTCGCGTTTTTTCGTACGATGTTACGACACATATAACCATGGACATGAATGATGATGGGCCAAAACTTCTATAGCAATAATTATGATACTATTATTAGTAGAAAATATACCATACTATGTTCTATTATTTATTTGTACCAGGGTATTATGAAGCTATAACGTCACAAATGGCATCGACAGCAAGTTTCTTATTGCTCGTATATGTAATTGTACATTTAGTTTACCAATATAATATATTAACCACATATTTTTAAAAAGGTGGCATTACTTATTAGGTACACTTTAGGTGTCATTTTCTCTAAGTGATAACAAATCTATTCTAGTTGGAATTGTGATTCGGATTTGATTTTCTCTCTCTGATAAAGTTGAGTGTTTAAAAAAATCTTGATTCTATAATTTTGACGTCAATGTTAATTTAGGTAGATTCTTGTAATATACCTATAGTTAGTTTTAAATGTTCTAAATTTTATGAATTTCAATTAGTATATTTTAAACATGTTGTAATGTAAGGTAACTGTTAAAACATTGTATACTTGATAAAAATAGAACATTTATTTGAAGAATAAAAACTATCAAGAGAAGAGTCGTGAGAATGATAATATGTGGGTGAGATGTGATCGTTTATGGTATTTTGGCTCTGATGACTTCTTTAATAAAAATGTATGTATCCCTATTGAGAATTCTAGCATTTATTACAACCATGCGATGTATTATTAAATTTATCTCTCTCCATGCTAACATATTAAATTATCTATTATTATCATAAACCATGCATTAAAACAGGAAGGTATCCTTTAAAACCTTCGTAGTCGTGTCAATTGGTAAAATTTTAAATTTAAAAAACGAACCGATTCAAATTTGGAACTTCGTCGTCATTTCCGTGACGAAATGACAAAGGGTACTTTCATGCTGGGAGCGGGCTCGCTACGCTCGAAGCAGACGCTTCTCGACCTCGGAGCGGTCTCAAAGCATGCCAGCGAGAAACGACTGCGTCAAAGATCGAAGCTAACAAAGCGCTAAAGATCGTACCGTCAATAGAACCAAACCACCACAACTCGAAGGGTGCAGAGACGATAATAATAAAGAAAGGGATAGCTACCGTCGCACTAACCGTCTCATAGCGGAGAGGTTTCCTGACGGCGAGGTACCGGTCTACGGATATCCACATGAACGTGTACACCGAGACGGACCAGAGCGTGACCTCGATGTAGCCGACCAGCCGGCACATGAGGTCGCCGAACATCCAGCGACCCGTGATCGCCGGGTACACCGACAGGGGCACCACGAACAGCCCGCACAGCAGGTCGGCCACGGCCAGGGATAGGAGGTAGTAGTTGATCACCTCGTGCGACAGACCTGAAATAACATACGACTTATACCTCCTTGCTAACGTTACGAAAAAAAATACGGAACTTGCGATAGAATTTGATAGAGCAAGCATTCCAAAAATGCAAGGTGTCCACGCAGAATTCAAATAACGTGCATTATTTTGAATAACACTATAAGGTATCTTAACAGTCTGTGAATAAAGAAAGGTCGTTTTTCAGTCAGTATTTGACTTTACTATAATCGTCCATTAAGGCCGTAACTTTTGCCCTTAGTGAATGCTGAGTTTTGTAAGGATTCTGATACAATGCTAATGACCTCCGACTTTTTAATGGCCGTTGATACAATAATATAATAGCCCATGTAGTTCAGTTAGCGTAAAAAATTTGAAGCTACCGTGGAAGTAAAATATTTTAGGGCGATTAAGGCGAAAACAAAACCTAAATGTATTATTATAAATTATATTGCAGGAGACAGAATCGTGACCAAAAACGTGACCGAAAAACGTGACCGTGCTTGCGTGTGGCAAAAAAAATACGTTAATCACGCATTTGTTTATAACACGTGGTGCATATTGCACGTGATGATGAGCGACTTAGCCACGTTCAAGTACTAACAGTAATGCTCAAAAATAGCATGCTTGAAACAAGCATGCTGTTTAAACTCGATACATTTGCTTTTGCTTTTTGCATTAACATGCTTATTATAAGAGAAAAACTGATCGCTACCACAGACCTGTCTACGCGTGCTCAGCCCATGCCCCCGCTACCCACGCCGCAGGCTCGAAATCTCGAAAATCGCACGCCTGTCGATTTTTGAGCATGCTCGAAATAAGCATGCTTATTTTAATGCATGGACACACATGCTAGTATTTAGCATTTGCTCGGCTTAAGCATGCTGCGTGCTTGAAAAAAACCTTGTGCGACTGTACCTTTACCTTTGAAGTTAACGAAGGCGGCGATGATGAGCAGGTTGGAGACGACGATGGCGACGCCCATGACCGCGATTACGGCGGCCTGCGTGAGCGACTCCAGCGTCGCCAGCGGCGAGTCCGCCACGCTCACCTCCGCGCCGCCCCCCACCCGCCCGCTCACCACGCGCGCCGGCATCTGACGATTCATGCTATATTTATTTTCCATAATATTAACTACTAAATGATGTCCAATATTTCGTGACATTGTGACAATAGCGAACATGCTAGAGCCAGCACCAGCACAGACAGTAAACAAAAGTTTTTAAGCTATTGCATAGCTTTTATCGCGGGCTTTGAACGCGGTGATATAATCAACATATTTCGTAACGAAAAACACCTAACATTCGTCTAACGTCGTTTCAGTTCGGTAGACTTCGGCTCGGTATGGCTCGAGGTGTGAAGCACGAGGTGCGGCGAGCACGCAGCACCGCTGTGCCGGTCGGCGGCGGTGCCAGACTTCAGCACAGGCTTTGTGTGTGTGCAACTGTGCGTATGCGAATTGTAATTACATAAGTTAATAAAAATACTATGCAATAGCTTTACCGCGGCAGTCCCCGAGTGTCACACGTATTTTTATACGGCTCTCGACTACGTTTCTGTCAATGATATGACGGCTTTTGGTCGGAAATCGGAACAGAATAATTATTATTAAAATATATATTAAGTACTAGTAACGGTCCGAATATTCCCTGTTATTTTTAACGTTAAACACCCAATATAAAATTTTGTGCCCTTCAAAGGGCAGGGCAAGGGGCAAAACCTCTTGTTTCTTCTACGGTTTCGTTTCACTTAAATGTGTTTATCGCACCGGCAGCGCACGATTTTCCGGGATAAAACCATTGTACCATCGAGGAAATTGATTCCTAGGCAGTTGAGGTACCTATGTCGTTTGGTCGGCTTATAGTCAATTCAATGTCAGCTGTGATCGGTCGGATGGGTTTGACTTAAAGCGACCAAATTGCTTAGGTCCGCCATATAGTCATGTCTAGGAATAAACTTCTCTAATAGTACATCCTTTTCCTGTACTCAAGGTATTATTACAAAATAAAAAAGTCGAGTGAAAGAGTTAAAAACTTACTTTTGAAATTTAAGTTCGCAGATACTGCTTGTGGCTACGCCGTGGCAGCCACTCCCTCAAATCTCCATAATTTATGATTCTGCAAGAGAAATAATAAAATCTTAGAACTTTTTCAGACACTTTAAGAAATAGGTTATTTTCATATCACTTAACCAAAAAAATAACATAGATCAAAAGAAAAATATTCCGTTAAGTATTGTTTCGAAACATCGCTAATTATAACATTAAATATTAATATATTCATTTTTTATTCTGTCTCTCCAGTACTCATAAGTATTTTTCATTCCGTTGCGCAGTATGTGTGGGCGTTCGAGCGAACGTTCTTTAAAACCACTTTCATCTAGTGCTTGAGAACGCTCAAGCCATATTTTAAGACGTAAATATACTCTACTATGTGTTTCTACTCTTGCTTATAACTTTCAACATAATCGCTACTAAGAATAGAAATGTTTAAAACCTCTAAGAAGTACAGGAAGAAAGAACTATGTTTGCACTATACTACACTACACTATATGAGGGTCGCAATACCTCGTTAGATCATATCGTGTACATTCCTAATTCAATTTGCTCTAAAATTTAACTGCAATATTAAGGACAGCAGAGCAGTGGACCGCATATTACGCTGATGATGATGATGTATACTTTAACGTCTGTAAAATACTCATATAAATCTATATGCAAAGGCATTTACCCATCTTTGACCAGCGTTTGACGTATACCAATAACCAGGATTTTATTGAATACCTTAAAATACCTTGTTACTATAAAATCGTAACAAGTATTCGTACAAAAATTGAATTTTGTTGTATTGTCTTAATAATTATATTATTGTCATCAGTATCATATCACATCATAGTATAATAAATTGTTCAGGTACGAGCTAGGTGATTGAAAAGCAATTTAGGACAACGATAGCGCTAGGATCTAGGAATCTGCGGAGACTGTGGGGCGACATCTGTTACCGGCATTTTAAATTATTTCAACAATGTAACTATATAGAAGGTGAATGCCTGTACTCTCGAGATTTCTTAAGAGCGTTTACACCTTTCACGCTCAATTTGGCTTAAAACTGTACTTTTCAAACTTGAAAAAATCATTAACCACTTATCTTTATAAAAATGTTGGTAACTTATTTTTATAGGAAATTTCACTGTCTATATAGTTGTCAGAGAAAAAAATACGATTTATAGAGTATTTGTACATTAAATCTCGATACCATAACAGAGGTTTTCTTAAATTCCGTTATAGTATCAGTTTCGAAGCCTCAAATTTACGAAACCAGCGACAGATCTAATTAGAAAAAAATAATAACCTATTGACAAGATCCTTAAGCAAATAGTTATCAGAAAAAAATATTTCATTTAGGTATTTAACTATAAGTAATTTAAATTCAAAGAATGAGAAATATCAAGGATTTAAAACCTTATTTTTACCTATTTATCTTACTTATTTCAATATAATAATAGCTTCATATGATAGAAGAACACTTTAATTAAAAGTATACTTTTTAAATATCAACAAATACTTTGTTATTTTTTTTCTACAAATATTTTAAAACTTACTATAAATCGCTGCGCGCAAAGCAATTGAAATCAGACCGCCGCGAGGCTTGCTGGAGGGTGGACGTATCGCTCCATGCTGCGAATGAACTTTGTTGACCTTTGTCGCGCATACTAGAGTAGTGAACATTTATAGCGTGATTGAAAAATCTTGGTTGTTTGGTTAAGTAAATATTTTATTTTGTTAGTAAGTAATAATATAATACATTTTATGTATGTATTTTTATGTCGGAAAATAATTTTACTATTTTATTTATTTTTATTTATTTATTTATTTATTTATATCGGGCTACATAGGCCCATACAATATATACCTTAGTGACTAACATACATATAAATTATAATATACACTTAATAACTACACTTTATCACGAGTTAACGGCGACGTGACGCGCGCTTCTACTATTAAAACACATTACAGAACTAATGGGAAACAAAACGAATATAATATTTTTAAGAAAGAAAAGAAAGCGCAAAAATGTAGAAAATTTGGAAAACTTGGAAAAGGCAAGAATGGCTAAAAGGTTGCTATTATCACTGTTATCCTTACTTCAACTTATTTTTTCATTTAATTACTTACAAATAACGTGTTTTGTGTGCTTTCTATTTGTGTTTTTATTTCAGGCAATATAAAAGTAAATCAATTGAAGAAACAACAACGGAAAAAGATGAATGTGAAAACCAACACGAAGAAAAGGTGCCTTGAATTGTATTTGAATAGCAGTATTTTTTTTTTGACCGACTTCCGACTTCCAAAATTAAGTACAGTTAATAGGTGCTAGTTTCATGCCTAAATTATATGTATCTGCAACTGACATTTATGTTATTTAATATTTAAAAAACTAAAAAGGGTGAAATCATTTTTTTTAACAAAAAATTTAAACCGACTTCGACCGAAAACAATAAGAATATTAGATGAATGTGAAAACCAACACTAAGAAAAGGTACCTTGAATTAAACGTATTTTAAATTTTAATGGCAGTTTTTTCTTTGCTATGCCGTCATTAATCATAATAAAATATATCAAATAAATTCCCTTTTTTTTCAGAATCCTTTATTGGGCTTACAGTGGAATGCCTAGAGCGTAAAAATCATGCAAACCTCCGATTTCCGTAATAGTGGATGAAAATTGAAAAGAAAAAAAGGAATATGTAGCTGATAACATAAATAAAAAAGTTTACCTATTGAAAAGCTGTTGTGCTTTTGATTTTTAAATAATTATTCTATACCATTTCAGTTACACTCATTTCTGCCTGCATTTCGTTCAGTTATGTTGCGAAATAAAAAATATATTATAATTTTTTTAGGGTTCCATAGCCAAAATGGCAAAAAATGGAACCATTATAGATTCGTCATGTGTCTGTCTGTCTGTCTGTCCGTCTGTCCGTCCGTATGTCACAGCCACTTTTCTCCGAAACTATTAGAGCTATACTATTGAAACTTGGTAAGTAAAGTAGATGTAGTCTGTGAGCCGCATTAAGATTTTGATGCAAAAATGGAAAAATTATTAAAAATTTTAGGGGTCCCCATAAGTACAACTGAAACAAAAAAAATTTTTTTTTCATCTAACCTATGCGTGTGGGGTATCTATGGATAAGTCTCCAAAAATCATATTGAGGTTTCTCATATCATTTTTTTCTAACCTGCATAGTTTGCGAGAGAGACTTCCAAATTGGTAAAATGTGTGTGTCCCCCCCCCCTCTAATTTCTAAAGTAGGGGCATGATAATTCTAAAAAAAATATATGATGTAGATTACTATAAAAATTACCAACGAAAATTCGTTTGAACGAGATCTAGCCAGTAGCTTTTGTTTATACGTCATAAATGGTAAACCTTAATCTAATAAATTTCATAAAATCGACTGAAATATAAAAATAAATCAAACACCTATTAATTTCATAAAAATAAACCTTATTGCTACTGCGGAACCCTTCATGGGCGAGTCCAACTCGCACTTGGCCGCTTTTTACCTCTACCAATCAAGTCCTTTCATTTGATATCCATATTAAGGTAGTAATAAGAAATATGTGTAATCTGCAATTTTTCTTACAACTACCGGCCGGCTACGGCGGCGGCCATCTTGGATTTTTACGATGTGTTTATAACACTGATCTCTAATATACAAGTACGCTGGATAGCTGATATACACCTGCTTTTTGTGCCTATTTGAAGCGGAATCAGCGCCCTCATTATTCGGGTAGAGAACTAAATTTGACGTAACCACAACCTATAACAACAGTTGTCATCACTAGTATTAGTTCCAAGTACTCTTATTACTGCTATCAGCGCCAATATGGCGGCTTTCAAATGTCATTTTTACGTCAGATTTAGTTCTCTACCCGAATAATGGGGGCGCTGATTCAGCTTCAAATAGGCACAAGGAATAGCTGTCATTTCAAAGGATATCCGCTATCCAGCGTACTTGTATAGTAGAGATCAGTGGTTTATAAATTGTTGCGTGTTATTGATGTATTTAAAGCTATATTGTTGTAAAGTTCCATTAAAATCCATTCAGTGGTTTTTGCGTGAAAGAGTAACAAAATATGTCCATGCATACAAGCTTTTGCGTACATAATATTAATAGGGTTACACTTGAATAAATAATATAAATCCGATTTTTTTTATTTTAATACAATGATAAACATTTGATAATAATTGTGTCTCACTATGACAATCACCTTATTGTACCTACATAAAATTACAACTTTGCCCAAAATATCATATCACTCATTTTATGTTTTATAAAGTAACATAAAACATTCATCATAATGCATTAGTGGATTTAGGATTAATAGTAATAATATGCTAAAATGTAGTGGTAAATCAATAATAATAAACCGACTCGCATCGACATTGCATCCACATTCCGCACGGATCAAAATCTTTTGATTTGACTATAATGAACCAACTCACGCACACAGACGCACTTGCTTCTGTGTGAATAAAGTTGCACTGAATTACATGAAACTCGACATTATGCGTTCGACGTAAACGCTCTTAATTTGAAAACTAGTTTTGAAAATAATATGTGACATAATCCTACTAATATTATAAAGGCGAAAGTTTGGATGTATGGATGTATGGATGTATGGATGTTTGTTACTCTTTCACGCAAAAACTACTGAACGGATTTTAATGAAACTTTACAATAATATAGCTCATACATCAGAATAACACATAGGCTACAATTTTAACCGACTTTCAAAATGGAGGAGGTGTTATGTTCGTTTTTTTATGTTCAACGATTACTCCGCTATTTGTGAACCGATTTTCAAAATTTTTCTTTTGGTGTATAGGTTATCATCTCTATTTGCTACCACATTCATAAAAGTGGTGACCTGATGAAGGGATCCCTAAGAAATCGAGGGAACTACGCAAAATTTATATGGAAACATGTGGTGACTTCGGTTTCGTGACAAGTATTCGAGGCATATGCTACCAAGTAGGCTACCAACAAGTAAGATTTTGCACCGAAGTATATCATGGTTCGGAAGGTGCTGAGGGAACTGCTGACTCTTTATAGATACAAGTTTGGGAGTTTCGCTGTTGTTTTAAGAACGGAAAGCAGATGCTACTATGCAAATTACATTCATCATCATCATCACTACCATATTATAACCATGCATCGTCCCATGATTATATGAGCCTATTGTGACCCTATTATTGGTATGTTTCATAGTCTTTTAGATCGAGACTCGAGTTTGTCAAACGATTTTAAAAAATCTACTCTAATATTATAAACCTGAAGTTGTTTATTTAACCTGAGTCTGTTTATTTGTTTGCTCGAAGGCGCTAATCTCAGGAACTACTGGTTCGATTTAAAAAATATTTCAGTATTAGATAGCTTATTTATCGAGGAAGGATATATATTATCACGCTTAGACTCTAATAGGACCGAAGAAACAGAGGAAAATGTGGAAAAACCCGGGAAAATTATTAGAAAGGCTTTATCTCACGAGCTATTGGAGCATTTCTGATATTATTTGGCACAGATAATATAGACTAGACCACGTGAAGGGACAACTTTTTTCTGCGGGAAAATGTACGGTTTTCGTAAAAATCCTAATTTACGCGGGCGAAGCCGCGCGGGACATCTAGTATATTATATAGCAGATGTTAGAGTTATTTGTTATGATTAAAAAGTATTTATCATAATAACATACTTAAGTTTTTAGAATTTATACAGAGTGTAACAAAAATAAGTGATAAAAGCTTAATGACACTGTGGCGCTTGCCCATACAAAATTAAAAAATGTTCATTCAGCGCCAATATTTTCAGTATAAAATATTTAACCATACAAATATTCTACTAACTGTTTCCGGTAAACCAGTATATCAAATATCTTTAAAAAGACAACAGTAGGATTTAATATTATACATAAAAATTATTATTGAAATTGGGTTATACAATATCATCATAAAAGGAATATACAATACTATACATATAACAGTTCGCTCTGCATTAAGCTCTACAGTATTGATCAGAAACGCAACAGCTTGCTCTACCTGTGTGAAAGCGCGAGCTTCACAGAGCTTTATAGAGCTTTGCCTGGCCAATAGATGGATTAAACTCTGACTTCACTTCATATCATATGAAGTTTTAAAGTAATTAAAAAATATGTTTAGTAACTAGATGGCGCGTTGCGCCGAAATTCGTTTATTGCGCGGCCATCGTTAATTTTCCCAGGATAAAAAGTCCGTCCGTCCTTTCCGAGACTCAAATTATCTCCATTCCAAATTTTATCAAAATCATTTCATTTGTTTAATCGTGAAGAGGCAGCACCAGCATAAACAGTATACAAAGATATTTTGTTCTACGTCTGACAACGCTTCTGTCAATATTCTGATATGACAACTGCAACATGTCGGATTTTGGTCGGATTATTTACCGTATGTGCTAGTAGCGACCTCTGCTCCGACCTTTGCATAGTATTCCCCGTAAGTAACGATTTATAATAATGAAACACCAGATTTCCTAAAACAGAGTAGTTAATTTTTTTTATTATATTTGCGTAATATCCCCATTAGCAACTATTTAAAATAATGAAAGACGTTTTCGAAAACAGAGGGGTTATTTTTTATTTGTTTGCGTAATATGGTGAATATTAGTAACTATTTATACCTTTGCGGTTTGAGGAATATTCACCATAAGCAACTATTTATAATAATGAAGGACGGTTTCGAAAACAGTGGTTACTGGTTAGGGTATAAGGTTGTGGTAAAGGCACTACATTACTGTGACGTAGCTACGTGTGACCTAAATACCTAGGCTTCGTGACGTCAGCTTGTGACCTGTCCTATTTAGGCGATATTGTTTTAGTCTATACCTTATTATCCATACTAATATTATAAATGCCAAGTGTGTCTGTTTGTTATTCCTTCTCGCTTAAACCGCAGAACAGATTGACAAAGTTAAATCGCGGTGGCACGTAATGGCATTTTTTTTACTAGTAATCATATTATATTATTGTATCTGTTTTTCTCTACCGTTTCGCCGAACGTTCTTAAACTTGTGCGCGGGTTATAGAAAATAAGTAAAACTGAATGAGTGTCAATTAATTCAACACACACACGTTTCACGTGAGACTAGTGCAAACGTTCGTTCTTAACACGACGCACGCGCTTGCTTTTGAAACGTACGTGCGGAATTCGTTCCGTTCGGAAAAAGCGAACGTCGCCAGTGAATATAAATTTTACTGATTCTACGCATTTTTTTTTTATTAAATAAGGGGGCAAACGAGCAAACGGGTCACCTGATGGTAAGCAACTACCGTCGCCCATGGACACTCGCAACATCCGAAGAGCTGCAGGTGCGCTCTTTTCTTGAAGGTTTGCAGGTCATATAGGTCCGGAAATACTGCTGGTGACAGTTCGTTCCAGAGTTTTACAGTGCGCGGCAGAAAGTTACGCGAAAATCGCACTGTGGAAGACTGCCACTCATCAAGGTGATGAGGATGGTATGTTTTTCGCGTGGGACGATGGCGAAAAGTTGCAGGTGGTATGATTCCGAACAATTCCTCAGAGCACTCCCCGTAATACAACCGATAGAGGATGCAGAGTGAAGCTACATCTCGGCGTAATTCCAAGGGGTCCAAGCTGTTCGAAACACTATGGCAGTCAACAATTCGAGCGGCCCTTCGTTGGATACGATCCAGAGGGAGCAGTTGGTATTTTGGCGCCCCTGCCCAGAGATGAGAACAATATTCCATGTGAGAACGCATATATATTTCCGATAACGAAAAACTAATTCGGAAATCGTATGCGGAAAACATGTGTATGCGGCCAGCCTAAAGCTGAGTATCCATTGGGGCAGCCACGGGCGGAGCAGCCTCGACTTGAAGCAAACCGAGGCTTGGTTGCGGCGTGCCTCAGGTTGAGGCAGCGTCTCCACTTGTGCGGCCTCGGTTCGATAGGCTGCCTCGCCCTGAGTCTGCCTCAAATGGATAAGCAGCTTACAGGTTACGTAGGTGCTACGACGCTGCTACGGTGCTACACTGCGCTACGACAACTCGTAGCAGCTTGATTGAACATGATTTTTAAAGTTAATAAAAATTAAAATAAATAATATTTTACTACTATGAAGCATTTACTGTTATTGATCTCTAAACTGTAAATTATTGTAGTATGCAAATGAAAATTAAAATTACTTCAAATAATATTCTACCATACTGTCTGAACATACACTCAAAAAATTTATTAATAATAATTAATAATAATAATAATTTATTATTCTCAAATTCGCAATGCATAACAAATTGCGAGAGATATAATTTTGTGAGAAATAAAGTCTAAAGCCTTAACAATTACAACTTTAAATATTTTTAAAAATAAATATAAAAATTGTTGTATCATACTAGTTTTGGTCCGTAACTTCGTTTGCACATTTTTTCAACGACTCACGCGGGTAACCGTAGCTGAAATAAAACTACCCCTAAATTCAAAATGTCTTCATCAAAAATTTTCATCAAAACTCTCTTCAGTTCGAAAATGTAACATGTTTTTATAATACGACTAGCTGATCCGACAAACGTTGTTTTGCTGTATAAATTATTTCTAGTATGAATATAAAAAGTATCAGGCCCACCCAAATTAGCAATCCAGGAAAAACCCGATTTTAATGAAATTCTGTATGTAGAATTTCATTAAAATCGGTTGAGCCGTTTTGGAGGAGTTCGCGCACAAACACTGTGACATGAGAATTTCATATACTTATATTAAAACAAGTACAAACAGACATTTTTATATTAAGTATCTCAAGTATGGATTATTGTGTCTCGTGCTCAGAAGGCACAGACTATTGGGCGCCTATTCAGGTTTCTACTGCGCATGCGTACGACTTACGAGGGACTCCAAGGACATTCAGGGAATCTAACAATAGAACTCTGTAGTAAATAGTATTTTCCCAAATTGGCAATCCAGGAAAGTCTATCCTCGAAAACTTTTCTTTTTCAATGAAGACAACGTAAACAATTTGGCACATTTTTTATTGAAAAGGAAAAAAAACACAAACCTCAATTTAATTGTAAAAAAACACTACAAAATAAATAATTGATTGGTAATTAATTGTACTCACTTGTTTTTATTTATCTTGATATTTCCTTTACATTTATTTCACAACTTGTTTTAATATCAAGCACGATTTTAAAGCTTTAATATAAGTGATATACATAAGCGACTCTTTTTCTACTACAATGACTATAATGAAAAATTTGTACTCAAAACATCACAAATTGATCGCACCTTACGTACCTAACATATTGTTTACTTTTGATATCTATATATATGTTGTAGCGACACCGGGAGACACGTAGGTGCGTTACCGGGCTTAGGGCGCGAGTGTTGGGCGCGGCAGGAGTCACGGCCAGCTGAGACGCAACTACAAGGTCGCCTTAATCGATATAAACTCCGCACGAGCTCCGAAGAATCTGGGGCTGAGGTGCGGGGGAGACTATCCCGAAAAATAAGCAATCCCCAGAGCACGCGAAAAACTAATCCCGCGGAAAATGTACATTATGCTACGATAAAGTTAAACTTGAACCTGAATGAACAAAGTTGGTTTTACTCCTGTAGGATAAAATAGTAGCTTGTTTTATTCTGAATTATATAAGAGAGATAACCTCAACTTTTTTAAAAAAAAGTTCTAAAAAAAGTTCATATTATATTACAGGAGGTAACAAAACTAAGTGATAATTTAGGGTGTGTATGTGTTCCTTATAGAGAGTTCAATATGTAAGTAGCAGCGCTGAAAGATCAATTTTTTTGTGATTGGTATAGGCAAGCACCTCAACGTCATGAGTTTCCCCATACAAAAGTGAAAGAAAAAATTTCCTCTTTTAGCGCTGCTACTTTTACAGCGAACTTTATAAGGTATCACGCTAACCAAGCTAGCGCACTGATAACATAATCAGACGACGCGACGTTCTTATTATTCCCAACTAGACTAGATGACGCCCGCAATTCCGTTGCACCAAAATCCGTTTATCGCACAAGAACCATAAATTTTTCCGGGATAAAAAGCATCAGCATACCGATTTTCAACAAAATTGGTTCAGCGATTTGAGCGTGAAGATGTAACAGACAGGCACTTTCGATTTTGTAATATTAGTATGGATTTAAAAAATTACATTATGAGTTGTGGACTTAAAGAAGTTTTAACTTTTAAAATACACTGTAACAAATACCTTGTAATATAAAGCTACTTACATTTCAGATCAAAGAATAAATGCATTAACCCAAATTATACGCCCCGTTAAAAATAAAAACAGGGTTAAAACCGACAGTTAAAGTTTCATCGATATCTCGCTGCATTTAACTATTAATTACTCTTTTAAATTAAACTTCCTTTTTTTTCTATTCTTTACTAATTATAATGAGTAAAGATTTTATTTTGTTCTCATCGATAGACTGCAAAACTATAGGTATATAGGCAGGTATATAGGCAGGCCTCCCTCTTAAAAGGCCAGCAACGTATCTGCAGCTCTTTTGATGTTGCGACCATGGGCGACGGTAGTTGATTTCCATCAGGTGATCCGTTTGCTTGTTTTCCCTCTTATATTATAAAGCAAGCACACTTTCGCGTGTATAAAAATTTCAGAAGTCTAGCTATAGCGGCTCCTGAGACAGACAGACAACAAAGTCTCAGTAATATTTACCCTGTGGGTACGGAATTTAGCACATTATAATATTATTGAAAAGTTTATGCAGGTGTAAAGTATTTAGTGCAAAGTGCTCGTTGATATCGTTTCGCTGAGCAAAACGCATCGAGTACACTCGCGAGCGCAAGTGTTACACTTTACTATATCCTACTTTATTACACACTTTTGATGTCATTAACCTTACGTTATAGCATAAGCAACACTTATGTTATAAAATACATGTTGTACTTTATTAAATAAGTGATTATATTATATTAAAATTATCTACTGTCTGATAAAGCACGCTAGCTAATAATTTTGTCTTATTAATTTGTGGTACTTTTAAAAACCACTGTAGGGATCCATTTAGTAATATTTAGAAATATTTAAAAATATTAAACAATATTTTGACGTTTTAGTAAAATAAAATAAGTAATCCAAGTATGAAAATTTCAAGTAACAACAATATAATATAAAAACATAGATGTATAAAGTTTTTACAACTTAAAAAATATATGTAAGGAAAGTTTATTATTTTATCGCGCAAGAAAAGTTTACAAAAATTTTTAAACACTTTTGAAAAATAATAAGAACTAGAAACCAAAGAATAAAGTAAATACACTTGCCAAAGCATAGAAATCGCAATGCAGCACATAAAGAAATAAAATTTTTAACACTTCAAACTTAAAAAAAATACACTAAAAATTAAAAAAAATGTAGTAAGTTTACGTCATACATACCAGGTACAGTCGCGTTCAATCGGGCTGACAGTTGGCGCGAGACTGCGGCAGGCGCGCGCAAACTACCCCTACCATCGATTCTGCCTTTATCGCTTTAATAACAAATTGGGTCACGTAAACGTCACCACTTCCAAACGAGTTCGTCGCCATTTTTTATGTATTTATATATAATATACATAACGTTATTATGAATATTATATTAATACTATAATTTATAAGAATATCGAATAAAATAAACTGTATTTACTTGGGTTAAAATAATCGTCAAAATATTTTGTTCACGATTGTACTTGAATTTTCAATAGCAAGTACAATATAGTACATTACACACCTAGGGAAATAAAGTAGCTGTAATAAATGTCTCAGATCACATCATGAACGTAAAAAAAACGGATCACAATATGTGATTGTTTGTAAAACATGTGATCTGAGGCTTTCCTATTTACTTTCTGAGGAGTGTATCTAGACTCGCGGTAGCGTGTCAAGCCAAGTTCAAGTATATATGTACTAGTTTTCTCCTCGACGCGACGGAGGCGGAAAGCGGCAACTTACATCGGGACGAAAGTTGACGCTTTCCGCCCGGAGGGTAGAAAACTTATTTTCTTTCATTTAAGCGTGAAACAAAAAAGGTACATAACAAATGTAATAAGGTGTATAAAGAAAAACGCTAGAATATTCGTTCAGAATTTTATTGAACACCGGCACAGCGTGCCATAAATACACTTACACAAGATACATGTTGTACAAAGCTTAAGATACCTAGCCGCCCCCACAATAATATATAGGAGACTAGAGAGCTCTGTAAACCAAAAGGACGTAACTAATGTTTTGCAAAAATATCCCTTATTACAAAACACTTAATAAGCCAAAATAAACCAAATCTAGAGTGGTTATAGTTCACTCTTATCCACATTTGAAATTACATATTATAATGTATATGTATTTGCATTTATGCAGTTAATGAAATATGAACTTTATGTTTATTTTATTTATTTATTTATATTAGCCTATAGGGGACACTAGGCTAATATAAATAAATAAATAAATAAATGCTGGGCAAAGGCCTCCCCCAGGATCTTCCACTGTTCTCTCTCCTGCGCCACCGATAGCCAGCCTGGCTGGTTTATTAGACAAGATTAAATTCTGTAATGTGTCACTTTTGTCGAGAAGACGCAATCGCAATTCGCAACCAATAGCTGATATCGAATCGAAAGCGATTGCGACTTCGTGCGTGAATCGTTCAATCTGGATAGACACACAAACTATACAGTGTGTAACAAAAATAAGTGATAATACTTTAGGGTGTGTACGTGTTCCTCGTAGAGAGTTCACTATGAAAGTAGCAGCCAGACGAAATTTTTTTTTCACTATTGTATGGACAAGGGCCCGAGCGTCACGACTCACGAGTTTCCCCATACAAAAGTGAAAAATTACTTAATAATTAATTTGTATTAATATTTTATTAAATGTAGATCTGATTAGTATCTCGTTGCAAATTGTTACGCATGTTTTTGTATTTTTGATATAACTTAAGAGGCTGGCATTGTCGGTTTCGACACAAGCCTAAGCATAAATAAAGAAAAAAAAATGTCTTTCAGCGCTGCTACTTTCACAGTGAACTCTCTACAAGGAACACGTACACAACCTAAAGTATTATCACTTATTTTTGTTACACCCTGTACAGAATGCTAACTCATGATAGACATAGTTAATAAAAAAAATAGCGGCTGTCTTCCAAAGCTTACCCTATATAGCAAGAGCTTCTAATATATTAGAAGACTGTAAATAAACATAAAAAATTAAAAGTAAGACTAAAAATAGGCACATTATGTATTTAAAACAATAAACATAAAATACAATAATCATGAACTATTTCTACGAGTAAGTATAATGTTCGTACACGTTTGGTAACCAAAAAACATACAATTTTCAAAACAAGCAAAATACAAAAAAAAATATCTAAAATTCTTAATCTCGAATTTTCCTTTTGGTTTCAGAACATTGAAGGAGTTTCAACAAAATATATCAACTAGTTAGTATTTATATTTCTAAATTATGTAAACATTGATATTTATTTAATCGTTTCACGTAATAGAATATACAATTTTCGTATGGGATAAAGGTAAGGTTTTTAAAAAAATAACTATCATTCTATGTTAAAATGCATAGTATTAAATTCGATCTGTCTATGAGATATATGATTGAAAAACTTTTTGATGTTATATTTTATCGAAAATAGTGATCGAACGTACCTTGACAAAATATAACACGAGGTTTGTTTGTATTTTAGAGCGGGTTTACACTACGTCCGATCCGATTCCGATTCGAACCGAGATTTACAGAAGACGGATTAATGCACTCAGAGACAAATTAATTCTAATTTAATAAGAGTTTGACAGAAAATATATGGATTATGGAGTCAATGTCAAAATCTTAATTCAATGTTAAGAAGTCAATCTTTCTGAATGAGGTCTTTTAGTTCGTGAGTCATCATAGAAATATTTCTACGTCTCCGCATTCGGATCGAAGGTAGTGCAAAACCGCTTTAATTTTGTACAAAACCATGCCTAGCCGTCTCGTCACTACAGGCATATAAATCGACAAAGTTACATTTTAATCGGACTAATTTGGCATATAAAATATGTCGAACAAAAGATAAATACACAATCTTCATAGTTTTAATATAGGTCTACATATTTAGGTACACAATAATATTATAGTATGATAACGCACGAAATGGTACATTCTTAATTATCAAGCTGAAAAATTGTTTTTTTTTCCATTTCCATAATATATAAGTGTGCACTGTGCAGTCTGGCAATCGCTTATTAGACCTTATTACTATGGTAAGAAGGTTACAAATTGGTGCATCAGCGGTCATGTACTGTTACGCTAGTCATAAAGATAGGTATGCGGACTATGCGGCATATCCGAAGGATAGAACTGTACAGTTTTGTCGCGTACTCGGTTTACATTTCAGAGTGTATGACCATCATAACACGCTCGCTTCTATGCTTCGCCGGTTCTTATAACGTACGACATAACATTGGAACATTTGAAATTTTAGCGTAATTTTAGCAATTAAATATCATTACATCAGTCGATTATAGCCTCGCTTCACCGCGCAAAACCTGGAGCCTTAGCCAAGATGCCACCGGTAATTACGATAAAGTACAAGATAAAAGATACTCAGAAGATAACTATCACTAACTTTAAAACTCAATACCCATAAAGAAGTTTTTTTCAATCTCGCTATCGACATTAATGAAGCCATCTTGGCTAGGGGCTCTGAGATCCACATTCTATTCGAGTTTCGACAACTTCCTTCGATAACTCCCTAAAGGGGTTGCCAACTACAACTATTCGGCAAGCATATACAAAACTTATTTAAAGGATATGTTGACTATAAACTATCATGTACTATATATTTAGGGGACGTGGCTAAAATAGACACGTATCTAACCTATGTACTAAAGTGCAGTCGTGGAACACGTAGTATTTCGTTTCTACTTGTCTCTTTCTCACGCATATTGCTTTCACGCTCACACATTTTACGGTATAAAGGTGATAACAATATACAGGCAAGTAGATAATATGATTGTACGAAACACGCGACCGGACTTAAAAACATCTAATAACTTGACGAAAATCAGAAAATCATTTCATTATAAAATTTTCTTAAAATCAGGAGACTTCTCATAAAACTAAGATTCTACTTTTAGTAGTTTATTATAGAATTTTATTATATTTCTGCTTAGTATGAAGTTTGAAGTATATAATTATTTTACTTAATATGTATTCTGTCTATTTATAAAAAACAATTGTACGCTGAAATAGCATTTCGTAGCACTGTTAATGAATAATATATTTATAGGAGGGAGAACTCCGCGTGCGAGCTCCAGGGTATGGATGAGTGTGAGTTGTTACCACTTCTCACCGTGACGACATCCATGAGGGTGAAGCCAAACGAGCGTAATTTGTGAGTTGCGAGTCGCAGAATTTCGGTCGCACAAATATCTTTTCATACAAATCATGACTCACAAAATTACGCTCGTTTGGCTTCACCCTAATTGATGCAAAAGTGTGTGTGTCTGTCCGTATTTTACCTCTTCACGCCCGGTGAACCAATTTTGCTGAAAACGATTTTGATAGTATGGAGATACTTTTGAGTCCCAGGAAAGGACAACATAGTAATAAGGCCGCCATTGTGACACCTATGTATTATTTGTTTGTATATTTCTGTGTATTCCCTCTGTATTGTGTGCACAATAAAGAATATTTGAATTGAATTGAATTGAAGGACATAGGATACTTTTTGACCCGGAAATATTTACGGTTCCCGCGCGATTAACGAATTTTGCCGCAACGGAGTTGCGGGCGTCATCTAATCAACTACAATTTGTTCAAAACAACGCTCCTAGTAGAAAAGGTGTCAAATTCTACGACATAAAAATTGTCGTTTACAAGCGCACGGTGCGAAGTGGCATAACTTAAACTCAGCATTCGCATTTTTTGTTGATACGCCTTCGTCTACAAAGGCTGGCTGCATACACATTACACACGTTTTCCGTAATCGATTTCCGAATTCATTTTCCGTATCCGGACATCAGCATGCATAGATGATAGAACGAATTCCGCACGTCCCTATCAAGTGCAAGCCATTATCGTTCGCGCGTGAAAAAACGCAACGCACGGAATTCGAAATCGTAATTTCACATTAGGAAATCGCATATGGAAAACGTGTGTACATGCGGCCAGTCTAAAGGGTCGGACATAAACTCAAATAAAATACCACTTTATGACCTAGGTCCTAGGTTATAGGTTTAATTTTGCTCTACGCCACTACCAAGCAGCGGCGGTATAGGTCGCTAGACCAATGTCGGTAGTAAATGATACCTTTAGCCTAGGTCTAAGGTCATAAAGTGGCATTTTTTATTTTTTTTAGTCGCGATCGCTTGAGGCAAAGTCAAAAAGCCACCTTATCCCTCGATTTCTTGGAGCTCACGCACGTATATAAAATTAAATATATCGTATACTATGATTCTGTTCATTTTAAAACTGCAATAAAACATTTCCTATAACGAAGCACCATAATATTTCATATTTACATGTCTATGATTATTGATTTCAAATATTATATTAGAATAGTATTGGCATATCTGTACATATTAAAAACTTTGGACTCTATAAGCTGAGCAACTCTGACTGGGGCATGGGGCTGTGTTGAAGCGATGCGTCACACTTTTCGCCAAAATTTTAAAATATTATTTTATATTTATTATATTCTGATCAATTATTTAAAATAATTTAAAATAAGATTCCTTATTTTCAATTTTTTTTCTGTTCGAGAGTTTAACCAATTTTGATGCAGTTTTCAGAGTGATTCAAGCTGTAGGTTTACTATCATAAATTGCACGCTGAACAAAAATGATGTTACGATGCATTCGATAATTCTAACGGCAAAGTTGAAAATATTTACTTCGCTTTCAAAAAATGTAACTGAAGGTTCGATTTATAATATGCATCCGCGCGATCTTGCGGTTTGGCCGCCACACCGCGAGATCACAAGCAATTATAAATCGCAACTAGCGACCCTGGCCTAGTTGGTGAAGAAGATAATTCGAAACACAAGATAGGCGTTACATTGATACACTAATCGGGGACCTTGTGTCAGGTCGTAAGTGGCTTCAGGTGACATTGGAATGTGTCCTTTGACGTGACATTGTACTAGCATTGTACAGAGATAAACTCCTAAGTGTAATGCCAAGGCTAACAATGACTGTTCAATTTTCAGTACACTAATGGATAAGCATGTGGGACAGAACATTACATTCAAAATGTATGTAACGATTTATATAAATAGCAGCGCGGTCGCGCTGTCATTTGCATACAACTGTTTGTGATTTCGCGATATAGCCGCCAAACCGCTCGTTCGTGCGGACTTAATGAAAATCTAGCCTTAGGCTGCGTTTCCACAAAAGATGTGTTGCGAAGAATGTGTTTTTAAGGTCCAATAGATTCGCTACGCTGAGCGAAGTCACGTCAGTGAAGGGATTCTATTGGTTCTCAAAAACACATTCCTCGCAACAAATATCTGGTGAATACGCAGCCTTAGAGCATTGCCCGGGACATTTGCCCCACTGCAAGGCTATATTAAAACCGTAAAACCGTAACTGAAACTGCAGTCGATCGAGAGTTCCGGGAACTCGATAACAGTTTTCCAGGATATTGGTGCGGAAGTAGGGCACGGGAATTGGGTCGCGAGCGAAGGACGCTTGCAAGCCGATAGGTCAGAGTGCATCCGTATTGAAAAAAAATCAGCAACGCTATTTTCAGTTTTGTTTCGGCTCAGATTTTAATCAAAATGAAATGTGTCGTATGGGTGTGTACGGTCCGTCTAACGCTGATTGTAAGGTGTAACAGGTTAATCGGATACCTGTAATATAATTATGCTGGTTGTTAAATAGAATATACTTCTCTTTGATATTGATTACGATACAACGGCATTCTTGACTTGACTGGTCTGTATTTGATAATGTCGACAAATCAAATATGTTTGTCGAAGCTTTGACATGCTTGCGAAGTTTATGTTAGGCTCTAATAATAATGTTAGTGACAGCGCGACCGCGCCGATATAGATCGTTACATATATAATATATTTGTTTGTAATATTGCAGTGTAGCGGTCAAACCGCCCCCATATAAATCGCGCGCGCGGACGCATATAAATCGAGCCATGTTAAATCTCATACATTTTCTAACTTCACTTACGAAATGCCGAGTGTAGTGTAAATATATTGGTCCTGTAAATCCGCTTTCGGTTGAAAATCTACCTCAGCGAAACGTAAGCGTTATTTCACACCGATTTGGCTGCTGCATAACGAAATCAATAATTGTATGCAACGATTTGTTTAAATCGCGGTCGCGCCGCTATTTACATACAATCGCTTGTGAATTGTAACCTCGCAGTGCAGCGGCCAAACCGCACGCGAATGTTTTCACCTAATAAATCGAGCCTCAGGGGCTTTTAGAGGAATTCGGCGAGCTAGAAATCAACAAGCTATTTAGTCAAATAGCTTGTTGATTTCTAGCTATAGTTGCACGTGCCAATGCGAGCATGATCACGCACGGATTGGCGTTTTAAGGGTTCCGCATCCAAAAGATAAAAACCGGACTTAATACCTCGACGATCGTGGGAATCGCAGGTACAATAGATTGATGGCCATTGGCCGATGGGTTAAAACATATACGTGTTTAAAATAGTTACTCCGGTATATATTTTTGCATAACGTGCAATATTCATCGTAGAAAATAGAAATGTAAGCGACATTTGTAGTAAGTGGAAGAATCTATAATCCTATTGGACGATTGTTATGAACATAATTCAATTTAAATAACTATTAAGCGATCGTCGTTTTTATGCAATACGCATGAGCAAAATCAATAACATTTTACGGGCATGTCTAGTGACGTTTACCGAAATCAGCAGTGCGGTCATTGGCCTAAATGTCAAAGGGAGTAATTACACAGTGTATTTTTTTCAATTACACGATTCGCCTTATTGGTCAGTTTTTTATGGAACAACAAAATATAACATAATATCTTTGGCTCGATTTCTATGCAGCCGCGCGATTTGGGCTTTGGCGCCTAGGTTTTATGGAACAACAAATTATAGTATGTCTTACGGTTTTTGTCTTTGGCTGTCTGAGTATACTGTGTTAATGTGTAGAGGTTCTTATAATATGTACTTAATAAGTTGAGCCTCTTGTATATGACTAGGGAAAACATCTGATGATATAGTAGTGCATTTTTTCTTGCAACTCGGTGGGAAAAGATAGTTTAAAATTATAGAGATCATTTGAGAGTCAACAAATGATATTTTGTTGTTAGTAGTTATACCTCGATCGTGGGAATAAGAGACACAATAGATTTTCAATTCTCATGCGGCACCCGGGTGTCGCTTGGGTCTTGAATCTTGATGGGTTATTAATTATTATACACTTTTTGTTACTCAAATTACTAAAAAAAATTAATAGACTATTTGTCTTTCCTTGCAAATATGCCACAGGAATAATATACAGATATGCCATTATGTGATTCAAGAAGTAAACGAAAATCTATAATAATGAAAGGTTCTAAAAATAGTGTTATTAGGTTTTGTTAGTAGTTTGCGTTTGAAAGCGCTCATATGTCCATAATATATAATATATTCATCAGACGAATGACTGAAAATACGATAGATTATAATAATTATTAATAGTTTGTTATACTATGCAAATTGTTTTACATTGCATAAAAAACGATTTCGGAAAGATGCTCGAGTTCTTATTGTAACATTTTAGACATGTGCGCACGCTTACCTTAATATGTTAAAAAAAAACAACTTATAGGTGGAAGGAAAGGAGCTATGATAAAATATGTGTGATTAAAAATACGTAGTGGAATTGTCGCTTTCGTGCGAATATAAAAACTACGCAAATGTGTACTTACCTAAAAAAATGGTTTATAATCCGGATACGAATGTTTCGATTATTCGTATATCGAATATTATTTCAAATAATATACGAATATCGACTACGTCGAATTGCAGGCACAACACCAATACGTATAAGCGCGTAAGTAATATCGATTAGGTGGGAGTTGGGACGAATTAAAGATGCACTTTACATATACATATAACGTTCTGATCCTCGCGACAGGCGACCGCGACCGACAAACATTCAAATTAAATGCCACTTTTTGACATAAGCTATAAGTTTCATTTTCTACCGACATTGGTCCAGCGACCCATGCTGCCGCTGCTCTGTAGTGGCGCGGACGTAGAGTAAAATGAAACATAATAATTATAGCCTGTCATTAAGTGGCATGTTATTTGAATTTTTGTCGCTCGCGGTCGTTTGTGGCAGGAATCGAAAAGTCATATACCTACGTATCACAATGTCATTTTCATTCATTACCTGAGTAAAGATTATCATCCTTTTTGGAATTCAGTTCAATTTCACCGCACTTTATGATTTACCTCAATAATAATAATAGTAATTGACATGCATCACGACTACGGACTACTCACACATGGAAAAAGAACTCTCACTAACGGCCTTCTAAAAGATAACCTAATGAAGTATTTGCCAGATAGTGCATGACGTTTATGACAAATTATTCAATTTTAAGTTAAATAATAATCATGAAATCTCTGATTGGAGCCGTTAGGACACTATTTCCAAAGAATAAAAAGAGGCGCACAGCAAAATGGAAACCAAAGAAATGATTTTTGACAGGTTCAATTTTAAAATTATTTGTCAACGTTGTTGAGCTAAAAATTTAGTCTTATTTGACGAGCCAAATTAATGAAAATAACATTGTACTCACGAGCTTATCGAATTTAACTTTAAATTTTAGAATATGTTCAATGTTATGCTAGCCTTCATGTACAGCTAGCGACAAGCTAAGCTAAATGTGAAGCAGGCTGAAGGCGACATACCTACCTACATTTATAATTATTAAATCACATAATTTTGTTCGTATTCACACTTAGAATTGATCTTTAAAATCGATAGCTTCTATGTGGCTAGTCTATATCTGAAAAATTGATATTACTATGAACCACAGTTACATCTAAAAATATTAATAAAACGTTAAAGATTCCAGCGAGATATTACATAAAACTGTACTAAAGTACGTCACTTATGTAACATAATGTCCATGTAAAGTTAAATGTAAAATACAACGATCCACATGAGACGAGCCACAAAACTTATGAAATTTTGTGACTTATCTCGTGACTTGGATCATACATTACGTATTATATTAGGGCGCGTCCAAAAACAAATTGGCAGAATAAGCTTCGAAACAACAAGAGATTATTTTAAGGGTAGGTTCATATTGCAACATGACGCGACTCACGCAATGCATTTTCAAACGAGCCATTCAAAACTGAACTCTATTTTCTACACATAATGGCAGACTTTCCGCCCGCGATGTTGGGCTGCCTGTTCCAATTTTGAATGGCTCAAAAATAAATGCGAGACCGCACTAAGCGACACTACGCTGTAGCGAAGCGACACGACACTACGCCGCATTGTAGAGAAGCGACGCTTCACTTCACGTTTCTTAGTACCGACGTTTTGTGTCGCGTAGCGTGCGTCGCTGCCGCGTAATGAATATTTCTAAATATTTCTAAAATAAGTTTTGTAGCTTTACCGTAGTGAAGCTTAGTGTCGCCTAACGGGGTCTCACGATGAGGGACCTATCAGACAGAGAGAGTCACGCGTTCAAGCATTCTGCGAACGCGATTCTGACGCGAACAGAACGCCCCCTGTGTGAGTATAATATGTAACGTAATAAAACACAAAGAACACAAAACTGAACGCTTGAACGCTTGACCGCTCTCTTAGGTCCCTTAGTTTAAAATTTCTATAAAACGAACGCGCCCCGAATAAAAAGAGATTCTTTACTACAAAAGACTTAAAATTCGAATCGTAAACGTAGCAAAAGTCGTTACCGAAGAACACATAGTTAATGATCACATACGTTCGTTGGTTCATTCGAATGACATGAGATTGGCGGGTAGCGGCTTCACCATTTTGCTCGTGACGTCGTTGATTAGAGTGGCCCACTGCTTCGCCGTACCTTCGGATCCAGTCCTGAAAATAATATTGTATTACTTGATGTATTTACTCGATTGCCAGGAAGTGTTTAGCGCGTATATTGTATGTATGTAATATTCTTTATTATTTTAGAATTGAAATCGTTTGGCTAGAACATCCATTCTCAAATCCGCAGACTCCTGGGGCTCCGCAAGCCTTGTAGGGGATCCGCGAGCGATATAAATTGTTTTTATAAAATAAAATAAAAATAATAGTACAATAAAAAGCTCATTTCTTAAAAGGGTTCAGCCAACAAAAAAATGTGATAACCGCTGTTCTAGAAATACCTTTAACTTAATATGTACCTACCGATCGATTCTATGTACCTACTGTAATGCAACATTCATGCAAAAGCTCATGGTTCGATTCAGTTCATTTCCAATAAAAAAAATCAAATAATAATCTATCATGGATTATTATATTATACGTCAAGCACACGATAGACCGGAATAAGATGCGAAACGAGAAAATCTCGAGATATCTCACTCTCGTGTGTAGTTATATTGTCGATAACGACATAATGTCAAAATCATCAGCCCCCCTAGACAATTGGCAAACGACTACCGCTACGCTAACGCTAACGCTACAAAATGTATGGGATTTGACATTAGTATTCGCTAGCGAAGCGATAACTTATGTCAAATCGCATACATACGTTAGCGTAGCGTTAGTCGTTTGCCACTTGTCTAGGGGGGCAGAACGGAATCATTTCGAGATCATCAGAATTTCGAGGTAAAGATTGCTCCGTTGCGTCGAATACATTTTTCCTGGCAAAAACTATCCTATGTCATTTCCCGGGTCTCAAAGAATCTCCATAGTCCATTCCAAACAGCAAAGTCGGTTTAGCGGTTTGGGCGTCAAGAGGTAACAGACATACAAACATACTTTTACATTTAGAGCTATCATATTTTATTTAAATTTTTGTCGATCGCAGTCGTTTGCGGCAAAGATCAGAAAGTCACCTGGGGGGTGACATTCTATAACGAAGCGATAACGAAAAAGTTTTGCCTAAATGGCCTGAGTACCTGCAATTTAGTGAGGCGTGAGTTGTGACGTCACAGTAAGAGCACATCTGTCTAGCGTGGCCGCTAGTCGCTACACAGACTCGCTATCGATTTTGATCACAAGCACAAGTGCTCTTAATGATATTTATAAAGCGGGTTAATGTACAAGTTAGAGGGTATTCTTAACTCCTAATCGAATAGTATCTTACTCAAATATTCTTATTAAGCTATTGCACAGCTTTTATCGCGGGCTTTGAGCGCGGCGACTGAATCAAGATATTCCGTAACGAAAAAACCGAACACACCTCACTCTGGCCAACGTGCGGCGTTGTCAAACTTCGGCACGGGGTTGCGTGCGACTTGAAGTTTGCGAGATATAATTGCATAAATTGATAAAAAATGCTATGCAATAGCTTTACCTCGGCAGTTTCCGAGTGCCACACCGCATATGTATTTTTATACTACGGTGAACTTCGTATCACTTCCCTATTAAACCTTTTCTGGACTTCCACGGATATTTCAAGACAAAAACCAGCCAAATCGCTTCAGCCTTTCTTAAGTTTTAACGAGACATAACACAATATCATACCGGAACTGTACATTTTACAATTTCACGAGACTTAAGGTATCTAATTATTGTTACTATCAACACGTGCCTTTTGCCAAATCTAAATCGGTTCAATGGTTTAAAAGATAAGAAACATACTTTTTAAACACTAGAATAATATAAATAAAACTATTTGAAATAATGAAAAAAAATTGTTAATTTTTTTTTTAGGGTGAATTGTACCAGAAGCGTAGTTAAAGCTAAGGTTAAGGTTATCATCAAATATGGCGACTTTTGCTTGGAATTTGACAGTTCATTTCACATTTTGTTATGGTTAAAGTTAAAGTTATAGTTAAAGTAGGTTGGTGCAACTCACTCATAATCTGCACATTGAGGTTACAGAACATTTTTTAAACTGTCAAGGTAACAAATTGAAAACTGTTGTATTTTTGCATAAATAGAGGCTTTAGTCGGAAAAATAATTTGAAATCCAAAAAAAATCTGTAGATTAATCTGCTAGATAATATATCTATCTACTTATACAGATTTTTGACATGAAGAAGTTATAAGGTTTGTAAAAATTATAAGGACCAAAATAATTAATTGTATTTATGTTAGAAAATGTTATTTACTCATTTCATACCCAGCTCATGTCTTCAATTGCCAATATAAATTGTACCTTGCATAACATTTAAACGTGACCCAATTTAAACTGAACGATCTCGTTCAATTAAAATTCCAATTTCTCGCTATTGGAAGCGTTCTTGTTCAATCGTCTGTCAAATAACCGTTAACGTGTATGAGAAATGTATTTAATTTTAAACGTACATTTTGCATACCGTATCACATTTTTGTATGATTTATTTCTTTCTATTACCTAGAAATGTATTCACATTACTATTAATTATTATTTGTATTATTAAGTTTCTATATTATTTATTCCGTCGATCGCGGATTCTTGGAAATCTATTGTCTATGACGTGTATGTATTGTTATCGCGGCCCACTTGGGCTGTTCGGGGGTTAGTGGGTTAAATTCCATTACATAGGTATCTAGATACTATCAGAGAAGTTGATAATTGATTAATAAGCAGATGGCGGGCCTACGTAATTTGGTTGCATTTCGTCAAACCCAGTCGACAGGTCACAATTTCACAACTAACATTGAATTGACACAAACCGACGTCACATCTTCATTATTCTGTTGCCACGATAAAAGCTATGCAATAGCTAAAACTCACTTGAACTTGTAGACGGTGCCGGCGTGTCTGTTGATTAGCTGGAACGCGTCTGACGCATCCCGGTCCAGCCAAACGGCGCGCCAGCCGTCATGTAGAGTCAGGACCTTGCATCGCTCCTTGCTGAAGTCCGACCGTGATGTCCTGTATACAAGCAAAAAGGTATAACCAGAGTAGACAGAACTGAGGAGTAGGTACCTCGACTTCAATCAAACAGGCGAATATACGCGAGTTGGGCGCGACTGTTACTTTCATTTTTTATCAACTTATGCAATCATAATTCGCATACGTCTAGTCGCACACACACCACCGTGCCGAAGTCTGGCAACGCCGCACCGACGGCGGCGGATACGTCGGAGTGGGGTGTGTTAGGTTTTTTTTTCGTTAAGGAATTTCTTGATTCGGTCGCCGTGCTCAAGTCCCACGAAAAAAGCTGTGCAATTGCTTAAAATTATATTTAACGAACTGTCATAAAGTATAGACCGCGCAATAATTTAAGATCGCTTGGCAAAATGAAAAAAACGCGTAATTAATTTAACATCTAAGGACTCTTTGATGGGATGAGGACTGAGCGATATTGACTAAAAGATCACAACACTATCCTTGTGCCCTTTCCAGATTCGCCGAACGATCTTAAAGTTGTGAAGCTCGCCTTATAAACCTAGTCATTTTTGTTACGGCCCGGCCCGGCCGCATCTGCGTCTATCGTCCGAAGCTACGTGCTATGAGACGATACTATTGGACGATACACGCAGATCGTCCAATAGTATCGGTTTTAGCGCAAAGCACTACGCATATTATGCGGCCGCGGCATTAGAATCATAGCAATAGGACTTTTAAGGTCATCCAAGTTTTGGGTATAAAAGTAAAAAAAAAACAATTCGTATATTAAAATAATATGAATTCGAAAGTTTTACTAATAAAATATTTAAAAAAACACTTCATTTTCTTACCCTTTAAAAGACTTGGATCCGTAGAATATGAGTATATTGCTGGACATCTGCAGCCAGTAGCGTTGCCACGAGGATAGAGATATTTTCCGTCCCTCTTTCACTACGGTTTTCCGACGCACGTAGCTTTGGAAATCGCACTCTAACGGCTCAGTGTGCGCTAGGTCGCTGAAAACAAACGCATTATTAGAAACACTTGCATTTAGATTCAAACTTAAATGAAGTCATAAGGGGTTGTCCACATCTCGTTTACACGTCACGTCAACGTACCGTGCCACGTTACCGCACCGTTCCACGTTGACGATGTCGTGACGTGGAGATGTGGACAGGCCAGGAGAGGACGAAGTGAGAACTAGCACATTTTTATAACATAAGGAATTACTCATTTTTGAATTATTATATGAACAAACCTTGTAATATACATAAAATCCACATATTTTATTTCAAATCATTTCTTCGGACTTAGAGCCTCCAATAATGAAAAAAAAACGACAATTTCCAAATTGTTAGTTACCCACTTCATGCACTCATGTCTTCAAATATTTTATGATAATTCATGATTGTTTATAAGGAATAATGTGGGATTAACTTTCTTGAGAGTAACAAAAGACGAACACAATTAAGTTATGATGTAATAATTATCAAAAATCAAAAAAATCAAAATATTTATTTCTAAATAACCTATTTAGAAATAAATATTTTTAGACGTTCTAAAAGTGTTAACAAAGTCAACACTTTTAGAACATCTACATGAGGCCTACCACCGGTACCACCAAATGTATGTATGATTGGTCCATGTCTAAACAAAGTTTACAAACAACTTGAAATTGCCCATCTGTGGCGACATCTACAATAAAGTAGTAAAAGAACGATGAATAGATTGCCATCTATAACTGTAGAACAGTTTACCAGCATTGGAATATGAAATCTAGATGGCATTTACGTTAAACTCAAACAAAATCGTTACTTTTTAGAATTGAACCATGCCAGTCCCTTACGTTGACTGGCATGAATCCTGGCACGAGAATATAAAACTAGACATTAGGTAAATTGCAACCTGAACACATTTTTAGTGTTAAAATCCACACTACTACTAACATTATATATGTGAAAGTGTCTGTCTGCCTGTCTGTTACCTCTTTTCACTGAAATTTTGTATGGAAATACTTTGAGTCCCAAGAACGGACAAAGTATAGTTTTTTATTCCGGAAAAATGTACGGTTACAAACGAATTACGGTTACATACAAACAAATAAAATCAGCGCAAAGGATTTGCGGACATCATCAGCTAGTATGTTCATTTTAAATTTTACATGCATAATTTAGTTAGGTTAGTCCAGGGTTTCTCAAAGTGTGGCTTGATAACTGGCAGGCACGCGCTGCACTTTTTTGGCACTTTATGACGTGTTATACTATACCATTTATTCAAATAAAAACCTTATTTTCTTCAGCAGTAAATTTTATTACTTTTGGGAGGGGGGTTTCATTAGTATTTAGTAAGGGGTTCGCTGTCATCTGGAAATTCTAACGGGGGTTCGTGAAGCCGAAAGTTTGAGAAACCCTGGGTTAGTCTATTGCTGCTAGCACACCGACGCCACGAACCCCTGACTATTAAATTATTCCTAGCAAGTGTGCAGCGTAAAACATTTTACAGTCTACACAGACTATCACATTATAATTAATCCTCCAATCCTCCTAATTTATTAGGAATTGATCGTAAAATAGCATAAGCAAATAAGAAAAACCACTTAGGATGAATGTGGATAGGTTCCTCTAGGATTAGCTGGAATAAAATTATCTAGATCCCCTAATAATAATAGCTAAACTTACCAATATGGTATGGACTTAGTCATTCTGTAACTGGCAACTGAGCTTGGTGATTCAAGGAGCGTATCGTCCAGCAAATTGACAGAGCCAGCCGGGGTCTTCTCATCCTTGTCTTCGCAGTGACCTTTGCCGAATATGCTGAGAAAAAAAAACGTTATTAAGTTGAGTCGATTCAGCTGTATCTTGCAACGAAATAATGCGATCTTGACTAGATTATAGTTAATTTTCTATAGGAAAGATAGACAGATTAACAGTTGCGTCTTTACAAGTTGTAAGAAAACTAAGTGATAATACTTAAAGGAGTGTATGAGTTTCCTGTATTGGGTTTACTGTGAAAGTGGCAGCGCTGTAAGAACAACTTTTTTAAACTTTTGTATGGGAAAATTCTTGATGCACGTACGCTTGATCTATGGAGTGTAGATGGAGGAGAACTATCTCTGCATGTATGTACAAAGTGTCCGCTGAAATGCGTCAAATTAGGGTGGCGCTACAGTAGCAACAGGGTAAATTTTAAATCATTTAGCAGCTTTTATTTCAGCTATTTTAGGTTATATTTTTCAAAATATATTGGTTTTATTTATTTTGTTATTTATTTTATTTATATACTAGCTGTCCCGGCAAACGTTGTTTTGCCATTTAAAGTATATTTTATCATCAGTTGATACATGTTTTACCTCTCTTTTGTCCCCTAAGAGGGTGTGGGGGGGAAGGTCATACACCAGATGTTAAGTTGAAAAACACAGTTAATACCTAATATGAAGTAAGTCCACTAAAGAAAAAAGTTGTATACAAAATCTGACCCCTCTTTGGTCCCCAGAGAGGGTTGAGAGGGGAGGGGGGGAGGATTTTTATACACCAGATGTTGAGTTGGAAGAAGACAAATATAATATATCTGTGAAAACCGTATGCAAATCTGTGAAAACCGTATGCAAATCGGATCAGTAGTTTTCGTGTTAAAGAAAAAAGTTTGATACAAAATCTGACCCCCTCTTTTGTCCCCTTAGAGGGGTGGGGGGAAAAAATTTTATACACCATATTATGTTAAGTTGGAAGAAGATAAATATATCTGCGAAAACCACATTCAAATCGGATCAGTATTTTTCGTGTGATGCTGGAACAAACATACAGACAGACAGAAAGAGTGACAGACAGACAGACAGACAAAAAACTAACCACATTTTTGGCTTCTATAGCGATGTAGTGACAAAGGTGTAATTTCGGGTGTCATTTCATATCTTTTATGTACAGAATATTCATTTCTACAACAGAATATTTTCTTCCTCCCGCACGCGCTTTGGTGACGCTCACTATCGTAATAATATTTTAATTTCGCCATAATTTCAAAACCAAACGTCCAATTTTAATCATTCAAAGACCAAATATTATCTACATAAACTGTACTTAGTGATAAAATAATTTATTTTGATAAGGATTAATAGCGTCAGTAAAATATATCCGTTTAAATTTATTCCAAAAAAAATTTAGGATTTTTAAATAAATAAATGGTTATTGTGCCTCACTCGACATAGATAGGTATAGTGTGTCGCGGACTTTTTTGTAGATATTTATAAGATCTACAATTACTTAGAACATTTTATGGTTCTATCTTTTATAGTTTAGGCAGCGTACGCAAAATAAGTAACTTTTCTAGCTGATTTTTTACACCTTGCGTCCGAAAAACTCAAATATCTTACGGAACCCTACTTTTTTCCAAAATAAAATGTAGCCTATGTTCAGCAGAAATAATGTGAGATTTCAATAGCAAAAGAATTTTTCAAATCGGTCCAGTAGTTTCGGAGCCTATTCGACTCAAACAAACAAACAAATCTTTCCTCTTTATAATAGTAGTGTAGATATTATTTATTTATTTAAGTATTTTGTCACCAACGGCTACATTCATTCCATACCCTTTGCTGCAGCTAGCGCCACTTTCAACTGTTATTTACTGCGTACAGCTGGACACTTTTTCAAATATCCCCCATATAAGATAGTTGTCCTCCATCTACCCTCCATAGCTTGATCATACAAATCACAAAAAAATTGCTTTTTAGCGCTGAACTTGTGAACACAGTTAACTCTATATTATAAAGGACACTTACACAGTACCCACCCTAAACTCTAAAGTATTATCACTTACTTTTGTTACACCTTGTATTTGCATATTCTATGCATTAAACAACTATAACTTGGAAGGAACGTATTATTTCGTCGTCTGTATCAAAAGTACGGTTTTTAAGAGGTTGAAATAAGCTTTTGTAGCTACATTTTTTTATTTGAATACATTTACTTGGGGAATAGCATCAGGAAATCTATATTTTTTTTATATTTACAATAATCATTTTAATTTTCACCTTGAAATTACTGTATAGCTTATTTATTAAATTATTTTTTATACATTATTATTATATTCAGTGCAGCAGACATAATGTGAAATTGCAAGGCACATTTAAGTTTAGGTAATAGATAGTTAATATGTACTCATTAACATAATATTCATAATTATTTAGCATAGCACAAATTATTAAGCGTTAGCTTTTTTGTAACTACCTTATACTCTGAAAATTGCGGAAAACAACATTTATAATATGACCGAATCGACACTAATAATATTATAAACACGAACGATTAAATTTCTTAATTGCAACAAGCTTCAATACTACTAGACCGATTCTGATAAAAATATCATAGCTTTAGAATACCTACTGTGCATTATTTAATAATTTTGCAAAACGAAGGCGATGCTTTAAATATGTTTTATAACATCAGATAAACAAATCTCGAAAAAAAAAGTTGTTATGTTCACTAATAGATGGCGCTATATGTTTGATTCTATACGAGACTGGATATATTATAATGTATGATAGCAAACAGTGATGGTATATTGATCCTAACATATGTAATTATTGCATACTAAATGATTACTGTTAGTATATTAAATATTAATGTAGTGTAGTTGATGTAGATACATAGATCACTAATATTTTAAACATGCTTAGGCTCAATACAAAAAATTCAATACTTGCTATACTTAGATAAATAAAGGCTTGTGAATAAAAGGCATGGTAAGTAATTCTAGGTAATTTAGCCTAAAGATACCGTTCCGATTTTTGCCGCTAGCGACGGTGACCAAAAATTCAAATAAGATGCCACTTTATAAGAAAGGCAATAGGTTTCATTTCAACTCTTGTCTCTGGGACTCAGCTGATCTCAGAATAGCCGTGTAAGCATTGTCTAAGGCCCACTTGCGCCAATCTGGGTTAACGTTAACTCTGAGTTAAACATCATGTCATATCTGTCACTCACCAAGTCAGTGATAGAGATGACATGATGTTTAACCCAGAGTTAACTTTAACCCAGATTGGCGCAAGTGGGCCTAACAGTATCAGATTCATCATTAAATAAAAAAAAACTAACGCATTTACAATTTGTCAACTTGTTGTCAACAGACTTCAACCATATATAAGAGTATATTAATTCGTATGTATTGTATTATAGCTTGTCACTCAAAAATCTGTCATCTCCTATGTGTGTGTGTTATAGTGTGTGTAAGGTTTTATTTGTTAAAAAATGTATGATAAAAGCATAATTTCAAAATATTAGCTCGATGCATTCCTTCGCCATAATATAAACTATAACTGTACAAAATTTAATTCACCTACGTTTCCCCATTTTTCGTCAAAAGCGATCCAAAGTTTTTCGCTCGCGTATTAATATATAGATTTTTGTCGGTCGCGGTCGCTTGTGGCAAGGATCGAAAAGCCACCAACAGGGTCAGTTTACACAAAACGCGACGCGACGCTGCTCAAAGTTTTTGTTTGGGCATTTTTGAATTTCGAGCGTTCTCTATGCATTACAGCATATTCAATCATTACGGTGTCGCGTAGCGCCTCGTTACTGACTCTAAGAGGTGACCGTAAAATGTTCATAGCATCAATAATAAAATAAATAATTGCAATATAATATCAGGCAATCATAAATTAGCGATAGGTATTTCTAAAAAAAAACGTCGCATACTCGTAAATTAATTCTTCAGTGTTACAAGCAATCTACATTTCACAAATAATTATATTAGCATACAAGATACGGGTGCAATGTTTACACGCGGAAGAACTAGGCACATATTATTATGTAGTTGGAATGAAACACTATGGAAGCGGATACCAATTTAATTTCTGCGTATCGTAAATACATTGTACTTTCATTTAATAATTTATATTTGAAGCATAAAGGTTTAACATGCATCATTCTTTTGTTAAAAATAAAATGTAAAAAAATGTCGAATGGTAATAACATGAATGAATTAATGAGTGACATATGAGTATTCAAGTATTATCTGAATTCTAATTTTTTTACATATTTTGAACATGTTTGAATAATTTACGTTATTTCTATTAGTTAATTAAAATTGAGTCTTTCAAATAAATATTTGAAAGTCTATAAAATAGCTAAAAAAAATTTTAAAAGTCTAAGCGCATGTTTCACCACTTCCTGATAATTGCCGGATAGGTTATCCACCACTTAACTTGACAGCTAGAGTATGGGGAATCTGTCAAATAAGTTGTTGATAGCCTATTCGGCACATTATCAGAAAGTGGTGAAACAGGCCCAAATGGTTTTAGAATTCATCTTATTTCTGTTCTTCGACTCATATACTATTGGTGTTTGGATATTCACTATTCAGTTCTGTAATCATTATAATTTATAACAATGTACCCGATAAAGGCACTTTTAGTAGTATACGATTATAGTAAGGGTATTTACTGATCTTTCATCAAAATATCATGCCATTGCACTCTCTTTCTACATGTACGAAGACGAAATACTAACGGTCTTACTACAAAAGATTAAACATCTGTTGAACAGTTGTTTTGACATCATTTTTTACTTAATTTTTTTCTAATCAACTGTTCAACAGGTGTTTAAATCTTTTGTAGTAAGACCGTAATAATTTAAATATTATTAACCGACTTCAAAAAAAGGAGGTTATCAATTCGACGCGTATGTATGTAATATTTCCAGAACTGCCCAGTTTTTATACATATACATGTAACATACATACATACAGACATACATACATACATACATGCACTTTTGAAATTTGGCACATTTGTTCAGAAGCTGTTATAGATTAACAATATACAAAAACTGGGCAGTTCTGGAAATATTACATACATTCGCGTCGAAATGATAACCTTCTTTTTTTGAAGTCGGTTAAAAACAATGTTGTTCGACGCGACGTAAGAAAACGTTTCTGTTAATATTCGTATATGACGTCGTGTGCATTTGTGCAACATAATATAGGATTTTCGTCGGATTAATCTAGACACGCGGTAGCGTGTCAAGCCAAGTTCCAGCATAACAGAATGGCGAGCAGCACCGTGTGTAATATAATTATTATTGCATGTGTCTTCTCCGACATTTGCGTAATTCATTTAGCTATCTGCTATAATATGTCATTTCATGTGTATAAGACATACAATGATCGTCTGCAGTCTGTATTAATTGATACCAATGAAATGTGACTCTTAAAACGGTATTGGGTTTCAATAACAAATTGATTTGCAAATGACATCGATGCCCTGTATGCAAAGGACAAGGGGCATTTTTGTTATGGAGCCCGTACCCAAGCTGTGTCGTCCTTCCGTCTTCTAAACTCCATTTTGAAATTTCTTATGTTATAGATTTATTCACCAACAAAAATTTACACACAGTGTATAGTTAAGAGGGACCTACACCGCCATTTTTCAATACAAACGTTGTCCGCTGTTTCCTCCCTGGATAATACCGGTAGAGTTATATTTTTTTCCTGAATATCTATGGCCACTAATACAATGTCCCTATGTTTTTTTTTCATAATTTAATTATTAAAAAAGATGTGAACGTTCAAAAACCCAAAAAAATGACCAGATTTTCCTCTGTGTTCAAACACCCAGAAAACAAAACTGGCTAGAATATACCAAAAAAGTAAAACATAGGAACACAGCTCAAGCCTTGCTTTAATTCTTAATGAAAAAAGTACTTAAATCGGTTAAGTTTTGGAGAAGGAATCAGAGGACAACGAATCGATGTTTTTCTGTTCTTTTATTAGAACTTTTGTCGTGTTGTCTCTATCGCGCTCTGCGGTGGGAGACTTGAGATTGGTGAGACAGCAATACATTTTCCAAATACCTATTTTGAATTTCTCTCGCCCCTGGTGTATCCTCTTAAAGACGTTGTTACAGTTATAAAAAAAATCTCCTTGTCTGTTAAGCCAATTTTCAAATAAAATATCAGAAAACCAGAAAACATTGTAGGAAAATAATGTCTGTATGTGTGGGTTTCTTTATTGGTAGTAGGTTACGCATATTTCAGCTTCGTACATGAGTTCAACTTCAATATACTATTATACATTATACAGAACATTATATATAAATATGTTGCATATTTTTGGGCGATAGTGTCATCTTCCGTTTAATTTGTAGGAAGAGCAAAAGCGGCATGCAAGAAACTTCAGAAATAAAATAGACATATTTCACACTTTATATTCCAAATCATAAATTTTACGTATATTGATGAAAAAAAGGAAAAAAGGTCGGCCCCTGCGCTTAAGTTAGTGACGTTCACTTGTATTTAGTATTGTTGCAGTTTCAAAAAGTGCTCAACTTGTGCATAATAATATTATATTTTATTATTTAAATGCATCTTATTTACCATCGAGTCTCGAGTTCTGTAATAAGACCTGTATTTTCTGAAACATCTTTTATATAATTACGTAGAGCTATTTAAGGGTACCTATCAAATCTATTAGGTATATTTCGGGCTGATATCATTAATTAATATTTATAACAACTGTACGTCTGTGCGTCCTTTCATTCATGCCCCGAGAACTTAATTTATTAAAAATTAAGTACGTGCCTACATTCAAAACCAAAAAAATCACAGCTGTTTCGCCACATTCTGTCATCGGTCAGTAGCTTACAAAAGTAAAAATATAAAGTAAACTGCCATCTATCCGCAAATAATTAAAAATATTCGCATTAAAATAATAAAGAGCTACTTATTCTTCATATTGACCAATCGTCATGAGACTGTCAATCATGCATCATTCTGCTAAACCAAATTGCAAAGGGCTTACAGCATGCTCATATTTGTCTACAAACACCAAATGCCAAGCTTCTGCCAATTCAGACACTCACCCCACGCCAAAATTGACCTTGTGAAAATTTCTTGGCAAGCTCGCACTTCGAAACCTATGATCCGATTGTTAAGATAAAAAAAATGTTTACACGTTTCGCATATTTAAAAGAGAATATAAATCGTTTTATTCTTACAATCGTAATATAGTTCCTACAATATACAATTTAATAAAAATCTCCAGTGCGTTTGTTGTTTACATTGCAAGAGTGTGCGTGCACGATGTGTCAAAAGTGCATGCGCGCACGCAAAGGCGTACACATTCGGAATCAAACTTTGTATTGTAAGAACTACACTGTTTCTACGACCTTAGCCCGTATATTATTTTGAAACTTTTTCTTTCTCGAATAATAATATATTTTTTTGTACTTATCGTTAAAATAATTTATTTTTCCTCAAAATTACTATACTCTTAGGGTCTTAACTCTTCAGTGTGTAAGTGTAGCGAGAATATGAAACCATGATTATGCCTCGGACCAAAACGACGAAGCTTAACATCATGCGATACCAGAAATGGTTATGGAGTAAGCAACCAGAGCGTAACCGACACGAAATTGAAAAACTTGTAAGTGTCAAGTGAGTGAGTGTAAAAGTTTTAAAATTGCAGTAAATGGTTTACTACACAAAGTGTGGCACAAACTTAAAGTTAGCCATTTACTTTTGACAAAAATTTTAGAGAAATGTAACATTTAACCTTTAATTACAACTACACGAATGTTAGAATACTTTAGGGCAATATAAGTGAAACAACGGTACGAAAAACACTAGGATATTCGAATACTAATAGTGTATGTGTGACGGGAGACAAACAACTACGCTACTAAGTGATACTCACTTGGAGCCTAGAGATCGGCATTTTCGATGTGTCGGTATGAATTTCGACTGGTTGTAGGAGTTTTGTAGACGGAGAGAGCCCGATCCTAGGCGGTGGGTTGGGGATAGGGAAGATGGAGTGGCCGCACCCAAAAACGACGCCTCCTTAACTGACTCCTTGGACCCGGCACAGCTACCTATCGGAGACGGTGGCTCTAGCTTCAGTGATAACCTGCAATAAGTATTTAAATATGTAAAATTACATTATCTACACTAATATTATAAATATAAAGAGTTTAAAGTTAGCGGTAATCTTAGGAGCTCTGCGTCCTTACCCCCGAAACTGATATCAACTTGATACGAGTCTGATTTCGATTTCGTTTTTGATGTCATCGTAATGCGTAGGAATTCCTGAGCAAAATCGTATAAAAATCAAAATCGAGATGCTGACGTCTTCGTCTTGTCAACGTCGTTATAGCAACGTCCATAGTGGATTTCTTAGATTTATTGGATTGGACGTCCATAGCAGAAGGTTACAAAAAATATGAAATAATGTTTGTTTTTTCGTCATACCATAAAAATACATTTCTTTAGATACTTTATATGGATGTGCCCATTTTCTTGAAGCAAATATGTAAATTATCTTCTGTAGTTACACTTAACATTGTTATACATCTAATATTTGTAAAATTTGTATCCCTGCATGCCGACATTTAAAGTTAGTTTTTATTTAGAAAATAATGGTATGTCCGACGCACCTACAAATGGAGATGTTGTTGAGTTTCCTGGAAGAAAATCCAGGAATCGCAAAAGGGTACATTATGCGGACGAGCCAAGCTAAGCACGATACCAAACTTAAATGGAACCAGAGCTTTACGTTATAATATGCAACTCACTTGTACTGGTCGTCTTCAACGAACTTCTGCAGCTCTTCTATGTACCGCACGCTGTTCAGGTACTTGGCGACATGTGGCAGTGGTAAAATGTCGTACTCTGACTGCTGGTAGCGTTCTAGCGCTGTCAAGACGACGGCCATCTTGGTCGCTCGGTGCGGTGACGTGTTGGCCGGGTGAGCCATGTCAATGTATACTAGATCCGTGAGGAATATACCTGGAAACAAATTGTAATATTTTTTTATTAACAACTTAGCTGTTGCGTCCAACTTCGTTCGCGTCAACATAATAATACTTAACTAAGATTATTTTTCCCCTTTTTAGGGTTCGTTAGATCGTTACCCAAAGGGTAAAACGGGACCATATTACAAAGACTTCGCTGTTCTCAAGAACCCTGCTAGCTAGACAGTTGAAATTTTCACTAATTATGTATGGCTATTGGCTAATTTAGGGGGATACATAATCAAACATACATCAAAACATCAAACGCGATTATTTTGGCCTTTTTTGCTCGAAATCAATAAAATGGCAACAGGTAGGCACTTGACAATGCGACCACAAAATACTCAATATTTTTAATTTGTACTTTAATAATCACTTCATATTAAAAACAAAATCCCCAGACAGATCTTACGTTCGCGGTAAACTCAAAAGTCACTGGACGGACTTTCATGCAGTCTTCATCAATCGATAGAACGATTTTTCAGGAGTTTTAGGTACATAAAATAATTGTTTGTTTTAAATATTTCTATATAACTAGGCGTTCCGCGTTTTTACAAACAAATTAGCACACAACAAATAGCCTATGACCCTTCACGTGGTCAAATTTTTATCTGTGTCAAATAACAATATAAAAATTGCTCCAGTAGTTCGTGAGATAAGCCATAAAAAACTTTTACCCGGTTTTTCGATATTTAGCGTGATAATATAATATTATAGCCTAGCCTTTCTCGATAAATGAGCTATCTAACACCCAAAGATTTTTTTCAAATCGAACCAATAGCCCCTGAGATTAGCGCGTTCAAACAAACAAACTCTTCAGCTTTATAATAATTATAATAGTTATTTATATAATTTGTTTTTTTTTTTTACTTCGCGTCTTGTGACACAACAGTTGTGTCGCACTAGTGCGGCTTCACCTTAAAGTTTTGAATCGGGAGTTACATTTAACTTTTACCTTGTACCATTATGTATTCTGTGCTTTTACTCAACCCTCGGTCGGTCACGTGGCGTCTTTCAAAGCCGAAAAGATTGCGAAAACGAGAAAAAGTGTATTTAAATTAATCGTAACAACTCCGCTCTTTAGGTAGCTTCCTAAAAGGAATTATATTTCTTTATAATCGCCACTCGCTGAGCTCGCGTGCATGGCGGTGTATTAGTTTTGTGTGCATTTAAGTAAAATATAATAACACTTTTTACCCCTTTTTTAACATTCCTTTGCCCGAAATCCGTTCATCACGCAGGAACCGTTCTTTTTTCATATCTGTCCTATATGACCCTTTTGGGTTCTCAAGTATCTCCAGACCAAATTTCATAAAAAATCTGTCCGTCCGGTAAGGCGTGAAGACAAATACTTTCGCATTTATAACATTAGTAAGGATTTTCATGAGCGTGAAACATTTAATAAACTAAAAATAAGTATTGGTCCTATTTTAAAAGATAAGTACGGATATCATGCATTTTTAAATAACAAGTAGACACTAGACAGTAAAAACCTGAGGCCTTTTGCGCTTGTTAATCGCATTTGAAACGCGCGTTTGTAACGATACAAACGCACGTCTGTAGCAATTCAAACGCACAATTGTAGCAATGCAAAAGCGCGATAGTATCGCAATGCAACGCTACAAAAAGTCGCTGTGTGCTAAGGCCTTTACGGGATACGAAACAATATAATATAGAGAGAGGCGGCGCAAGGCGTGGGCGATGTGGGCGACCGCCCACGGCCTCGCGGTCCAAGGGGCCTCGCACCTCTTGGACCCCGAGGATTTTTTGGGAATTTACGCGCTTTGAGACCTAAATTTTACTTATAAAAATGATTGTCTAAAAATAATTCATTTGGGCCTAGGGGGCCTCGCAAAATGTATCTTGTCTACATAAAATTTTGGTCTTGCTCCGCCACTGAATATAGAATTATCGCCCGAATACTGGAACGTCTCTCAAACATTTAAATGCTGCTTAAATTTTTGAGTACCACTTATACGAAAAATTCGTATTCTCCAACGCAAATTTTAAGTTGCAGTTAGTTTTAAGCGGACCTCCAAATAAGTTGTACTCAGGCTCCACATGAGCACCACTTAGCAAAACAACAAATAGTAAAGGGCATTAAAAGATTTTTAGTAAACTTTTAATTTGTACAATCAAGTTAGATCTGGCGTAAAATGAAACACCGTAGATGTTGCCATGATGTAAATATTTGACGGCTACTCACAGGGCTACTTACGTGAGTATCATAAGAAATCGTCTGAGTGGCGTTTGTGTATATCACTTAAATATGGGAGGCGCTTACACTTAAATGCCCTTCAGCTGATTGATACATTTGAGTGCCGTTCCAGTATTCGGGCGAAAGTGTATCAAATGGTAAGTGCCTCATCTCAAATACGTACGTAATCAAATCATAATCGTAACGCACGAGTAGTGAGTAGCAATCAAAAGATGAGTCAATGAACCTGCATTAGTTTACGATAAGCGTACCTATTGCGCTCTAACAGAGCACAATGTAGAAACCGTACAGTAGAGGAACTCAGCCGTCCACAGTGGACAGCTGAGTTCCTCTACCGTATGGATGGCTAAGCTCCTCTACAGTCTACTGTATGCTGTGTGTAGGCGTATTAAAAATTGGGTGACCAAAAATGTTTGCAAGATACGCGCGGCAGGATGTTATGGCTGGTAAAATGATACTGCTTTAAGATAGCGCAACAGTGTTTAGTGCTTACTGCGTGCTTACATATTGTTCTTGGTATAGGAAGATAAATAAAATATCAAATCGTTTCTCTGTATCAAGTACAATAATAATTATGATATTGTATTGTTGTTGTATTACATATTTTTATAATATTAAGTATTATATGGAGTTTGGGGGGTGTAGTGTAGGGACCAAGTATGTGTGAACTGTGAATGTGCGAGTGTCAGCAGTTTTGTGTCTGGCAGGCGATGTATATTAGAGACGACAGGCAATCACTGCGTGAGGCCTTGTCAGTATGTACGAGTGTTAGTTTCAGCAACCCGGGGGGTGACTTAGTAAAAGTAAATAGAGAGACTATTACATAATCAATATTATGTAATTGGTAGCGCGACCGCGCCGCTACTTAAATAAACCGTTACATATACATTTGCTTGTAATCTTGCGGTGTAACGGCACGCGCGCGCTGAACGCAGGTCTGAAAAGCTCATGAACATGATCTACTGCATGTATTTTTATTACGTCATAGTTTATCTCTTCCGCAAACCACCGCCCACTTCTGTATACCCGTGTACATGCGTCATATCCGATTTTTGCTCATTGCATTATTTTGTGCTTCCTTTTATTCCAAAATTTGTTGGAATGAGTCATTGGTAAGTAATACCCCGGTTCTGCTATCACTTATCAAATAGGAAATTGTCATATACGTCAAATTAATTATTTATTTTTAAACTTTGTCAGAATCAGAACTCGTTAAGAAGGCATTGAGAAGCTGTACTACAAAAGTTATGGTCTTACAATAAACGAAGGCCAGGTTAAGACAGAACCACCTAACACATGCTGCTGTAATGATGTTCTGGTCTATCAAATGGTTTTACCAATGTAAAAGCAATCGCAGCAACATGGGTTGACATTTGAATAGTCCTGACTTAGGGCCTACGGCGACTGTCTGTAGCGATGCAATCAAACGCATATTTGAAATGCGCGACAGAAGCGATGCAAACGCGTGATTGAAGCGATACAAACGCGCGACCGTATCGCGATTAAATCGCCACAAAAAGTCGCCCTTAATATTTACTGACTTTACTTACTTTAGAATACTGACTATACCAACAGCTATCTTCTATCACTTTTAAATACTATAACAATTAGAGCGAAATGCGAATATCACCTTTAGGAATATTTGCTTGACATCGTTAGTTATACTACTCGGAAACGGTTTTGAACTTTCTAAAACTATTCTTATGCAAACAATCATACTCAGGAATAAAATCTAAAGGTAGGACTCATCCCACAAGATATAACCTAAATCTAGTGCTAATAATAATATGTGCGACCTATTTGTTATTTGCAAACCGACGCCACAGCCTTGACAAATTGATATGATAGATGACCATAAAAAATTGTTTAATTTAGTTGAGATATTCAATTATTATTATTATTATCACGTCTTAGTTAACCACTGAACAGATTTTGCTGAAATTTGGTAAAGAAATACATTGAGTCCCGAGAAGAGACTATATGACACTTTTTATACCGAAAAAATGTACGGTTAGCGCGCGATAAACGAATTTGGGCACAACGAAGTTGTGGCGTCGCATCACCTACAATAATAGCAGGCTCTACGTAAGAATCCGTTAACGCGAACTATCAGCTTCGCCAATCAAAGTTTTTTCAGAAAGAATAGACAGGAATGTATACGGCCACAGAGAGACTTTAATTATTATTATTAATGATGATTGAACTTAAATGTTGACAGATAATATGTGGGCAGTGGGGCTTATAAAATCTTCATATTTTAATTACAGTTAAGTAATTAATATTCGTCTCTGAATGCAGCGGCAGTTAAGACTAGTGGTACTCAACCTTTTTTTATACGAGACACAAACAAAAACACACGTTTTGGTGTTGGTGCCGCGGGCCGCAAAATAATTTAGGGTTAAAATAATAACGTTCTTCAAAATTTGCGTTTAAAAAGTGTTTTTTTTTTACGACCACGAAGACTGCACAATTTAGCCGTTGGGCGTGAAATTGAAAATGGTTTCACATGACGCTAGGCCCCAGATTAATAGTAATACGGACGCTTTACACCACGTCAATCTAGGCCCGCGTTAAGTACTTTTATACTATACATATATTTGAGAATTTTAATATATTACACATACATTTAATACACATCCATGACCCAGGAACATTGAAAATGAAAACTTTTTGTTCCATCGGCGGGCTTCGAGCCCGCGCCCCGCAGGCTTGAGCTGCCAACGTGCTCACCAACTGAGCTACAGAGGTCGTCAGGGTTGAGTTAGGGCGTTTGTGCACTATACGAAATTTTACCATCCAGCGCGGCGCAGCGTCCTGATTTCTTACTTTTTGATGACAAACGTGACAGTTGTGAACGGTAAAATTCCGTGTAGTGCACAAACGCCCTTAGACTGTGCACTTACCTAGAAACGGTATACACGGCAGGGGTATGGATCTCATGTATTCTCTCAGGGCTGTCCAATTGTCCTTCTCACCGAACAGCTCAGCTAGCTTGTCGAACTGTTGCTTATCCTTCTTCGATAGGCAGGCCCATGTCTTCGTCAACCTTAGAACCAAGAACTCAAATTGCAAGAAGTTATTATGGAATTAAAAACAAAGTAAAAATACCTCGGGGTATATATGTGTCCACTGTGAAAGTGACAGCGCTGACACAGCAATCTTTTTCGTAATTTGTACGAGCAAGCGCCTTAAAGATACCTTGCATAGAACACTATACAAGCGACACATACATACTCTTTAAAGTATTATCACTTTGTTCTTGTATAGCGTGCCTAAGGCATAACATTACAATATTTTATCTGAGAATGTCCAACACGCTGTATATTTCGTCTTTGAGTATAGTTAATCAGGGTAAGTCCAAAAACTACAGTTTCTGTACGGTACTACAGTTTTCGGTTGCAGTCTAGTATAGCGTATATGCCCGTAGCGACAGGCAAAAAAACACTGACTAATTTAGTGATAAGTTGAATTATCCGGACTTACCCTATGTCCGAACTTACCCTGATTAGCCGTATATAGCACAAAGAATTGACAGTTCGTCCTATCAGAAAATTGGTTACAAACAGTAAACAGTATACATATCGACACTCCCTAGGAATAACAACTTAACTTGAGTTACGTGAAAAATGAGTTAGGCTCATATTCTTTCTTTTCAACAAATTTTCCATTTTTCTGTCCTGAAAAGGTGTCTCTATGTTAAATAGATCCGAAGATAGCAAGAATGATATTAACGTATTCCGTGTCATTTACTGGTTTTTTTTTAGATTTCAACATTAAAAACATCCTATAGTGATATACAATGTTATAATCCGAATAAGTTACTCCCTGATTAAAGCAATATAACAATTTATATGTTAAATTTTTTTATCACCATTTTCTTTTGGACATACAACATAGAAAACATTCAATAAATGGGCTATCTAACACTGAAAGAATCATCAAAATCTGTTGGGTAGCTTTAAAGATTAAAGGGAACAAAGGGACATGAGGGAAGAAAAAGCGCCTTTGTTTTACAATATAGGTAGATCTCATGCAAAAAACAAATTTTTTGCATGTTTTGCTATATTATAAGTTATAACCCTTCGTGTGCGAGTCCTACTCACACCTGACTGATTTTTTTGTTTTTTTTTTTTATCTTAGGTAAAGAGGTATGTCGGGGTGTAGTGGGGTCTTTGTAGATGGAAATTACTTGGTTTAGGTATACATTTGATTTATAATAATATTAATGTATACTGTTTTTTATATTTTGTTTTTATTGTATTAGTAGCTGACCCGGCAAATGTTGTTTTGACTTATTATTTCTAGTATCAATTCAAAAAGTAGATAAAAACCTATTCTCAGGCTTAATGAATGTGGTTACATACAAAATTTATTAAAATAGGTTAAAAGCCGTTTTGGAGAAAAGATATTCTATTGTGTCTCGATCACCGGTGAGCGTATGGGGTTTGATGAATTAACGTAATTAGAAACTAATTCGAATTTGCTGAGAAAACTAAGTATATAATGATAATTCGTTAAACTGTCGTAAAATTATTGCGTAGGTATTAAACTGACTGACGGTTCTTTTTATTATTTACAAAGAATAAACATTGACCTGTATAAATTTTGTAGGGTAAGTATAAAATGACTTTATATTTTAACATTTTTAACATAGTTCAGTAACGCGACTGACGTTGAATTGCCTGTCTGCAATACGGCTGACAGTGATTTTTAATATGACCTCAATAATAATTAATCGTCCATCAAATTATCAAACGGTAAAAAATTACAATTGACACTCCACCGTGTACGGCGACCGACTCTCATTTTAAATATGTTGATTATTAAAATATATTAAATCTACTACCTACTGGACAAAAATTTGGTCGGTATGAAATGACTTTTCAAAAAGTAGCATCACCTCTTAGAGATTTTACGTATTTCTATAGACCCTCCGCCAACGTTTCCAATATTTCCATTCACATGGTGTGTGGTACATGGGTACCTTAGTGTATTATTCTCGATAATTGACTTGATATACCTCGTATTTTTTTAAGTAAAAACTTAAATCACCAAAGATAATTATAACGTATCTCAGACATACAATTATATACCCCGTAAGTTCATTAATCTCTCTATCATTTTGGTGTTTGTATTTCAAGTTACAATGTTATTCTACGAATCAAATATTGAGACCTATCATTGTAAGTCATAAAACTACATGAAGGAGATTTTTTACAATAAAAACAAATAAATAAATAGAAAAAGAACGAAAAATGCATGCTATGTATAAAAGAATCACTAATATTAATTAAAAAATGTAGGCGTGAGAACATTTTTTAACATTAAAATCGCTCTCCTGAAAAAACGTAAAAAATGAGTTGTTATTCCTAGGGAGTGTCGATATAATAATAACAAACCTTCCCTAACTACCTAAAATTAAAGTTGCGCAAATCAAATAAAGCCGGCCAAGTGCGTGTCGGGCCACGCGCCATATAGTAGTACCGTAGTACCGCTAGTTTTTGAAAATTTTTGTATAGTCAATGAATGTACATTTCTAACATATTTTATACTACTAACAACATCATCTCAGTTACTTTCAAAGGAATTTGAACGAAAAGTTCCTTTATACTTCGCCGAATACATTTTTTTTAGTTGATCGACTATTACTCAATAACTTATGAAGTCTTCTTAGCCGTGATAGTTTTCCTTTTAAATTCAGCATATTTCCTACTCCCTTGAATTTTTTCACATTTCCAGAAGCAACCGTTTAGCTGGTAGAAGGGGGGAACACTGGACTCTAACGATTTTTTCAACTTTAAAACTTAATATTTCACAAATGGATCCCTAAATCGAAAAATGATCTATGAAGACTCATAATATTTTTAAAAAACCTATCCAACGACACCCCACACGATGGGGTGGGCGCGAAAAAAAAAATCAACCCCGCTTGATGTGTAGGGGAGGTAGACGGACGGACAGACGGACAGACGGACAGACGGACAGACGGACAGACGGACAGACGGACGGACAGACCGAAACTATAAGGGTTCCTTGTTGACTACTAACCCTAAAAAGGGATACAACGTGACTATATTGTTTTCAATTAGCCAACACAACGAAGCCGACTTTTCTCATTTCATAGGTACAATTAGAAAAAATACAACTGAGTTGTTTTTAGAACATTTTAAGAAATTTTTACTTCTTTGTTATGATTTCTACTGTTTTTTTTTTTATTTTTTTTTTATTGAGTTTACTTTCTTTTCGAGTCCTCGTGTAACTTATTGTATAAATCAAAATATGTAAGGATTCGACTCGAAAACAATATCTTTCATAAGTTTTTAGCATTTGTAAGATGTGTTATTACAGTGAGTACCTAACAATTAGATAGCTCCGCCGTTTACGAGCTAGATTAGACATCAGCGTCCTTAACATACATACACTACTAACACACAATTAATAATTATAATATGGGTACTACTCTATGACTTAAATATTATTGCGATAAGATCAAGCCCATCTACACTCCACATGGTAACCAGTGTCAGTGCCCCATTGCGGTCGCATTTTTACGAGTTTAATGAAGAAAACTTCATGAATTATGGTCTTAATTCTGTACGTTTGAAACTTATTAACAAAATATAAATCTTATAAAAAAACTTATCAGTAGAGTAATTGAAAGACGATATTACTGTCTCCGCGTTCGTATAATCGCTTGTATTCGTCCATCATTAGTTATCAATTATCATGAAGATACCTCTTGGTTAATGCAACTTATTCATAGGGTGCTCGCCCTAGTGCTGAGGTTCATCCTTACTTTAAAATCATAATTCAGATTTAATTACCTGTATATACTCGCGCTATGTAGAGCTGATATGACGGCGAAGAGGGAGTGCAAATTGTTCAAATCGTACAACTTTTTTGCCACCTTTATAAAATGGGCCAATGTTTCGGCCCTCGCTTTCGGTGATTGTCCATTTAATATCTCTTGCACAGTCCAAAAGCTCACCTAAAAATTATAAGAAAATACTTGCAAAAAAAGCATCATTAAAATAATTGATGTCTTTACATAAACACACGATTGGCCTACATTCTGATTTCAAAGACAAAGACAAATCTATGTTTCCCTAGTGTTTACTTTTCATACTTATTTATTACATAATATTGCATGCCCGAACGGGTAAACTGTTGAAACCAACAAATCTGTATCACAAAGTTATAAGCAATAAATATTTCTTTGGCTTTGGCTTTGTCTTTGTCTTTGTCTTTGTCTTTGTCTTTGTCTTTGTCTTTGTCTTTGTCTTTGTCTTTGTCTTTGTCTTATCAGGAAGTGGTGAAACAGGCCCTAAGTCATGTAAATGTTACCCCCGATGATTGGTAAATTTTAATAATTATTATCTATGACGTCGATAATAATAATAAACAAAGTTACCACCAGCTATAGACGGGCATTATGAACGTTTCTCCATCTATATAGATGGAAAAATACCAGGGAATTTTGAGCTTTTATCGATTTTATCTATACAAATTTTCTAGGAAAATTGCTACTATTTAGGCATTAAGAGCATTTCAACCGTCACTACCACAAGCTAACTTACCCTATTAAATCGTTTCGTGAACGCAACCACGTTCGGCGCATCCGTCAGCTTATTCTTTTTATTCCACCCACAGGTGGTCAGCTCCTCCGGTCTTATGGCTTTGAAGCACGGCAGATCCAGTAGGGATAGCTGGTTGGCTATATCCTCTGGTGAGATTCTGAGGGCGGAACAGACTACGTCGTCCCAGGTCTGGTTGAGGGAAGCCGCGGCAGGGAGGCTGTTGGTCTTGTACTGATATGCGTCCTGTCTGTTCGCTGGAACGTCGCCAAGTCTGAAACAATAATGTGTGAGGTAAAACCCCGATGCCTGGTGTTTTAAAACAATATTAATGCAGCTTCTAAAAAAGAAAAGCTAGCTTTCAGCTAGAAAAGTGTGATCGATAAGGTGTAAGGTAATCATGGTGAAAAGAATTTGGGAACCAGTCTGGTCTACAGTATTCATGTTGTGGTTTTGCCGCGTTTTGCTATACTTAAGCTGATCGCACATTATCAACACGCACTTGCCGAACGCGCCGCATTTTAGAATTCGCTGTAGGAAATTATGTGAAACCTCGCACTTTCGTCCGCACCGTGCGCGCGACATTTCGTGTACTATGCGGTGACTATGGTGCGTTCAGCTTCGGCGTGTACAGTGCTGACAAAATATGTGAGATCAGCTTTATCAGCTTAAGGCGTCTCCCAGACAGATGCGGGCAGCGGTGGCGGTGTCGGTCAGTTGGATGACTTGAGAGTTTTAGGAACGACACAGACACACGCGGTGACAATGGCAGTACAAACAACTGACCGCCGCCGCGCCGCCACCGCCACCGCTGCCCGCGTCTATCTGGGAGACGCTTTATGCTTTTGTATTACGATGCACTTTGTCGCACATTTAAATGCGCATGTTTATAAAGGGAAAACCGATTGGAATACGACAACAACAACTTATCTAATCCAGACGTATACTGATATCTGAATATATAAACCACACTTTAGATTCAGATTTTATGAATCCGTAGCATATTGCATGTTGCAAAAGTAATCTTAATACATAACAAGTAGTTTATTAAAATGATCGGCCAAGTGCGAGTTGGACTCACGCACAAAGGGTCCGTATCATTATAAAGCAAAATAGGCCAAAGTCTCTAGCTATCGCCGTTCTTGAGATACAGCACTGAGAGACTGACAGATACAGACAGACAGACGGACAGACAGATGGACAGACAGACATTGAAGTCTTAGTAATAGGGTCCCGTTTTTACCCTTTGGGTACGGAACCCTAACAAAAAAAGACTTGTAGTTCCGTAGGAAAGAGGAATGCGAACACAGACATAAAAGCAAACATAGATCATACATAATATTATATTATACACTTTTGAAATTTGGCATATATTTGTTCAGATGCTGATATGGACAAAGATAATACTTATACGAAAACTGGGCAGTTCTGGGAATATTACATATATTTGGTTGAAGTGAACCTCCATTTTAGGGTTCCGTACCCAAAGGGTAAAAACGGGACCCTATTACTAAGACTTCGTTGTCTGTCAGTCAGTCTGTCTGTCTGTCTGTCTGTCTGTCTGTCTGTCTGTCTGTCTGTCTGTCTGTCTGTCTGTCTGTCTGTCTGTCTGTCTGTCTGTCTGTCTGTATGCCTGTCTGTCTGTCTGTCTGTCTGTCTGTCTGTCTGTCTGTCTGTCTGTCTGTCTGTCTGTCTGTCTGTCTGTCTGTCTGTCTCCAGGCTGTAACTCAAGAACGGTAACAGCTAGAGATTTGAAATTTTCACAGATTATGTATATCTGTTGCCGCTATAACAACAAATACTAAAAACAAAATAAAAATAATATTTAAGGGGGCTCCCATACAACAAACGTGATTTTTTTGGCTTTTTTTTGTTCTACATCAAGTTATCATCAATATCAAGTTATCAAAAATGGCAACAGGTAGGTACTTGAATTTTTCACAAAATCCTTAGTTATATGTGTTCTTTAATATTTAATAATTATTATATTAAAATAAAATAAAAAAGCGGCCAAGTGCGAGTTGGACTCGCCCATGAAGGGTTCCGCAGCAGCAATAAGGTTTATTTTTATGAAATTTAAAGATTTTTGATTTAATTTTATATTTCAGTCGATTTAATGAAATTTAGATTAACGTTTACCATTTATGACGTATAAAAAAAACTACTGGCTAGATCTCGTTCAAACCAATTTTCGTTGGTAGTTTTTATAGTAATCTACATCATATATTTTTTTTTAGAATTATCATGCCTCTACTTTAGAAATTAGAGGGGGGGGACACACATTTTACCACTTTGGAAGAGTCTCTCTCGCAAACTATTCAGGTTAGAAAAAAATTATATGAGAAACCTCAATATGATTTTTGGAGACTTATCCATAGATACCCCACACGCATAGGTTAGATGAAAAATTTTTTTTTTTGTTTCAGTTGTACCTATGGGTACCCCTAAAATTTTTAATAATTTTTCCATTTTTGCATCAAAATCTTAATGCGGTTCACAGACTACATCTACTTACCAAGTTTCAATAGTATAGCTCTAATAGTTTCGGAGAAAAGTGGCTGTGACATACGGACGGACAGACAGACAGACATGACGAATCTATAAGGGTTCCGTTATCCTTCGTTCCGTTCCGTTTTTGCCATTTTGGCTACGGAACCCTAAAAATTAAGGGGGGCTCCCATACAAAAAACACAATTTAAGGCCTAATTTTGCTCTATAATGGTACGGAAACCTTCGTGCGCGAGTCCTACTCGCACTTGACCGATTATTTTCAAATTAAAAATATGTAAATCCTTATTTGCCCAATGCATAACAAGTGAACAACGAAAAAACACACACAAACACAACAACAAGTGAAAATCCAACTTTAGGACATAGACTATAGTCTACGTCATACTTCATGACATAGACAGTCTATGTAGTATGTACTCTATGTCATAAAGTGGCATTTTATTTGAATTTTTGTCGATCGCGGCTAGCCGCGGTAAAGATCGGAATGGCACCTTCAGTAATTATTATTTATCTCCACAGCGTTTCTATACTTTCGCATTTCTACTGTGGCCATGCTATAAGGCTACTGGTAGACCGATATTCATGGGTTATATTTTTTTTTCATATAGATATAATATTATGACTTAATAATTGTATTTATTGTATATTAGATCTGGCTCCTACCTAGGTATGTCTTTGGCATCCTGTTCTAACATTAGCAAATTGGAATTTATCCAAAAGAAAGTTGGCACCTAATAAATAAACAATTTTTGTGTTTCAAAAGATATCAAGTTAAAAAAATCATTGTATTACTCACAAGTCACAGCCATCTCAGAGAGTTTTTTGATCACTTATCTAATATCCTTAATTAAATTAAGACAATGAAGAAGAAATGTATTGGACTTTATAATACATAATATTATCATCTTTATTAAAGTATTAGTTAAGAGCATACGCTACCACTTTTTTCCATACAAACGTACTCCCCAATTTCCTCCCTTGATAATGCGTCTAGACAAATGACTTTTTGATATACAATATTGGGATCTGTGAAAGTTATGCCTCTACGTTCGATATTTTTTTTAATTTACTAATACTTAAAAAAATATGACCCTTCAAAAATCGCAAAAAATTTATGTTCCGTACCCCGCCAATCAACCGACCATAAAACAAATTTGAAAGATCTTTAAGATAAAATAAAAACGTAGAGGCATAGACTCATCCTTCCTGAAGATATTTAAAATTAATTACATAGGCTCTATTTTGAAGGAGGAATCAAGAGGACTACGTTACCTTGATTTACTGTATCTGTCTTTATCACAATTACACGTGCCAGCGCAGGGTGAAGCGTGATGGCAATAGTTTCTTCGTTCAAATTTTGCCGTACCCACTACCCGCGTTCCCTCTTAAGTAATGATTAAATACAGTGTGATTGTGTCACTGTGTTGAAATAATATTCTTACATATTATTGTTTTTTTTTTATTATGTAATTTGGGGCCGTCAATAGCTTTGTCCACATTGTGCCTTTTTCCGTTCATCAAGGGCATGCCTTATAGCGCTGTCAACATCGAACGTGAGGCATGCATGTAACGCGCGTTGAAATCGTAGCGCGCGCTATCTATGACACTTTTCTTTCAACGCCGGTGGATTTTGACGCGCGTCACGGGCATGCTACACCTTCGCTGTTGACTGCACTATAACGCATGCCCTTGTTGAAAAAAAAAAGGCACAATGTGGACTAAGCTTAAGGGATATTCGCCCATATCCTTTTTTTGCTCTCTTTCTATAAGTATAGGTTTTTCACACCAGCGATAATGATTACTGAAAATTGTGAAATTTTTACATGTTAATTTCATATTGTACCTTACTTAAAAGTATTTTAGAAGTTTGAAGCCATAACTCATAATCCTTATCCTTATTAATATTATAAAATATGTGAAAGCGTAGAAGTTTTCTTACGCTTTCACGCAAAAACTACGTGACGAATCATCATGAAACTTTATAAACATACTCTTGGAGGTATCAGAAGTGACATAGGATAGTCTTTATTTAAAAATAATATTTTTTACGAAAAAAAAAATGTTGACGTGGACGAAGTCGCGGGCAACAGCTAGTAAAGAATAAAGCTTCGTTCAAACCTACGCGACCAAGCGACTGCGAAGCGGGAGCGTAAAGTTGTCAAATGTTGTCAAATGTGTGTTTTGTATTCAAAAAACACATTTGACAACATATTTTGACAACTTGACGCTCCCGCTTCGCAGTCGCGTGGTCGCGTAGGTTTGAACGAAGCATTATACTTTCATAATAATATAATGGTCTAATAATAATATAACTACATATTATATCTTCTCGTATAGCCCCTACAAGACGTGTGCACTTGAACATAAAACCATTAGAATCAGCCCACCCACATAAACTAACATAACACACACATAATATTATATAGACATTTGAGAAATAAACCATACTATGTGAATAGTCTTTACAGATGCATTAAGAAAGTACAGGCAATATTAAACTTTATTATGACTCTTCAATGATCATTTTCGCATGGAACATAACATGTACATTGTATATTGAGATTAAGATAACGATTAATGCCAGAGGAAATAACACTCATCAACTCACTGTTACAACAGGAACACCATTCACTGTTATACTTAGTTTATTTTTAGAATCACGAGACCATGATCCACCTCATAAAATGTAGCCTTTCAACCAGGGAAAACGTATTGAATAGTACTTTTGGCAGACAACATTTTGTGTACCTACTTAAAATAAAATAAATAATGACAGAACATCAAGAGCAATTCTTGGAACATCTTTATCTCAAACTGAAGGTTACTTGATATGAAGACCAACAACCTACATGTTCGTTAGAGATATTAACAATTTAATTACCCAGCAAATTTTATGTTCAATGCGATTATGTACTTTATGTAAAACTGTTACAGATCAAAATTCTAAAAATAATACCAGTAAAAAGATAATTATACATATAAACTTAACAAATGTTTTTCTTAGTCTTGAGTGCATGAATAATGATGCCTTATTAAAGTATTCCAGAGTCCAGACTACAGACTAGGTTACTACTTTTAGTTTTTTTTTTTTTTAGTTGCTTGATAGCAAAATGACAATGTTGTTATCAAATTTTTTTTTTTTATGAAATAAGGGGGCAAACGAGCAAACGGGTCACCTGATGGAAAGCAACTTCCTGATTCAAAGCCCATGGACACTCGCAGCATCAGAAGAGCTGCAGGTGTGTTGCCGGATAGGGGAGGGTAGGGATGGGAAAGGAAGGGAATAGGGTAGGGGATTGGGCCTCCGGTAAACTCACTTAAACACAGCGCAAGCGCTGTTTCACGCCGGTTTTCTGTGAGGACGTGGTATTTCTCCGGTCGAGCCGGCCCATTTGTGCCGAAGCATGGCTCTCCCACGTCAAATATACCACTATTAAATATACATATATAATACCAACGGCTCATGTCTATTTTCTTAGAATTTAGTATATAATTTATTAGGTACTCTTCAAAACTTTACAGAATGAATACAGTTGTGAATATTATAAGCAATTGACTTTTTCTTTGGCAGCAACTTTTCTACATGAAAAAATGTGTTGTTTTACCTATACAAAAGCAGTTCAACACATTATAACTTTTGTAAGAAACTGATTTTATTTTCAATCAGGAAAGTTCCCAAAAAAGTTACATACCTCGATCGTGGGAATCACAGACACAATAGATATTCAATTGTTATGCGGCACCCGGGTGCCGCTTGGGAGTTGATGGGTAATCTAATGTATTTACACAGAAAATATACCCACAAAATATATTATATTATAGTAACAACTTGTATAATATATAAATATTATTAACAAATAATTTAAAATCTATTACTTACGCATAGTTATAGTAGCATGCACAGTCATCTTTAGTGAAACTCTTTTTACTGTTAGTAACAGCAGCGGGGGACTTCTTGTTTATTGGTTTACATGACCCCTTGTCCTCGAGTGGCCAGTTTTCCTCATCTTCATGCTAAAAATATATACAATAATTATTATAAAACATAATATGGCTCTGGACACTACGACTTAAGGAGAAGCTATTACTAAACTTTCAATACTATTCTAATACTTTTATCCTATTTACAATAAAACATTTCATATTTGAGAAAAAAGAAGTAAGTAACAAAATTGGTGCGTTTTTGATGATGCTGGACACAAAAAAAATGGAATTTAGTATGATGGTAGTTCAGGTTTAAGGTATACATTGTACAGGTAGGCTAATTTTGCCCCTAAGAAGTGTCTTATAATATTTTACTTGGAGTTTTGTGGTTTATAGATAAATCGATTCTATATTTAGCATTATAATACAAATTACATACCTCTACAATGCTGAGAACAGCTACACTGTCGCTTAAAATATCTCGAGGCATTTTATCTTCTGTAGTTATGGCACATATTTTATAAGTCGAAATGTTCACAAGCTGAGGCCTTACAGTGAAATCATTTCAAACCAAACCAAAACACTGCAAAATAAAACAAACGTTCCACTCAATTACTTGTGAATGTATGTAGATCAATAGCACAGATACAACTAAGTATACAGCAGTCAGCACACTGCAACTTGTGATCGCAGTGAGTGATGTATGTTTTTATTACGATGAATTATGTGTTTAATCGCTTTATTTACAATAATTAAAGAGAACTTATCACTTTATTGTTAATCATATTCAAGCCGATACTTCTTAGATTTTGGAAGACTTCGATCAGAAACATAGCATTGTATTCATTAATATTCTTATAAAATTTTGAAAATCTACACAATATATTTCTTTCATAGAACCATCACTTACAAATTTGTTTACGACATTTTATTAAATAATGTGTTTCAAACATGTAGGTATTATGTAGTGCTCATAACACTTTTGATCACCGTCAAAAAATGAAGGAAAAAAAATTCAAAGACAATAGAACCTGGTAGCTACAGAGTATACAAAGCAAATAGCAAGCAAATATTACCATTGGCAAATATTGCATGCGGCATGCATGCGGCCTACTGTATAGTCTGTAGCCTCAGAATACATTGTTCTGTATTCTAATTTCTAATGGTATTCTGAGTCTGTAGCTAGAAAAAGGAAAATGTCAAAAAAGTTAAGAAATTATAAATTATAGTGGCCACATCGTAATGTCATCCCTTTCAAATCAATCTAAGAAAAAGGGATGACACTATAATGTTGCCACTTTTTAATTTCTTCACTTCCTTGACGATTTTGCTGCGCTTGAGCTATGATTATTAATTATGAATTATGCAGGTTTATATTATTTCCTATCGTGAAACTAAACAAAATAAAAAAAAACAGTTTACTATCTAAAAACAAAAAAAAAAATAGGCCAAATATAAAATAGAAAAAAAAGTAAAATCGGCCAAGAGTGAGTCGGACTCGCGCACGAAGGGTTCCATACCGTTATAGAGCACAAATATGCCATAAATTGTGTTTTATGTATGGGAGCCCCTAAATACTTATTTTATTTAAATTTTATTATTATTTATTAAAGTACACATATATTTAAGGCCTTTGTGAAAAATTAAAGTGCCTACCTGCTGCCATTATTGATATCGAGCAAAAAAGGCCAAAAAACACGTTTGTTATATGGCAGCCCCTCTTAAATATTATATATTACTTTGTTGTTAGTGTTTGTTGTTATAGCGGCGACAGAATATTATATTATAGTATATATTCTGTTGCCGCTATAACAACAAAAATATATACTAGCATACTAGTGAAAATTTCAGAAATCTAGCTAATAGCGGTTCTTGAGATACAGTCTGGCGACAGACAGACAGACAGACAAACAGACAGACAGACAGACAGACGGACAGACAACGAAGTCAATAATAAGTAATAATAAAATAAAATAATAATAAAAACCCGATTTTACCCTTTGGGTACGGAACCCTAATAAAAAAAATGCGTGTAGGCGTGTAGGTTTAAGATGAGTTTCCGCATAACTCATAATCGCTAACCTACTTTTAAAAAATACTTTTTTATATAACAATTATTACAAAACAATTGTAGTTTAAAATAAATTTTAAATAAACATTTAATTTTTGATTTAGTTATTATTTTCTATAAATCCTTACAAAAAAAACTTAAATATTAGAGTATGGTACTTGTGCAATTTGTAAACTGTTATGGCGTTTGTGTTCTTATACACAACGCATATTCGTGTTTTACCCAAATAATTTTAAAAATGTATTTGATATTACTGATTTAAAAGTATTGAAGTAACACATTAATAAAAGTAAAAGGTTAAGAACAGAGAAGTGAGTTGTAGGGACGCTTGGACTTTTAGGTTATGTTTCCATCTTTATGGTCAATTGAAATAGGATTCAGATAAACGGACAATCGTTGGTGTTTTTCTCTAAGAAAGTATATTTTAAAGTGATGCCTGAATGAATTTCTCACGGTTTTTGGATATTCAGTCATGGTGGGAAGTGCCCAGCATCGCTTACTTTTGTTCCCTGTTCAGGACTGCATTCAATCTCTTGGATTTTGACATTGAAGTAAGTAAATTGGGATCGTCTATTTTACGAAATGACGAGTCGCCGTCGTGAGTATAATTGTTAACACGTTACGTTGTTGTATTGTAGGAATTAGAGGAAGCACTTCTAACAGATGGCACAGAGGAATCAGGCAATTCCCTCTTGACGGAATTAATTGTGCGACTGTTGAACGGGTGCCTGGGCAACAATGATATCTCGGCATTCAACTATCAGGTTGGTAGGAATGACTTAGACTTAACTCTGATGTGGCATATTGGACATTGTATGTTAGCAGTGTGTTTTGGTGTCATGTTGCAGATGTATTTGAGGCGGTTATTTCGACAAAAATGTCAAGAAACAGGCCGATACAACCCCTTCAATACTGATATTGACTTCCAATTCCTCCCGCTCCGGACCAAAGTTGAAATTTTATATGCGCTATGTGATTTTCGACTTGATGCTGACGATGTTTTTGATTTATTTAAGAATCTTGAAGCTGAAAGCTTGAGAGTGGAACCTCTAGGGTATGTTGTAAATTCTGAGTGTAAATTACATACAATGTGATTTCGTATACACTATACATATATTTTTATTGGACAACTTATTTTAGATGGGATGACAATGACTCAGCATATTGGTATTTTTATGGCACCAGATTGTATAGAGAGGATATAATTAAGAAGCCCAAAGCTAAGAACAAAAAGAGGAAAAAGGAGAGTCGGAAACGGGGATGGTTCTACGGTGATGACTGGTTGGATGACGATGAGACGGAGCGAGTGTGGCAAGTGGTTTGCTTTACGGAAGAGGATTGGACACACCTGACAGACAAGTTCCGTAAAGCATCAAGTAAAGTGGAAAAGGAATTGTATCGGTCATTATCGCAGAACTTTCTACCCGAAATACCAAGACTATTTCAAGAGAAGGAAAGATTACAAAGAAAAAGGTAACATTTTCATATTATAATTTTTTTCAAATAACTTTTTGTGACAAGCTTAGCATGTGATAGTTTTATAATATTATCATTTATTTGAAAGCAATAATGTCAATTGCAGTTTGATATTGAAAAAATAATCCAATAAACATAATTAATACAACTTGATCTATGCACCTGCAACCTAAGGTCTATGCACCTTTATTAATGTGTTTAATCTTATAAAATCATTCCTTTACTTTATAATTTTTTTATTTTGTTTTCATTTACATAAAAAGTTCATGGCATAAATTAATAATTTATTCCCTGCCGATACAATATCAAAAGCTGAGCGTGTTATTTATTTTAAATTTGTATTATTTTCATTTGAACAGACTCGCCATTTCTAAGCGGAGGAAATAAATTGTGATATTTCTGAAGTATTTTTTGACAATATAATGTAAATGCAAATTGTTGTATTCATTTGCAAAACAAGTTAATGAGATCCATTTAGAAAAAGAGAGCGAGTTCATTCAACACTTTGAAGTTGATTGAAATAATATTATGATGGTGCTGCAAATTGAAATATTTATTTGGTAGCATGCAGGCTAAATAAGATAAAATAAATGAGCTGTTGCAATTTCTACAAAATAGTTAGTGTAAGTTAGTGTAAAATAAAAAAATAAATTCAAATGAGGCTTGTGCAATGCTATTGTAAATTTTTCCTTAATTAGTTTATTCTACAATTTTATTACAATGTAGAACAAAAGTAATACTTTTAAATGGAATTAAGCACACATGAGGTTATTCCATTGCATTTTGAAGCTAATTTAATCTACCAAATGACTTTGAATGAAAGTAGTAACTATTACTTTTAATATTATACAGATTAATCCTTGTGGATGGACAATTTCCTTAATACACTAATATTATAACGCGAAAATGTATGTGACTATATTCTGTCTGTTGCTGCCTCACATTTAAGCTGCGAAATCTATTTTGATGAAATTTTATATGCAAACGAGCTTTTGCCCGCGGCTTCGGTCGCGTTAAGAAGTATTATTTTTATACAAATTTTCATCCCCTATTTTAACCCCTTGGGGTTGGAATTTATCAAAATCCTTTCTTAGCGGATGATAACGTAACGTATAACATCTACCTGCATGCCAAATTTCAGCCCGGTCCGTCTAGTGGTTTGGGCTGTGCGTTGGTAGATCACCATGTCAGTGACTGACCTTTGAGTTTTATATATTATATAGATATAGATACTTTGAGTCCCGGTAAAGGACATAGGATAGCTTTTGTTATAGAAAAATGTACGGTTTCCGCGCGATAAACGAATTTTAGAATTTCGGCGCAACGGAGTTGCGGGCATCATCTAAAGCTGATCGCACATTTGTTAGCACCGTCCGCGTCGAATCCACCGCTTACTACAAGAAATGCGGCGCGTACGGTGCTGACGTGCTGATAAAAATGTGCAATCACCTGAACTAGTTGATAAATTGATTAATAATAACTGCAATATTTTTTTTATATTATTTGAAATAAACGATTATAAATTACTAGTGATTAATGTACTAGAGCGAATTTTATTATAATATTTTTATTTAATATTGTTAAGTTTTAAATTATTATTTATTATCTAAGGTTTTTAATATTAGGAGTGCCTCTAATTTTTACTCTAGAAATTGCAAACTAATTCAATTATTGTTATTTAAATATAATACAAAAGGAAGTATTAAATTTATAGTTTATAGAAGTTGTGAAAATATTATTATTATTTTCCTGTACAACTTCTATAAACTATAAATTTAATAAAGTTATTTTTTTTTATTAAGGTTGTTAGAGCTAGCACCACGGCGAACATCAAGTAGAGTGTTACAGAAAATTAAACAGAAGGAAGAAGAAGAAGTCAAGAGCAGCGCTTATGATTCAAAGGACGAAGACAGCAAAGAAACTTCCTCAGCTGCAAGAGAGAAGAGAGCTAAACGACGCGATTTATTGCGGTATGACACTACTAAAAGTCAACATTAACCCTGGCCGCACATTGTCCGAATTCTGATCAGAAACAGTTGAATTCCGCCGGACCGCCACCCCGCACATTATCCGAAATATCCTTCCGGCGAGTTCTAGGCTCTAGTTCACTCAGTTCAGTACAAAATGTAAGAGACTGCGCGGACGTTCAACTGTTTCAGACTGGCCAGGCTAAAGTTCTCAGTCTGAGTGGGTTGCACCAACTTGCTTTAACTCCTCGATCACGAAAAAATCTAGGCAAAAATCTAGGCAGATTTTGGCAGATGTAAAATCAAGACTAGATGGCGCCCGGCCTTGACCCGGCCTACCCTCTTTTACAAATAATGTAATAACTTTACAACGGAACCATATTTTATGTTTCTGTGAAAAGCATTAAACAGCTATATTAAATTTTATATTTATTTAAGCCATCATAATTATAGTATTTAGTCTGATTTAATATTCGTTTCTCAAGTACTAACAGTTTCCAAGTATGTGCTGACTTTTATAATGTGAATTAACTGAATACTTTTCTCTTATTTCAATAAGACGGTCATAAATAAACAGTCATAAATAAACATTACCTTTCAAGAGCTCCATTGTGTTCACAACACCACTTCAAATTTTACTAACAAAAAACCGGTTTCGTATTACCCACAAGCAAACTTCGTCCCTAGTGCTACACAAATAAAGTTCAAAATGGCCCGCGGGCCGTTTGAACGGTCGGGAAGTCGTTAAAAGTATCATATTTCACTTGATTGTTTTTCACAATGATGGATATAAATTCTTTTGCAAACACTTCTCACTAGTTGATAAAAACTTCCGTTTGCGTTTTACGTAATCACTTACAAACATAATATGGAAATTGCGTCGAAATCACATAAATATAAACAAACTTTTCGAGTGTAACCTAGAAGTTATTACGATGTATTTCTTTCAAACGATTACCTAGAAATACTTATAATAGCTACTACTAATACAAAACAGCACTTTCATTGGTAAAAATCCGAAATAACACACAAAAACTATCAAAAAAACAACAACGTGCGTGCCGAAAACACGATTTTCTATAGACTAAAATCAGATGTTCGCCCACAGAGTAAAGTATATTTTTGCATTGGGAATCTAGCCAATGTATTAAAGATCAACTAACCAAACTTCTTCATACAAAAGTAGACTCTAAATCAACGAAATTCGGTACTTAATTGAATGAAAGAGCGCGGCCCATTTGGGCCTTACGGTTTTTGACGGAATGGCTCGTGACGTCACGTGACACACGGCGCGGCCCAAGTGGGCCTTACGGTATTTGAGGAGTTAACTATAACTTTAACCATAACAAAAAGTCAAATGAACTGTCAAATCCCTAGTAAAAGTCCATTATGGACACCATATTTGACGATAACTTCAACTTTAACTACTCTGGTGCTACCCACCCTAAAGCTGCTGCACTCAGATATGAATATTAATTACATAACTGTAATTTTGAAATAAAAATTTTGACAGATAATAAATGTATTTTATGGAGTTTGTGTCAAAAACTTCATTTAATGACAGTTAAGGCGCTTCCCGTACAGAGATGCCGTAATTTACCGTATTTAGAGCCTTATAAACTCATAATTTAAAAGCTACAAAGTTATAATAAAAATACAGAAATAATCTTGAGTATATCAACATTCCTTTCCTTGTTATTAATTTTCTATTTTTGTCGAAGGAGAGGGGAGGATCCTAAGCTTTGTGACATCACATTTTAAATTGCTATAATTAAGAATGCGCGAAGACACAGAGGAAAATGTGAAAAAAAACGGGGACTAATGAAGCAATTTTTGTGTTATTTCATATTTGCCAAAGATATAAAGTTGACCACGTGAGACTCACTTAGGCTACTTATTTGCGCGAAACGTACGGTTTCCGTGAAAATCCTAATTTACGCGGGCGAAGCCGCAGGGAACGTCTAGTAACTAGTTTATAATATTATCGAGGTGGTTTTAATTTTTTGATGTCAAGTCGTGACGTCACACTAGAGAGAGGGGGGTCTCACAAAATATTAAATAACCTGTGACAAGGGGGGAGGTGGGTCTGAAAATCATGAATATCCATAAAGTATGGTAAGGTCCCCAACGTTGCTCATTCTTGTAAATTTCCAATCGTGTTAATATTAATGAATTCAATTTATAAAACGTCCTTGTCGTGTCAATAATAGTAAGGCCTTCGTAATTCATCGATGAGCAGAGCAGTGTCGTTGCAAAACAGATTAATACATTAGCATAAATTATAGCATGATTGGGAATTGGGATATGCTTACATTTTATGTCAAGTGATTTATTGAGGCAGAAATAGCTCATTACTTTGCTCGCTAGGATTTGGTGATCCTTTACTACTTTTGGTTTAACTATTATTTATTTGGGGTTGTTTTGTTTTGTTTCAATAGGATAGCAAGATGTTAAAATTTTGGTTATCATTTTACATTAAAATGAGGATCAAGAGTAAAGTGAGATTTTACATCAAGGTTTTCGTTGATAGTTTTTATAGTAATCTACATCATATAAATTTTTTTAGAATTATCATGCCCCTACTTTAGAAATTAGAGGGGGGGACTACCCCTCTTATCACTTTGGAAGAGTCTCCTCACTCGCAAACTATTCAGGTTAGAAAAAAATTATATGAGAAACCTCAATATGATTTTTGGAGACTTATCCATAGATACCCCACACGCATAGGTTACATGAAAAAAAATTTTTTTTGTTTCAGTTGTACTTATAAATTTTAGGGGTCCCCCCTAAAATTTTTAATAATTTTTCCATTTTTGCATCAAAATCTTAATGCGGTTCACAGACTACATCTACTTACCAAGTTTCAATAGCTCTAATAGTTTCGGAGATAAGTGGCTGTGACATACGGACGGACGGACAGACAGACAGACAGACATGACGAATCTATAAGGGTTCCTTTTTTGCCATTTTGGCTACGGAACCCTAAAAAGAAGTTGAAATCTAATCCAATGCCAAGTTCAGATGTACTTCATTGATCACAATCATCTTCAACAGCCTGATCCATTATAATACTCCTAAATTTGAACTTGGCAGGTTTTTATGCTAGACTGAAGGTTAGGTTAGGTTTGTAGAACTAACACTTGATTAATTATATAATTAGACAATATTTAAAGAATTTAATTAACCTGCCAAGTTCAAATTAGAAGTATTATGGATCAGGCTGTTGATGAAGATGATTATGATCGATGAAGTGCATCTGAATTTGGCATTGCAAATTAGAAATGTAATATCTTAATACAACTTGTAACATCAATGCCACGTGACAGTGAAGTCAATTTGCTATGGAGTTCTCAAAGATGAATATTTATATAACATGTAGCGTGTAGCGAATGCTCGTCAGTCAAAGAGGTAGTATTGTATTGCAATGCTCAAAGTCAAATATATAATGTTACATTACACGTGATTGCTCCCGGGAGCTTGTCCACATGGGCGTTGCGTCAGCGTTTCGTCGACGTTTTGATGTTCATTACTGGTGTCTGGTGGTGGTGTAGGTTGGGATGTGTGGAACCTAAGACTATGTCGCGGTAATAATAAATCTGTTTTTGACTGAAAAATATTCAGTACACTGAAGCTTTAGTTGTTGCTACTAGTCCATTGAAGTGTTACAATGTTATTAGTAATTAGAGGACTTGGGGGGGGGGGGGGGGGTCAAAAGAAGCTTAACCTCATGTTTGTGGGGTCGCCAACCTGCTACACACGGCCGCCATCTAGACTATTACTCAATAATTTATGAAGTCTTCTTAGCCGTGATAGTTTTCCTTTTAAATTCAGCATATTTGCTACTCCCGTGAATTTTTTCACATTTCCAGAAGCAACCGTTTAGCTGGTGGAAGGGGGGGACACTGGACTCTAACGATTTTTTTCACTTTAAAACTTAATATTTCACAAATGGATCCCTAAATCGGAAAATGATCTATAGATACTCATAATATTTTTAAAAAACCTATCCAACGACACCCCACACATATTTTTTTAATATTTTGTGTACCATTTTGTCGGCATTATTAATATGTGTATTCATGCCAAATTACAGCTTTGTAGGTCCTTTAGTCTCTGAGCAAAACCGCGGACGGACAGACAGACAGACAGACAGATGGACAGACGGACGGACAGGCCGAAACTATAAGGGTTCCTTGTTGACTACGGAACCCTAAAAAGGGGTGACAACATTATTTTCGCGATATCTCTGAAACTATTACGTCTCACAAGAAATTTTTGAAATCAAAATTTGTTGCTAATTAAACGACCTAAAATATTATTTTATATTAAAATATTTTAAAATATTATATTATATTCCTTCACTAAAGGAAAGGTTTATTATACTGCATATATAAAGATACTAAAGATATAATTATGCACAACGTTTTGTCACTGTTGGGTATGTTCTAATGCTTGATGTATACAAAACATAGTATAAATGACAATTTTCAATTTAATTTTTCAGAACTAAATCATCATCAGATTCGGAAAGTTCTAACAGTGAGCAAGAAGAGATGCCGCAGAAAGCAGCTAAGCCGACGAAATCCACCGAGAAGCGGTCAAAAAACTCCTCGAGCACACACAAAGGGGAACCACCTCCAGAGCCGGTCGTACGGACGGGTAGAAAAACCAATAACTCCCTGGCAGCAGCCACGGGACAAATAGTGATACCGGACACGGTCGAGCCAACTAACAGCACAAGGAAGAAGCTTAAAACGTCACAAATGTAAGTGCTGCCATAGATTTAAAGAACACAATGTATAATAATAACTCCCAAACCGGTTTCGGTGACGGTGGCCAGTTACGTAGCAGTAATTTTATAGTGCCTAAGTGTGTGCGCAGTACGCAAGTGCAGTCTCTGTTCCTTTTACTCTCATAACCCAGTAGGACGGACGACCGACACTACTGGCGAGAGATCAGGCGCAGGATCGACTTTTTAGTTTTTACACGCCCGTCCGAGTCCGACGTATGGATCATCTTACTTGTCAGACAATCAGATGACCAGCCTGCATTGTCCTAACCAAACTTGGGAATAACATGTTTCCAACGCGGGAATCGAACCCACGACCTCCAAGCCAAGAACCCCGCTCACCACTGGACCACAGAGGCCTGGTCTCTGGCCACTGGCCACGATGTATAGAGTACTAGGTGACGCCCGCAACTCCATTGTGCCAAAATTCGATAATCGCGTGGGAACCGTACATTTATCTGGGATAAAAATATCCTATGTCCTTCCCTGGGACTTAAAATATCCACATAGCAAATTTCGGTTCAGCGGTTTGGGCGCAAAGAGGTAACAGACAGACAGACATACTTTCGAATTAATAATATTATTAGTATTTTAGTGTGGACTACGATAGTACTATTGACCTGAGAAATTGATTCATATTTCATAGGGAGATGGCGGACCTACATAATAAATGGTTATGTCAAGTCAGTAGTGATACATTGGCTGGGTTCCACAGTCCACTTAATCTGGCAACATTAAGTATCCATCTGCCTATACATCAATTCCTTTGATATTGTTTTGAAAGATAAGTTATTTTTATACTTGCTAATTTATTTCAATCTAAACACAAAAATATTGATATTAGTTTCAGCCAAACTGAAGAGGACATACAAACGGACATGTATAAGGTGCTCGAACAGCTCACTGCTCACGATGATGCTTGGCCTTTCATGGACCCGGTGGAGGAAGAATATGCTCCTAACTACTATGCTGTCATACGACGACCTATGGACTTACGGAAAATGGAGGAGCGGCTAGACAATGGATATTACTCAGACTTCTCAATGTTCAAAGCGGACTTCAAGCTTATTGTAAATAATTGCCGATTATACAATGGACAGGACAATGGTTAGCAATTTATTTAATATACTTTTATTTAAGTTCTGTCTTTATAAAGTTTTATTCAATATAAACATTTATAGTACAATACTTTCTGTAATATCCTTTTAACATCAATGTGCTATTTTTCAGAATACACTACAATGGTCGACAATCTTCAGGCAGCATTTGACCGACTTACCGAAAAATACATACACCGAATATCTTCATCTGATGAGGAGATAGCTGTAGAATATCAAATCCCTACACCGTCACGAAAACATAAGCTTAAATTAAGCGAGTCTCCAGTACGACATAAACGCAAGAAAACTAAATCTCATTCTGATCACAGTAAGTTTGTAAATTATTTATATTAAATAATGACATATTTTATTAACATAAAAAAACATTATCCGTTGTTTTAGCATTTATGATTTTGTTGAAAATTATATAACATGATTTGTTTTCAGATGATCCAAAATCGAGTTCTTCAGTGCGAGAAAATAATCAAGAAAACGATGATGAAGAAAATGACAATGAAGGAGACTCTAAAAAGAAAAAAGAATCTCACAAAAAACACGAAAAAATCAAGAAGAAAAGAAGAGGCCATCATCGTCATGGAAAACATTCGAAAAATCATAAGAAGAATTCTCATAAGTCCAACCATGAAAGAAAACACAGTAAGAGGCAGAAACATAGTAAGGACAAAGACAGAGAAAGTAAGAAGACAAAACAAAAGAAAAGGAAAAGCAAACATCACGTTAATGATCTCCCAGATGAACTCAAACGAAGCGCCTCACAGGAGTCATTGGAAAGTTCTAATAGGAGTAGGAGTGCCAGTCCCTTGCCTTCCATCCACACTCCATCGCCGTCACCAACGGAACTGGATAAATCTGAACAAAATGAGCAGCACTCAGATCCAGATTTTCTTAAAGACAAGTTTGACAAGATAAAAGAAAGAAGACGCCATACAACAAAAGAAGCGTGGGACTCGTTGTTTGATTTTAAACAGAAAATTGACAGTCATAAACAAAATATAAATGTACCAGATAAAGACAAAAATAAAAAGCTTCGAGAAACCATAGAAAAATTAAAAGCTAAAAATATAAAGTATAAAGATTCAGCAATGTACAACAACCTTTTTACTGGTGGATCTGCGGAAAAATCTGTCAAATCTGCTAAAGAATCTGACAGAGAAGACGAAGATTTTTCGGACAATGATACCACTGAAACTGAAAGTGTGAAAACAAAACCTGGAACCAGAAGATCGAAGAGAAGTTGCGCCAAAAGTGTTTCTGCTTCAAAAGCTCTCGAACAAGCTGTAAAAGACATAAGCAAGTGGTTAGATGATGCTCCAAAGGGTTCGGCTCTTAGTTCGCCTTGCGACAGTCCTGCTCAAACAATATCTACTGAAGAACATGACAACAGTCGCTTAGACGATGAATTCTCTCAAGGCGAGAAGCCAATGCATATGCGGAGGGATGGACGAAAAAGGCCATCTTCGAGAGAACCTAAAATAATTAAAAGGAGAGAAATACAAAGAACAATCGATAGATTGCAGCCGGGTAAAAGTAAAGGTAATTTGTTGACAAATATCAGCAACAAAGGCAATGAAAAGTTTGAAGAGGTAGCATCATCCCCGAGCACATCAACGAAAACTCGCGACTCTTTTAAGGAAGAGTCCAGTCCTAAACTCAGTTTAGGTTCTGTTTTACCAACCGTGGAATTCACTCTTGGGAACGACCATAACTTTGGAAACGAAGATGCCAAAAGTGATGCAGAAAATGAAGACACTAAGACTGCTGAAATAGATAAAGAAAGTAAGGACGTCGAAGAGAAACTTACAGAGAAAAAGGTAGTAGAAGTGCAAGCAGCAGCACCCGCTAAGAAAGATGCTGAAGTAGAAACTGAACCGCAAATAATTATGAAACCGAGTCAAGAGAAAGCGACACCTAATTTAAGCGCATGGTTTAAAGCTTTCGGCGCTCCTAAGACTACGACCACTACGACCACAACAGTTAAAAAGAAAACTGAAAAAGAAAGTGAGCCAGAGGAGAAACCCGCTGAGAACACCAATAATGATGCAGTTGCTAAAGTAGCAAGTCCTAAAAATACTGCAGCAAAATATGACTCGCCTAATGATCCAAATTCGCCTCTACCAGATAGCGACGAAAGTCCTCATTTAACTGTGTCCGTTACACCGAGACAACGTAGAACTAGCACAGGCAGCTCAATATCAGAAAGATCGTCGTTCAGTCAAGATTTAGATTCGCCGAGACACCAAATGTCACATAGCTCGCCGCTTCTTCGCTCTCCAGCCTCACCCAGAACAGACGATTTCCAGAAAATAACATACCCCATAATTAACGGCACAGTGCGAGCAGGGTTTTACCAGGACACGACGTCGTTGAAAAGTAGCCCAGAAAAGAGTTGCAGTCCGCGTGAAGCGCCACAATCGCCGTATTCCCCGTACTCCCAACACGTATACGCAACGAACAGTGCAATGGGGTCAGCGACTCCCAACTATTTTGTAGACCACAACAAAAGTCCCTTGCCCACCTACGGCCAAAATGCGCCCCCGTACTATGATACGTCCAAAGTACCTGTGGTAAATAAACCGGTGCGCGGACACGATGACTATACGTCGTTGGGACCTAACTCGAATAGTCCAAACCACTATAATGGACCATACTCACCCGTACCCTCACCTTATCCAAATACTCAAACCAACTATTCACAACCTCAGATATCACCTCGGCCGAATACTCCGTCCGTCCAACAACCTAATACAACTCAGATATCATCAGAGCCAAAAACGTCGTTATTTCCAGTTAAAAAGAGAACTTATGAACCGGAACAACCAGATTCATCTAAAAAACTACACGACAAAGATGATTTGGCCACTGGAAAGGTCAGGAACGAATATCCTAAAACGACCCAGGCATTGCATTCATCACAATCGATGTCTTCTACATCTGTCGACGATATCGCTCTAGCTTTGAGTGAAAAATCGGAATTGAATAAATTGAACAACACAAGGGAGAAGGCATCTAATGATTTTAATGAGCGTCAACATCGCGACAGAGATCTCTACAGTAACGACGAGCCAGTGATCAGTGACAAAAGGGATTCTCATAATTTGGATACGACAAAACCCGCTCTCAAAAAAGACAATATTGATATGATTAATATGGGTTACATGGAGGAGAGCAGACGGCATAATGTAGAGCACACAGAAATTGACTATTCTAATAGGGAACAAAAGACCAATGCAAATCATCAGCAGAAGGGATACGAAATTGAAGCTATCGCTATAAATCTCGGCATTCATAACCAACAGATGTCAATGTCGAAGCCACTCAACAAGCCAGTTGTTTGCTTAAATAATACCACACCAGCGCATTCACATGAACGAACACCCCTGGATGTCACTATAAACCACAATATTGCTCACGCACACCAAAACCAATATGAAAGTCTCGCAGCAAGCCAACAAATCAGTAATTTTTCACTAAACGACATCGAATTGGCGAATAAGAAATTATATTCGTGCAACACCACATCGTCGCCAGTTATAGACTATGGCAACTGGAAAATGACGAACCAAACACGTAAACCAGAAACGCTGCCTTCGGACTATTCGTCGGCATATAGTACCATCAATGGCGAAAAATTAAGATCCGATTCCACAGCGAATCAAGCAGCGCTCAACTACAATAAGAGCATTCAACAGCAGTACAGCAATTATAACAGCATTCCGAGAACGAACACTTCGAGAACACAAGATCCACAACAAAATCATTCTGCCGAGCTAAGGATACCCAATCCTCGGAGCCTTCTGAAAAATGATGTAGTAACTATGAGCGAAGCTGAAACCATCGCCAAAAATATGGAAAGCTTGTCCAAGTCACAAAAAACTGATAAATTAGTACAAAATCACCCGCTAGTGTCGTCATCTATATCGTACAAGACGCCGTATAGTTCACATTCATCGATACCTATCGAATCTTTGAGGAACTTGTCGGGCATACCGCAAATGCTAGAAAGGTTTACAAACGACGATAGATACTTGTCGAGCTTCGCAGCCGGATCTTCCTCGTTGTATCATGATAAAACATTTTCCATGGCTCAAATGTTTAACAAGGGTATAGCGGCGACCGACGCCCATGCCACGAGCACTTCGGCCGGCACATACTCTCAGGCACCGATCGCCGCGAGTAAAGATAACAACGCATACAAATCTCCATCTACTGCTTCTAACGCGCCACTAGACCAGAAGAAGACCAGACGAAAGAAAGCATCAGAAACAAAACAGGCCCAAGTTATCGCTACCCAGTATCTCAACACTGTCAGTAATAACGACGTTTTAACCTCAGTGAAGGCGAATATGATGCAGTCCAGTCCGTTTAACTTCGGCACCACGAGCAACATGGCGTTGAGCGGCATGTACGGGGACAACGGAGGGTTTACTATTGACGATTTTAGGAACAGCACCAATCAACTCATGGCGGCGAACTACATGGCGGCTGCTGTGGCGCATCAGAGGAACAGTGAAGCCAATGCGGAGAAACTTGCGAAACCTGCTCACCAGAACAGCAACCACGCAGCGGCGGGCACGTTCCCGTTTCTTGGCCATTCGCAGGTTCGCGCGGGTTATCCGTTTGTGGGCACAGAAACATCTTCACCACTGTATCAGCAGTATTTGCGCTATCAGGAGGAGCTGCAGCGTCAAACTGGCGCGCAAATAATGAGTCTTTATCCCCAGGCGTACGCCCCGGCCTCGCTCGGTGTCAGGCAACCATATGACGCTCTGAATAGACACTCATGGCTTTAATATAGGATTTTTCCTCCCAACGATGAGAGGACATTTTATAAATGTGACTGTATTGATTGTTATAGAAATTATAATTTATATTAAATCCAGTTTTTGAAGATTTGTGAAAATATATAAGAAATGACAGACAAAAGTATATCATCCACTAGTTTCGTCCTTAAGTATTAATTAATTTACCTGTGATCGCCATACACGAGTCCCTTTAATTCTGTGCTGTTTAACTTTATAAAGAAACAATATAATAAAATAAACTATTATAATGATTATTAATTATTAAGGTAGTGTACTGGTTTTAATTATACATAATAGTGAAAAGTGTCGATCAAACTTAAATATGTTGTACTGTATTTAAATGTCTGCAAATAGATTAAATTGATATGTGTTTCTGTGTATATTTTAACAGATAATCTAATTAGCATAATAATATTCATTAACAGATTTCGCTTGTACTCATCCATTAAAGCGAAACGAGAAATATTTCTACTTAAGTTTATGTAAGATAAAAATTGACTATTGAAGAATTTTCGTTAAGGCTTTTAGTGTTACAAAATTTATTATAAATGCTTACAAAGGCCACATTTTTTGTTATTTTTAGAGTTAAATTTGTTTCTATCACTCCTTGTTTTTGTAAATATTTAATATTTTTTATTATCTATAAGTTTATTAAGCTTTATCTAATTTTGCTTATTAATTATTATTTTTAATCATTGACATAGAATAAATAAAATAAGAAATATTAAATTTTTCTCATGTAAAAATAATGTTAACATTTTCGAAATTAATAAAAATGGCTATTCATAATAAATAATGTCAATTTATTTGGTAATCCTTTCAACTTTGACATAATTAGGCCGTCACAGACTTAGCTATAATATATATTAATATACCGTACTAAACACACTGAGACCAGAAATATATATTATAGCTGAGTGTGTGGTCACGCAAAAATTGTATAGAAAATATATATTAATATGCCTAGCTATAAATATATTAATATAATATTATATTATAGCTAAGTCTGTGACGGCCTTCATGCCTTTAATAATTAATAACACATTACAAAATGAAATCTTTCTGGCTTTAATAAAATAAATGTTAGTTGCTTTAAAATGTGTAGGCTGACTTTCTCCTAGTGTGTTATTTTTTATGGGAGCCCCCTTAATTATTTCATTTATTTAAATTTTATTATAAATTATTAAATTACAAACAAAACTGAGTACCTATTTCGTGAATGTTGCAAGTGCCCATGTATTGCCGTTATTGATATTTGCTCCATATAATAAAATAGCAAAAAATCACGTTTGTTGTATGGGAGCACCCCTTAAATATTTATTTAATTTTGTTTTTAGTATTTGTTGTTATAGCAGCAACACATATACACAATCTGCGAAAATTTTAGAAGTCTAGCTATAGCAGTTCTACAGTTACAGCCAGGAGACACACAGGCCGACAGACATTGAAGTTTTAGTAATAGGGTCCCGTTTTTCCCTTTGGGTATGGAACCCTAAAAAAAATCACTTAAATCGGACTTGTTAAAATAAACAAAACATAAACATACATACATAGTTACATACCTACACTTGGGCTGCACATTTGTTCAGATGTAGACATATTACACATTAAAAATATAATTGGCCAAGTGCGAGTCGAACTCGCGCACGAAGGGTTCCGTAAAATTGTTTTTGTGTGGGATTTTTTATTTTATTTTAATGTTTATATTAAATATTAAAGTACACATACAAATAAGGACTTTGTGAAAAATTCAAGTACCTACCTATTGCCATTATTGATATTAGTTAATAGAGCAAAAAAGGCCAAAAAAATCACGTTTGTTGTATGAAGGTCCTTAAGGGGTTCTTAAGGGGTTAAGAGAAAATGTATTGCTGTCTCACCAATGTCAAGTCTCCCACCGCAGTGCGCGATAGAGACAACACTACAAAGTACTAATAAATGAACAGAAAATCATCGATTCGTTGTCCTCTGATTCCTTCTCCAAAAGTCAAAACTTAACCGATTTAAGTACTTTTTTCATTAAGAATTAAAGCAAGGTTTGAGCTGTGTTCCTATGTTTTACTTTTTTGGTATATTCTAGCCAGTTTTGGCTTTTTCTGGGTGTTTGAACACAGAAAAATCTGGCCATTTTTTTGGGTTTTTGAACGTTCATATCTTATATTAATAGTTAAATTATGAAAAAAAAGAAAACATAAGGACATTGTATTGGTGGCCATAGATATTCAGGAAAAAAATTGTAACTCTACCGGTATTATCCAGGGAGGAAACAGCAGACAACGTTTGTATGGAAAAACGGCAGTGGGGATCCCTCTTAAATTTTTATTTTTAGTATTTGTTGTTATATATAAACTGTGAACATTTTATGGAGTCTGGAGACACACAGACAGACAGATAGCTGACAGGCAGACAGACAATGAAGTCTTAGTAATAGGGTCCCGTTTTTACCCTTTGGGTTCGGAATCCTAAAAACTGTCAGATGTGGAAATATTACATACATATACCGGTCAAATTGATAACCTCCTTTGTCAAATTGGTTAAAAATTAATTCTTCATTAAAGTTTAATACAATACAGTAGACCTGCATTAATCCAATAAATATTTTGCACTGCCATGTCGGATTATATAGTACTGTATACATTTTTACACATTACAATAGTTAAAGTTGTATTGTTAAGGTTTTATCTGAACTACATTTTCCTAAGGGCCTGTTTTACCACTTCCTGAATGTTTATGTGCTTAAATTAACCAGTAGCCATGTTGGATTACAATGTGTGCCGGATTAGCGAGGGTCTACTGTACATCCATAACCTATTTTTTTGTTAATTTTATTGTAATAAAGGAAATAAATTCTGTTCACTGAATAGATAATGTGATAGTAACACTAAAATAAAAATCATAGCAATATTTTTATTATGTACTATAATTTTAAAATAAGTTAAGCACTGATCTAATCACTTATCTAGTACAAGTCTTAAGGCATTTTATATTAAAAAAGCAAAAATATGGTTAAGAATACAGAAAAATGAGTTAATTTTTGTACCAGATAAATTTATACTATTACAATAATTGCACTTTAATACAATAACTTAGCATATCTGGAATAATATTATATAAGTCTTAAGATGCTAAAACCTATTACTGTACTGTTTGTTATAAAAATGTATTAGTATCAAAGCTTTTTCCATATAAACCTTACATTTATGTGATTGATATAATGCAGCATTAATGATTACTAACAATATTTAATAATTTGTTCAGATACATGACCACATAGTAAAACTATAATGGTAAGTATATAAAACTGATTTAGAAGAAATTACAGCCAACATACAATCAGTAAAAGCATTTCTCATTGTTATGTGGATTTGGTTTCACTTTGTTCCTTTTTTTGCTGAACCATTTCTCTGATGTTGTCTTCACTCTCTTGAAGATTTTTCTCCAAATACTGTTTATTCTCTTCTAACTCGGCAGTGCGACTACTTAAAAGGGAAAGGTTTTCCTTCAGATTCTTTTTGATATCCTCCAAATCTGTTAGAAGGAACATTCGCCCTATTGATTCGTAAGTTTTTGTACCATTTGGTAGATGGGCCATCTCGCGCTGAGTAATTTCTGCATGCTGAGCCACACGTTTCAGTACGCCTATATGACTGTCGATAATTTGTATCTTCTTGCTGGTTGCTACCATTTTTATTTGCAATTCTGCGAAGGCTTTTCTTAGTTCTAAATCCACCGGCTTAGCCATAATTTTTAAATTAATAATGCTGTATGAATTTGTAAAGTTAAAAAGGCCTCAAGACTTAGAGCGTGCGGATTTTGGTAGTTTGACAGCGTCATTCTTGAATCTTGACATTGACGTATTTTTCTTTTAATTTCACTTATCTCTAATATACAAGTACGCTGGATTGCTGATACAGACCTGCTTTTTGTGCCTATTTGAAGCGGAATCAGCGACCCCATTATTCGGGTAGAGAACTAAATTTGACGTACCCACAACCAATAACAACAGTTGTCATCACTAATATTAGTTCCAAATACTCTCACTACTGCTATCAGCGCCAATATGGCGGCTTTCAAACGTCATTTTTACGTCAGATTTAGTTCTCTACCCGAATAATAGGGGCGCTGATTTCGCTTCAAATAGGCACAAAAAATAGCTGTCATTTCAAAGGCTATCCAGCGTACTTGTATTAGAAATCAGTGTTTAATTTAGGTTTAATTTAGATTATTGGTCGCATGTCTGCGTTATGCGTAGGTATAAATTATAATATAACACAATGAACACGCGTCTATCGTGGTCCGAATAGTCGTGTTCGTTTCGTTTTCAATGCATAATGCGCATGCGTAAAGTTAAAAATTAGTGTCAGTGTGAGTGTCATGCAAGTGTCATGTTCTAAAATCTGACAGAAATTGTATGAAGATGACACAATTATGAAGTTGACAGTCAATTGCCAAATGCCAACCTGCGAAAAAAGCCGCGCATGCGTAGTTGAAAAACCAAACGAACACGACTATACCCTTTGGTGCCACTCTCGGAGGATTTTTCAACTGTTATTTACTGCGTACAGCTGGAGTCTGGATACTTTTTCAAATATCCCCCCTAAAAGATAGTTCTCCTCTATCTACACTCCAGCATGGCTTCAAACACTGATTTCTATACAAGTACGCTGGATTGCAGTGTTACTGATAGTGACATCTCGCTTGCTCAGGCCTTAGTTTCTATCATAGACTTATAATATACTGTCGTAAAGACCACCTGACAAGCCGAAAATGCGTGACGATTTTCGATCTGTCAATGTGTGCGTGTGCTAGTGATGTATATTTTACTATCGATAGTATAGTCCGTTCGAGTTTCTATGAGAAATAAATTGTATGCAACTTAGATTTTATATTTCAAATAAGGTATCATAAATATTTTATTTGGCAGAAAAAAGGTGACGGTTGAAAACTCGATACATAATTATTTTCGTTTGGGGTGATTTTTCAATCGTCAGATATTATGTTAGAAGGCTAATTAATATACACATTATAAAGTTAATTATTTATAACTCAGGTAAAAAAACAGCTAATTCAGCCCTAAAGGTATGCTTATACTATAACTACTATAGTAATTACTATCTGGCAATACTGTCATACACGAGCCCATCGGATATTCGTCAATTCGTATCGACGACTGAGCGATATGAAATATCTGGAGCAATATCGCCGAAATAACTGCCGCAATTTATTGAAATTGCTCCATATTGCTCCACTAATTGTGTGTACAGGAGATGTGTGAAAAGTTATTGATAAATAGCTTAGAACCTATTCTTGCATATTATTATGCAAAATTTTATAAAAAATTGTCAAGCTGTTTTGGTGAACTTTTCCTACAAACAAAGAGACTCAGGATTTTTATACATTTATGTATAAAATTCCTGAGTCTCATTGTTTGTTACTGAAGCAATTATTTTTGTCTTATAAGACTTTGTTTAGTAGCAAAAAGTAAAAGGTAAGCAGTAAAAATTGTGACTTTGCAAGACGTCATTAAATAAATTAACACAAGACCAGATTTAAAAGACCATCGTAATGATGTCACTATGGCATACCTATAGCAATAATTTAATTCAAAGTCTAATAAATAGGGTAAATAATAAAAAATGTAGAAAATTAAGTACTACGACTAAATATAGCCAAGAGTGACGTAAGTTTGCTCTGACTATACATTTTTATATCCCAAGAGCATATCATTACTTACGACAAAAATGTCTTATAAGACAAAAATAATTGCTTCCGTAACAAAACAGTATGTCATACTTACTGGTACAAATAAAGTTGGGATAGCTCCTTTAACTAAAACAGTATTTATTCTATTTTTTCTTTTAAAATTATCAATAAAATGTTTGCTGCATATTGTGGAATTTTTGTTGGGATTCCAACCAACACGCCCAATTAGTGTTAGCCATTTTCCCCTAATTAAAGGATCTTGAGGGAATCTATAAAACAATTCAAGACGTGAGTGGAAGAATAAGGTAAGTAACATGAAAAAACTTCCCGTTTTTTTGCTTAAATGGAGGCTTTAGGGCCGGAAAAGTTATTTGAAATAGAAAAACTATGAATTGTATGTGTAGCCAGATATATTAGCTAGGTTATGAAGTAGATAAGTTGCAATTTTTATTGAAATAATTAGGAAAAAAATTAGTTATTGTCCGTATGTTACGAAATGTTACTTATTCGATTCTTCCACTCACGTCTTCAATTATTAATGATCATGATGTACTATGTATATGTACTATGTCAAAAGAATTATTTAATAACACCCCTCTTTTTGGTCGGGGGTTAAAAATAATAGGATATTATGTACTTCTTAAGGTGATAAACATAAAGGTAAAGGATTTTTAGATTAGTTTTATGTTATTGTAAAATACCGATAATCATATCGATAAATTTGATTCAAGCACTAGCGTATATGTAAAAAATTTTGATGAAAAATTCTTCTTCAAAAATCTTGCAAGTTATGAACAATTGTACCTCCAGTTACGCAAAATATGAAAGTAAAAGGGAGGATTGATAATATTTTATTTGAAATAGAGAAGTAAAGACAGAATATAGCAAAGATAAACACATCGTAGCAATTACGACATGAAGATTAATTACCTGTGAAATGTATATTTTTCAGGATTATTTCTATGATTTACACTGCAATTACTCACTGAACACGTTACCATTGTTTTCAGTAAAAGTATTTATAGAAAATAGCTAACGATTTAAACAATAAATTGCAAATACCGAAAGGGCCATAAAACGTGTGTCGACTTGTGACGACCTGTCAAATAAAAGTGGTTACAGTTCACATTAGACTGCCTCTCTCTTTTCATCTTGTTATAATTCCATAAAGGATTTTCTTCTCTCTCGCACTCTTTGTTTGTCTATGCATTCTAAGTTTATGGTTTCTATAATCCGCTACTCGCTAGGTACCTATAGTCCACTGATCTCTAGTAATACAAGTACATGACAAGTACGCTGGATAGCATTTGAAATGACAGCTATTTTTTGTGCCTTATAGTTAAAAATTAGTGTCAGTGTGAGTGTCATGCAAGTGTCATGTTCTAAAATCTGACAGAAATTGTATGAAGATGACACAATTATGAAGTTGACAGTCAATTGCCAAATGCCAACCTGCGAAAAAAGCCGCGCATGCGTAGTTGAAAAACCAAACGAACACGACTATACCCTTTGGTGCCACTCTCGGAGGATTTTTCAACTGTTATTTACTGCGTACAGCTGGAGTCTGGATACTTTTTCAAATATCCCCCCTAAAAGATAGTTCTCCTCTATCTACACTCCAGCATGGCTTCAAACACTGATCTCTATACAAGTACGCTGGATTGCAGTGTTACTGATAGTGACATCTCGCTTGCTGGGGGGTTATTATGAGCCTTTGTTTCTATAATCCGCTACTCGCTAGGTACCTATAGTCCACTGATCTCTAGTAATACAAGTACGCTGGATAGCATTTGAAATGACAGCTATTTTTTGTGCCTATTTGAAGCGAAATCAGCGCCCCTATTATTCGGGTAGAGAACTAAATCTGACGTAAAAATGACGTTTGGAAGCCGCCATATTGGCGCTGATAGCAGTAGTGAGAGTATTTGGAACTAATACTAGTGATGACAACTGTTGTTATTGGTTGTGGTTACGTCAAATTTAGTTCTCTACCCGAATAATGGGGGCACTGATTCCGCTTCAAATAGGCACAAAAAGCAGTATTAGCAATCCAGCGTACTTTTTACTTTTACTGCTTACAACTTACAAGTTTGTTATTGTGTTCTTAACTTCAGTGCAATAGTAATAATTATTGTTATTTAAACAAGAGTTGCATTTTGATTGGCCACTGAGACGTCATATTATCGCACTGACGGTATACGAGAATTAGCAAAGGAACGCCGTGGAACGCCCGTTGGACCATAGACAAAGGCAAACCCCTATGTCAAAAACAATCCTCGGATGTCTTCATTGAGGTAATAACACAATACTATTAATCTGTGGATGTCTTCGTCGTCACGTCGATATAGTTTTTATCTCTTTCGCGTCTATCGACTCTCTCAACTCTCAAGTGTCTCGAATGTGACATGGCGTCCATCAAGATATATCACGGCCTCGTATAAAACTGTTTTAATGACAGTGATCTAATTTAGCATTTTATTTTAGAGGCCGTAATAAATTGTACATTTGCATTGATGGTAATGCATGCAAGGAAACCTCAGCGAATAAGCGATGGGTACGATACGCTTTCAGATGCTTCGGCATCGCAATCTGTAGATGGCGGTCGCCGATAGTTTTGCTGTTTGAATGGAAATTCTAAATATTGTTGTCTTTTTCAGGTACTTTGAGAAACACCAGGCCCATCCGTACCAGGTAAGCAAATATCGGCGGAGTAAATAGAGAAGGATTGTTACAACTTTGGTATGAATGGACATGTTGACTCAAGTACTCTACGTAATAAGTAATAACACCTACCAACAATTCTTTTCCTGTTCTAATCGAACATTGCTAGTGCTGCTGTCTTATAATCATTCCACGTCTTAGGCCCTGACCCCTTGAAATAATCTAATTATCGAAAACTGAACTTTGTTTGACAAGAATGTTTAGTGCTTGTTTCTAGCGTTTTCGTGGTAAATACGCCCAAAAATGTAATATAAACTAACCTGCAACTACAAAAGTTTCATAAATAAGCATTTCTACATAATATGTTTCTAAATACATAGACAATTATAACATTTTTTTCGTTATTATTTACCTACAACAGTTTTCGATGCCATGGCCTAATTAATAAGTTATTGTGTTTATTGATGTTTTTATTTACTTACATAGTTTTTAAAACATGTTTTGATTTTAATTTACAAGTATTACAGTTGTCTTTATTTATTTAAGGTTATAGTTGATGTTTATTTTTGTGTGATATGTTATGTTTCCAATACAGAAGTACAACTCAAAGAGAGCTGGCAATGAGTATAACACTCCTGAGAGCCGCTACACACCACTCAGATCCCCCAACGGCAATGTGCCCACTCACAGTCACAGTGGGCACACGGGCCACACCGGCCACACCGGCCACTCTACCCATGGTCACCACCACTACAATCACATGCCAGAGGACAGAGGATATGTCACATCAAGAAATTCCTATATGCAGAAAAGTTCTGAAAAGGAGAGAGATAGAGACTACAAATCCTCTAGAAATAAGTATACAGGTAAGTCCAATTTGTTGGTATTTAATTTTTCTAAACCATTACTATACAATATACTAAAGCAGTTAAGAGAAATATAATAAAATGCTAGTGAATATTAGACAGTGCCTTGTGATGTTTGTCTAAATTGTTGTTTACATTAAGATTAAAAAGTGTGACTTGTCATTGATTCTGACATTATGTAAGACGTAAGGGTGACCTGTAGACAGGGGTGAATTCTACAGACGTCCTTCAGAAGCTGACTAACAATCTTCAGACTCAGTTAAAAAATATTATTTTAATTCGTTTTTATTAATTTAGAAACATGCATTATGTTATGCAATTATGTTATCAAATTAATGGAAAATATATGCTAATTACTTGTAGTATAATATCAGTAAAATTAATAATTCTTGTAGCATTTCTGGCTATATTGTTATGCAAAGAAATTTTTAGTATTTACTGTGATAGAATTTTTTATAACTATTGCTAGAGCGAATACACATTTTAACACTTTGCTTTCAATATATTGATAATACAAAAATTTTAAAGCTTTTAAGCTATGTAAATTAGTATTTAAGTTGAAGTAGATAAATTACAAACTACATTTAGTGTATTTCTATAAAATAAAAAAAAAAGTAGATTAGAAAGGCAAGCGAATATTCTTTAATCATTATAATATTAGAAAAGCAAGAAAAAACAGTAATTCAAAGTAATGCTTATGCGAAATTTTATATATAATGCAAACAGTTAAGGAAAATCTATTGATATACATATTGAAAATAATTTCAGATGTTAGATCACCTAAAGAAAAACGTATCAAAGATAGTGAAAGAGAAAAAAATAACCATGAACGATGTGAATCAGAGAAGAAAAGTAGGACTAGTGGCATGAACAGTAGTGTAAATAGAAGTAGTAAATACGACAAGAGGAGTGCACCCTCCTCCAGTGTGCATGCGGCCGGTGAATGGTCCGAGCATATTAGTTCTTCAGGGAAGAGATACTATTATAATTGTGTGAGTGAAATATCACAGTGGGAGAAGCCGAGAGAGTGGGACTCGAGAAGAACAACATCCAAAGATTCAACATATTCCTCAAGAAACAGTAAGCATTTTTTTATTATTTTTACTATACATCATTTTAGATCTAGTCCCTAGCCCTACTAATTATTGACATGTGTGGTTTCTGTAAAGGATCTACAAATAAAAATTACATACGTAATTAGAAAACAGCTAATTATCTACACTACTATTATAAAGAGGAAAGATTAGATTTTTTGTTTGTTTGTTTGTCCTGAATAGGCTCCGAAACTACTGGACCGATTTGAAAAATTCTTTTACCATTGGGATCCTACATTATTTCTGTTGAACATAGGCTAAATTTTACTTTGGAAAAAAATAGGGTGTAGTAAGATATTTGGATTTTTCGGACGCAAGGTGTAAAAAATCAACCAGAAAAGTTACTTATTTTGCGTACGCTGCCTAAACTATAAAAGATAGAACCATAAAATGTTCTAAGTAATTGTAGATCTTATAAATATCTACAAAAAAGTCCGCGACACACTATACCTATCTATGTCAAATGAGGCAATGAGGCAAAGGTGTATAAACCATTTTTTTATTTAAAAATCTTGAATTTTTTTTGGACCACGTTTAAATTTGTTTATTTTACTTATGCTATTAATCCTTATCAAAATAAATTATTTCCTCACTAAGTACAGTTTATGTAGATAATATTTGGTCTTTGAATGATTAAAATTGGATGTTTGGTTTTGAAATTATGGCGAAATTAAAATATTACGATAGTGGGCGTCACCAAGGCGGACTGGTTTTTTCTACTACTGATCTGATTTGCATACGGTTTTCACAGATATATTTGTCTTCTTTCAACTCAACATCTGGTGTATAAAAATCCCCCCCAACCCTCTCTGGGGACCAAAGAGGGGGTCAGATTTTGTATCCAACTTTTTTCTTTTTACTTCATATTATTAACTCTGTTTTCCAACTTGACATCTGGTGTATAACATTTTCTCCCTCCCCTCTTAGAGGACAAAAGAGGGGGTAAGATATGTATCAACTGATGAAGTAGAAATAATTTAAATGGCAAAACAATGTTTGCCGGGACAGCTAGTATAATATAAACCAGAAACTTCAGAAATATCTGTATCTAGAAGCCTTCAATATTACTTACCCTTAGGATAGTTGGTTATAAGATTTATTAAAAATCGGCCAAGTGCGAGTTGGACTCGCGCACAAAGGGTTCCATACCATTGTAGAGCCCCCCTTAATTTTTTTTTATTTTAATATTATTATTAAAATTTAAGGTGCACATAATATTATAACTAGGGATTTTATGAAAAATTCAAGTACCTACCTGTTGCCATTTTTGATATAGAGCAAAAAAGGCCAAAAAAATCATGTTTGTTGTATGGGAGCCCCGGGCCCCTCTTAAATAGTAATTTTATTTTGTTTTTAGTATTTGTTGTTATAGCGGCAACAGATATTATACATAATCTGTGATAATTTCAAATCTGTAGCTTTTTCGCCGCGATGATTTCCTCGTCAGAATCCATTTTTCTACTGAGTGTCCAAAACGCGGAAGGCAAGCTGCGTGCACGCCGCGCAGTCGCGGTGTGTGCGCTGCGCAGTCGCGTCGCTTTCAAATCGCTCGCTAATCGCCAGTGTGATAAGGCCCTTAGAGAAGATTTAATTGTCCCACTATTACAATATTTACAATAATTTAAACTTTATTTATTTTTTAGATTGCACTGTTAAGACTTTAACTGTTGAGACTTGAGACCAATAATAATAGTGTTAAAACAATTATTAACAATAAGCAAAAACGATAAAATATTTCTTATATTATAAATATTATGTAAATTAAGTATTAAATTTTTGACCCCTGTACTACATACTTAAAATGGAAAGTATTCAAGAAACTAACGGTATTTAAAACAAAGCAAAAAAATGCAGGTCACATAGTAACTGTAAATTAGTGAAAAAACCAAAATAATCCATACAAATTCCATACTAATTGTGTCTGATTACCTCTTCACGCCCAAACCGCTGAACCGATTTTGCTGTGGTATAGAGATACGTCCTGCAAATTGCAATTGGACGTAGGATACTTGCCAAAAATTTACGGTTCCCATGCGATCAACATAATATATTTTAGTGCTGCAAAGTTGCGGATTTTTAACAATAAATAATTAAAACTGACTTCCAAGTTCAAACAATATTATTTAAATGCGTAAATGAACTAAAAAGTATTAAACAATTCTTTAATTATTTATAAGTTAGGACAATAAGTTACAACATAAAGGTTACAAATTATTTAAATATACTAATACTAACATTATAAATGCGAAAGTGTGTCTATCTGATACCACTTAAGGCTGTTTACACACGGCGCCGCAGCGGCAGTGGCACCGCCACCGCGGCGGTGCCGCTCCATATTGTATTTCTATGGGCGGAATGGGCCCTTACACACGGGTGACACGGCGCGGCGCCGCTGCCGCTGCGGCGCCGTGTGTAAGGGCCCGTAGAAATACAAGGATGAGGTAATGGAGCGGCACCGCCGCGGTGATGGTGCCGCTGCCTCTGTGGCACGTGTGTAAACACCCTAACGCGCAAAGTGCAAACCGCAGACCTCAACTTTGCTGAGTCCCGGGAAAGGATATACGTAAGATAATTTTCATCACGGAAAATGTCCGGTACCGGCGCGGTAAACGAATTTTTGCGCCACGGAATTGCGGGCGTCATATAGTTAAAGATAACGCATAATAGTATGGGATTCGCGAGCCCTAGATCAATTTTTTTTATCTGCGAAAAATCTTGAAAATGGTAGCTAACAGAAATAGCTAAATAAATATATTTCATACTTTGACTTGATGGTCCTAAAATATGGATTGTTCTATTTGTAGGACAATGTTACTCTTAAATTATATAACTATTAACCTACCAATATACAAAATAACAGCTAGTTAGGGTTCCGTTTTAGGGCTCCGTAGTCAACCAAATTTTGTTGATTACAGAACCCTATAACGGAAACCCCAACAAGCTGATTTTTTGTATATTTATATATATCAAAGTCATGGAAGGCCCCCTTAAATATTAAATGTATTTTGTTTTTAGTATTTGTTGTTATAGCGGCAACAGAAATACATAATCTGTGAAAATTTCAATTCTCTAGCTATTGCCGTTCTTGCGTTACAGCCTGGAGACAGACAGAGAGGCATCAAAGTCTCAGTATTCAGTAATAGGGTCCCGTTTTTACCCTTTGCGTACGGAACCCTGTAAGACCAAGACTGTAAGACCATGAGCAAAATTTGGTCTCGGAAATGCAAAAAAAGCAAGACCAATTTTGCTCATCACTAGTAAAAATCGTAGCTTTAGTCAACTCTAGTGTAAGAGAATTATTCCATGTTTTATATCTGTCGCAGTCATCTAGTTCAATCTGCGGTTCGATTGAATGACTAGCGCATTCATTGAATGACTCCATTCAATTGAATGACTCGGCCGAACGTTGATTGAACAATCGTCATTCAACGTTCAACTAGTTGCGATTTTTAACATAGAGAGCGGATATGAAATCAGTCAGGTAATTGAATGTATTTATTTTTAACGGAATAGGTATAAGAACAGTATATAATTTTTAGGTAATTAATAGCAATGTATTTATTACTCCGTCTGTCCAATACGTTTGGATTTGGTTAGGTTAGATGGCAAGGCGGGAGCGTAGCGCAGCGAAGCTCCCGCCTTAGCCATCGTGGTTATTTTTTTGTAAACCACCCAGAAGTAGCCTTCGCCTTATATTTGAAGTCAGTTTCTAGATTAACCAATTATTACGCCACCAACAAATACTTAAAAAAGAATCATAGCATTCCATTTAACGACTTCACTATGATGACGTTTAGTCAAGACGTTAAACGTTATAGTCAGCGTCTTGACTAGTTGTCCTTCAGTCATTCAATAGAACGGTGTCATTCAATGAATACGCTAGTCATTCAATCGAATCACAGATTGAACCAGATGACTGCGACATCTACGTCACGACGTCGCGTCGTCAACGTGGAATGGTGCGGTAACGTGGCACGGTACGTTGACGTGACGTGCAAATTTACGTTAACGTAAAGTAGTTATAATTAATTAGGTAATGAAGATTTAACATAGTCTTATTGTTTTCGAAAGTAAAAATGTTGTTCATCTTATCAAAATGTAGCTCTCGTGTACGGCTGACACATTATATTATTATCAAGTATTATTCTGCGCTTTAGTGTAACATTAAGGTTTTTAGATTTAGGGCTGAGTATGGAAGGTTAGAAACTTGGCTCTACATGATATCTCACTACTTTTTGACACCACGAACTATATGTTCTCATCTTGGCAATACTATTACATGAAAATGTTTTTGGTGGGATTTCATTTCTTTTTGTAAGTTGGTTTATGTTGTTTTTTTCTTTTAGTTCATTTTTTGGGTGTATTTCTTTTAGGTTCTCATCTTGGCAACATTTTTACATGAAAATGTTTTGGTGGAATATTTGAGGAGGTTCTTTTCAAAACTTGACTATTCCACTTGCGACCAAAGTGGATTTTTTATTTTTTTTAAGTTGGTAACATTGAAATCTATATGCATCGAAAACAAAATCCTGACAAAACGTGATCAATCCACTAGAAAAAAATATTCCAAAACGCATGATTTCGACAAAAGTAGATTAATCCTCTTCGAATTAACATGTTCAGAATAAGGATTTTAAAATTGCAACAAAACATGATTAATCCAGAAGATATTTTTTTTATTACTAGAAATTGTAACAAAACATGTTTTTTCCTCATATTCTTCAGGTAGTTTAAAGTTTTTATGTTCTCATTGGTAATCTGCCAAGTTTTTGAACGGTTGATGTCAGGCTCGAAAGGGCAAGAACCTAGAGCCGTAAACGTTTAAAAAATCCAAATCCAAAAGAATCAAAACTAGATTATTCCTATAGAACACATTAACAAAACTTGATTATTCCAATCAGCCTCGTCAAAACTTGATTATTCCATTTTAAGATTCTGGATTTATTCAATATTATAATAATGCTAAAATTTTGAAACTCATACGAAATAATCACTATTCTTGTTATATATTAATATTCACCAACATTTTATGTTAAACACGTAACTGTGTTCTTAAAATTATATTTCGTTAAATTATACAAAAATCCAAAAAGTTGAATAGTCAAGTTTTGAAAAGAACCTCCTCATTTTATTCCGGGAAAATGAACGCATCCCACGCCATAAACTCGAGAATGTAGGCACAAAATTGCGTGCAAATACAGGGTATAACAAAACTAAGTGATAATACTTTAAGGTGTGTATGAGTTTTCCCATACAAAAGTGAAAAAAAATCTATAATCTTTCAGCGCTTCAACTTTACAGTAAACTCTCTACAAGGAACACATACACACCCTAAAGTATTATCACTTAGTTTAGTTACACCTTATTAATTTTAGAACACGTTTGAGTTATACTACTGCTTATATTTATATTGCCCGCCGCCCGGCTATAATCTTATTTACTCTAAACTGAACGAAGCTTACAGCTTATTGATCTAGATTCTAGTTCATTGGAGCAGCTTTGAAGTTAAACTCGATTTCTGTGTGATGAAAAGTTTTAAGCAACACTGAAAGGTTTAAATTGTGATCTAGGGACACGAGAAAATAATATTACCGCCGACCAAAAAAATCGCTGTTATAATATTATGTTTGTCAGTGTGTGTGTCTGTCCATGTTTGATCTTGTGGTATGGATGGATCACTAGACCGACAATAATTGACATTTTTCGTTTTCTTATTTGTAATACTTGTGATGTAGTAAAAACATCTATTGAAAAAAAAATTTAATCTTTCTACACTACTATTATAAAGTAAATAATTATGTTTGAGTCGAATAGGCTCCGAAACTACTGGACCGATTTGAAAAATTCTTTTGCTATTGGAATCTTACATTATTTCTGCTGAACATAGGCTACATTTTATTTTGGAAAAAAGTAGGGTTCCGTAAGATATTTGAGTTTTTTCGGACACAAGGTGTAAAAAATCAGCTAGAAAAGTCACTTATTTTGCGTACGCTGCCTAAACTATAAAAGATAGAACCATAAAATGTTCTAAGTAATTGTAGATCTTATAAATATCTACAAAAAAGTCCGCGACACACTATACCTATCTATGTCGAGTGAGGCACAATAACCATTTATTTATTTAAAAATCCTGAATTTTTTTTGGACTACATTTAAACGGATATATTTTACTCACGCTATTAATCCTTATCAAAATATATTATTTTATCACTAAGTACAGTTTATGTAGATAATATTTGGTCTTTGAATGATTAAAATTGGACGTTTGGTTTTGAAATTATGGCGAAATTAAAATATTACGATAGTGGGCGTCATCAAAGCGCGTGCGGGAGGAAGACAATATTCTGTTGTAGAAATGAAAATTCTGTACATAAAAGATATGAAATGACACCCGAAATTACACCTTTGTCACTACATCGCGTTTTTTCCCCCCACCCCTCTAAGGGGACAAAAGAGGGGGTAAAACATGTATCAACTGATGATGTAGAAAATATACTTTATATGGCAAAACAACGTTTGCCGGGACAGCTAGTATTTTATATATAAATAAATATATTACTACAATTAAGACGGGTATAAAAATTAGTGTAAGTATCTTGTTAGAATAAATTAATCTTTATCACATTCATCTGATAAATCTTTGCCACGAGCAGGTATGCACAACAACATTAGAAACGGGAAAGAATGGTCATACCGACAGGATATTTACGACAAAATGGCGGATTTCCTTTGTCTAACTGTCACTTTGTCTAGTCTTCCGTAGAAAGAAACCGCTGCTATGGTGACCATGCTAAGCCAGCAGTCGCTTTTGGAATTTGGACCAAGAGCCAGCGACAGCCAGACTCGTCATTTTATAAAAGCTGAAAGTTTACCTGCTTATGACCCGTATTACGTATAGAGGTAATAACTACTAGCAACTATGGGTTTACGGTCACGGTTTCCTTAGGACGTATCTAGTTCTAAATGTCTACATAACCTTAGATAAAATATAAAGATGATTGTTTTTCTTATTTTTTTTTTAACCGACCACAGAAATGTATCGAACAGAAAATAGATATTCAATTATTGTTATGCGGCATCCGGTTGTCGTTTCGGAGTAGATGGGTTAAAGTTTAAACAATAAGGGGCTGTTTTACCACTTCCTGTTAAAGTGCCGGATAGGCTATGCACAGCTTTTTTGACAGATTCTCCATACTCTATCTGTCAAGTTAGGTGGTGGATAGCCTATCCGGCACTTGTCAAGCAGTGGTGAAACAGGCCCTAAATCTAGTATATTTAAATATCTAGTTTTAGATTTTAGTCAAGAGTACCGCGCATTTTTTAGTTATTTTTTTCTCTATTTAAATTAGAACTTTGTCTTCTAATCGTCAAAACACTAGAGGACCCTGGAATACATGAGGTGTAACAGAACATATAAGTGTTATTAAGGATAAAATTAGGGTGTGTACTGAGTAGGATGTATGAGTGATTTTAGGGTTCCATACCCAAAGGGTAAAAACGTCCGTCCGTCCGTCTGTCTTTCTGTCTGTCTGCAGGCTGTATCTCAAGAACCGCTACAGCTAGGCTTCTGAAATTTTCACAAATTGTGAATATATTATGTTCTGTTGCCGCAATAACAACAAATACTAAAAACATAATATGTAGCTGTATTTTAAAAAGATAAAACCGACTTCAAAATTGTACGTAATTGAAAAATTAAAACTATCTCCAAAACTACTGAACCGATTTGGTTGAAACTTGCACCGTTCCCTAAATTGAACAATACCTAGTACAACAAAAAAAGAATTACTGAAATCGGATTTGTAGTTCCGTAGATATGCGAACACAAACATAAAACATACATACATATACTTTAGAAATTTGGCACATTTGTTCAGACTCTGATATAGACTAACATATCCCACCAAAAACATAAATGTAAATGGAGAGCCAAGTTCCATACAAACATTATTCTTGTCTATGGTCTTCGCCGTAAAAAGGATGGAGATCTAAATAAGTGCCAAGTTTCATGGAAAATTGAAATATATGTATGTATAGGAACCAAATAACATTATGAACAAATAATAGAGTCTATTTCTTTGCTTTATTGAATATCTATAACAATTGATGTTATTTAAGTAATGTGAGATCTTAAACTAGATTAGATTTAACTTGGCCAGTTTTCATAATATCAGTCATTTCATAAAGTTATTAAACATTTTAATTCTGATACATACATACATATATTTCGATTTTCCATGAAACTTGGCACTTATTTAGATCTCCATCCTTTTTACGGCAAAGACCATAGACAAGAATAATGTTTGTATGGAACTTGGCTCTCCATTTACATTTATGTTTTTGGTGGGATATCATTACTTTTTGTCAAGAAAACTTTCCGAGCAAGGGTAGACACCTTAATCTTCCCTACGCTTTTTCTGATTTTTCCCTACGCTTACACATAATTATCGAGCTGGATTCCAAATTTTAGCCTTCTAGGTCATCTGGAAGTGGGTTAGAATTTTGATCTATAGGTCAGTCAATCAGTCAGTCAGTGATAAAAATGTAGATTTTCGGGCGTTAATATAACCGTTTGAGCTGTGCTCATGAAAACTATAGCATATTATATTTATCTCGCAAGTCTCATTATATGAGCCAAATTTGAAACGTTTATGTGAAATAGTTTCTGAATTATGAGGGGGTCAAAAGTAGCTACAAATGGTTCGTGTAATATTACACACGGTGCTGCTCGCCATTCTATTATGCTGAACTTGGCTTAACACGCTACCGCGTGTCTAGATACAAAAACTCTGCTGTTCTGGAAATATTACATACATACGCGTCGAATTGATAACCTCCTTTTTTTAAAGTCGGTTAAAATTTAAAAATAAAGTTTTAAGTTAATGTTTAACATTTTAGCTCCCATACAAGAAATGCGAAATATTTGGCCTTTTTTGCTCTTTATTAATAATGACAACAGCTAGGCACTTGAAACTTTTCCCAAAAAACACAATTTTTGCCTATGTTCGCTCTTTAACAGTACGGAACCCTTCGTGTGCGAGTTTGGCTCCCACTTGGCCATTTTTTAAACTTTTGTATATGAAAACTCACGGCACCAGGGGCGCTTGTCCGTACAAATCACAAAAAAAAGCTCTATAAACGCTTTCACTGTGAACTCTATACAGGGAACAAATACACACCCTAAAGTAAAGTTAATTATATTTTATTTAACGCAATATTAACTAGAGTCTATCATGCTTTTTGACATTTCCTTCCACGTTTAAACATCATGTAACATATATCTTAATCTTTATATTATAAAACAAGAAAATGTAATCTCAGTTGAATAGCAAAATGTTCAATCTGAGTGCAGACGTAGCTTTTAATTTAATATCCTATAGACCGGGGAACGGGCCTTCAGCGCGCCTGCAATTTATTGAAAGTCTGATTGATTGAGTCGACATTTCTTTCCTCTATAACATTAGTCTGCGCTGCCGAGAAATGAGAAATTTTCTACTTCTATTTACTTTTATTAAGCGGTACTCAACCTTTTTTTTTATACGGGCCACTAACTCGTTTTCTTGGTGTCGCGCGCGAATTTTTAGAAGTAATATATTTTACCCCTAAAAATTCGCGCGCGACACGTTGTTCAAAATTATTGGCAATTTAATTAAAGTGCAAAAATTCTTTGGCTTTTCAAACGAGTAGTTGCTCTGCTTTTTTTAGGCACAACCTCTATTACCTCTAAGATTTTGTCACTGTGCACCAGTGGCGAAGGGTGAATAGTTTTGGAAGGGAAGCCGGAGTATAAAATCTACTACTACCTACTATTACTACTTACCAAAATGATCAGCACTGATGAGTGATGACTGATGTGTATGTCCGAGTTTCAAGTTTTAGTTTCATGGTACACACTGTGTGCCATGAAACTAATGGAATAAAATAAAACTAATGTTTACCTCAAGAACTTTCAAATGTAAGCACACTACATGTGGTGAGGTCAATTGCCTCAAACGTGTAATTGTCTAAACACACTAGGACGAAAATATGCGGCATGACGTGTCATCAGTAATTTAAAATACATTGCAGGCGTAATCATGCCGAGCTTAATCCGCGTATTTTCGGCCTAGTGCGTTTAGACACTAAGGGCCTGTTTCACCACTTCCTGATAAGTGCCGAATAAGTTATCCACCACTTAACTTGAAGATGAAGTATGGATAATCTGTCAAATAAGTTGCCTATTCGGCACTATATCAGGAAGTGGTGAAACAGGCCCTAAGTCTGCAAAATGAACCACCACTGAATTCTTTTACACTGCCTAAAGTTAAGGACCCGGCCTACAAGATACAAGTTATATAGAGCATGTTGTGTATTATAAAAATATAAACAGACGAACATAATATAACCTCCTCCTTTTTGGAAGTCGGTTAAAAAGAAAATGTTCGTATTTTTGTTCCTTCATAACGCAACTACTCGACGTACTTTTAGGTTTTTTTGCAATTAAAATTTTATATTTTCCCACCATCACCATGAAAATGTTTTTTTAGTCTCAAACCCAAAAAAAAGTTAGCTATGTCAACAACTTGCATCAAAGTATTTCACTCTTTGTAACTTCACAGGTCGGGATAAGCGGTCAAGAAGTAGGTCGGGGCGACGGGAAGACAAGAACAAACGGTCCAACACAGACAGGTATTGGCGGGAGGATGACCACGAAAGACGATCCAAGCACTCCAACTCGCAGCATGAAGGGAAAGGTAAGGTGTTAGACTATTTGGAACAAGAGGTAGAGCTCGACAAGGCTTTAAAATATGATCGTGGCGAGAATAGGAACTAACGTTTCTATCATATAAAATGTCATTTTTGACAGTTCTCCTTTACCAGCAGCACCCCGTCCACGTTCGTTTAAAGCCTTGGCGCAGTTGGAGCAGTACTTTAGTGAGAATAATGGCTGACGCCTTTTTCGCTCGTGAGTCTGAAGCTTGCTTGCCCTGGCAAATGTTAAAATATTATATCTGCGATTAATCAATTTCGTTAACATTAATAAAGCTCTATTTATAGTTTTGAATCGGGGAGGTTTATATTTCTTAATTTAACATGTGAATAATATATAATTTAAAAAAACGATATACGTCAAGAAATTGTTTTTTGTATCAGTTTAAGACGCGTCGTATAAAACTGGATGTTTGGCATAATATGTGATAATATGACAATGGACGCACATAATGAATTATTTTTCCTGAAATTATGCCGTTGTCAGAATTCCACTCGGGCGAAAGCTAGTAATAAAAAAGGAGTCTTATACAGCTTCAGCTAAGGTTCAATATCGTTTGCAGATGGGCAGTCACTCCAGGACATGGACATATCACCTGACCGGAGCACGCCGCTGTCGGAGCACTCGTACCGGGACACGCGAGCCGACCCCGCCGCCCCGCCACCCGTTGTCGTGCTTGACAACTCCAACCAGCCGGTGAATTTCCGCCCACCTGCATAGCAGCGAATATAGTATTAAGATCGTTTAAGAGCGAGCTCTAAGGCAGCCCCTGAGCCAACAATAAACAGAACAATATTTGATTGTTCTATTAGAGAAGTTGATTCATTTCAGTTGATTGAGAGCCAGTCGGCGCAACTCAAATATTTTGACGAATAGCCGGCCACACGAGCGCTGCGTCATCGCAGCGTTATTACGAAGCAGTCTTCATGTCAACCCCCCCTCCCGCTTCGTCTCGGGGGCTGCGGTCCGTCATATTGTGTGCGTGGCGCGCTGCGTCAACGCAATGCACCGTGCGGACAAACTCTAAAGCAGATGGCAGACCTACGTATTTTGGTCGCGTTTTGTCAAACCCAGGCGACAGATCATAACGGCTTACATTATAGGCAGCTGATTAGTGTCGCACATTTCCCTGCACAATATTACTCAATAGGCTTGTTGTCTGTTGTTGAAAAGCTCTTTCCAAATACCTTAACATAAATACAATTCTAAAAGAATTAGATTAGGTTAGGCGATGTATGGGGCGCTGTCACATTATAAATCGTTTTCACAAGGTAGACATCGACAATATTTTTTTATACTTTTTAATTTGCGTTTAAAAGTAAAAAAAATGTCAATCTCTCCCTTGCAAAAAAAATTGTAATGCATACATCGCCACAGAATATATTATAATAGTATGACATCGCCTTATTTCTACTGTAAATTTAAGTTTTTTATATGTATGACGTATTGTTAATGATTTACAAAAACGGGATCAATATTGTTTTTATAAAGTTTTAGTAACACCCATAGTAAGCAATATTAGTCAGAGCTCTTTCCTGGAGGCTCGAGAATATTTATTTACTTAATAATGCGATTATAATAAGGGGGCATCCATTGGTGATCTATCCCCCGAGAGGGGGTCAAGCTAAGTCTTTCCAAATCTCACTTAGGGGTCGTAGCAAATATCACGTAATTTTTTTCAGCAAAAAAAAGAACTAAAATTGTGTGAATGGATGCCCCCTAATGGCTGCCATACACGCTACGGTCCACCGGAGAGGTCACCTGTGCATTTATGCCTGCGTAGGTGTTACTCGAAAGAATTGATTTTCGATTTTGCGCCGGTCGCCTGCTCAAGCTCAAAAAACTGCACAGGTCTATTCCCAAACACATTCCGGTCTACCTGCACAGGTGGACCTTTCCGGTAGACCGTAGCGTGCATGGCAGCCATAACTTATATCCTCATTACAGAGCGGTTCTCTCCTGGCGGCGGCGTTACCTCGAATCGCTGGGTGCGCTAACAACGGTGCGTCGCCGGCGAGTGGGGGCGGGACCCCGCACCGCGACGCCGGCCCGCCCACACCCACGCACTCCGAGAGCATCGACCCGCACGCCCCGCCCCTACACCTCGAGACCGCGCTGCCTAGAAAGAGTAAGTATTAAGGGCTTTTTAGGGTCAGGAAAAGTCCGTATTTAGGATTTTTACGGTCTGGTATTGAGCACGAAAATTGGTTTGAAACTTTCGGGAGTAGTGGATTTTGTTTTAGTGCAAATTGTTATTGAAACTCAAGCGCAAACATAAAAAAATTCGCCAGCTGCAAAGTTCTATAAAAACGGTCGCGTTGTGTAGGTGTATCATGCGGCGTGCCTACAAATGTCAAAATTAACCAATGATGTGGGTATATTTTCTGTTTGACGTTTTGAATACTTGTTACAGGAATCGGCGTATTTTTATTTGAGTCTAGAGTCTTTATTGTATCTAAACGCAATACTTTTTGTAAGACACGAATACTGTTTTATAATGATAGCAACTTTATACGCTGTTTTTAATCGCATGTAAGTGACTATACATTATTTGGTTACACACACTGTGATAGGTTCAGCTAAAATAATACTGCACAGCTTGTATAGAAAAGAAATTATATTAAACGTAAATAAAATAGAAAAGGTGTAAGCATAAAAAATCTGAATACTGACAATGTCAGATAGAAAAACCATAAACTAAAACACTGACATTCTCAATTTAATTATAACTAAAAAGTATTCACATCCCCGCATTCCATTTGATGTTAAAAACGATCAAAACGCTCAAAATGCCTTCTATTTTGAGCGTTTTGATCGTTTTTAAAAGGTTTTTAACATCAAATGGAACGCGGAGATCGTGTTTAGCACACACACATTACAAAGTAACAATCATAATATCATGAGATTTTGAAAGTTGGTTTGAGAATAATGAAAACGTTCTTTTCAGTGGAGTGTCTGGGCAGCTACTCGTCCGTGGTGGGCAGTCTGCAGCACGCACCGCCAATGTTGACGCCGTCGCTCGTTAACTACGTGCGGGCTGATCTCACGTCGCACGTCACCGCGTGGCCCGCGGATATACTTGAGAAGCAGGTTAGTTATATTTTATGATTATATAGTTCTTAGAATCGTTGCTTAGTTACAAAAAAAAATTGAGTGAAGAATGGAATATAAATGATGATCTCAAGGGGTAAATCCCCTGAGATTACAACTGTAATTAAAGACGTGAGTGGATGAAGTATGAACACGATAACTAACATTTTGTAACATACGGACATTTACTAATTTTTTCCCTTATAATAATTTGAACAAACCTTGTAACTTATCTAATTCATCACCTGGCTAATTTATCTGGCTACACTACACATCAAATGCACAGTTACTTTATTTAAAAATTTAACGACAACCTCTGTGGCTCAGTGGATAGCACGTTGGTAGCTTAAGCCGGAGGTCGCGGGTTCGAATCCCGCCGACGGAACAAAAAGTTTTCAAAGTTCCTGGGTCATGGATGTGTATTAAATATATTTATCATATAATAAAAATCTTAAATATATGTATAGTATAAAAGTATTAATTTTTTTTTTTTTTTATATATTTATTCATTAAAATCTACATAATATTATTACATATTGAATCTCGCCAAACTAATTGTTTGACGGCGAGATGCGCTCATCAATTACTTTTACAGAAATATGCTAAAATACTTAATAAACTATACGTAAACAAGATTATCTTAACTTTAAATTACAGAACAAGAAAGAAAAAAGTTTTAACTAATATTCTAACACTAAATTATATATTTCCGTTGTCTGGTACCTGTAACACAAGTCCTTCAGGTACTTAGCATGGGGCCAGACTGACGTGGTGTGAAGCGTCCATAGATATTATTATTATTATTATTATTTCAAATCATTTTCCGACCCTAAAGCCTCCATTTATGCAGATAGGCGGTGATTATTTCACTTTTAGTTATCGTGTTCTTTCACTCACGTCTTCAATTATTATAGTGGTAATACAACAGTACACAGTTTATATTACTGTGTAATATGTAAATCTTGCATTATAATTTTGTGTATGAACTTCGTAATATGTCCGTATGGCGGCCAGTGGGGCTTATTATTACGTACACGCGCACGTACGGAACATGCCTGTCTGTCTCTATTTGGTCACTCGGCGTGCATGAAGTCTCTAGTGTTATATTATATATTTCTCCCTAGGCGAACAAGTTTACGGAGGAAGCGTACCAGCTTGGTTGTCTGCAGTGTACGCGCGTGTCCGCCGAGCTCAAGTGCTCGCGCTCCGTTGTGCGCCACACCGAGATACAGGCGACGCTGCAGGAGCAAAAGTGAGACATTTTGTCGCATCTTACTTTTATTGTTAATGTCATAAATCATAATATTACTGTTTGAAATTTAAAAAAATTGTAAGTCATAATTTTGACATACCTTTTGGAATTTTAGTTGAAACCATGTTGTATCACACTGCATGAACCGTCTCTCAATTCTCAGCCGATTCCTCCTCATTTCCAGGATAATGTACCTGCGACAGCAGATCTCACGGCTGGAGGAGCTTAAGTCGCAGAACTCGTTCATGTCGGAGGACTAGGGTCTGTGGTGGGGCGCGCCGCCCCCCGCGCCGCCGCCCCCACCGCCGCAGTCCCCGCCCCCACCGGCGTCGCCCCCGGCGCCGCCCGCGTCGCCGCCCCTAGAACACCAGCGCCCCAACCCGCGCAACCAGCCGCGAGAATACCCGCCCCATCATCGCTCCGTCAATTAGGTAACGCCCACGTGGATTCCCCATTCGATGACACCGCTGCAGGTGGATCGTGCTCGCGTTCGAAATGTGAAAGCGAAGTTCGGTATTGAAAATGAAGCATCGCTAACGACGTGTTTTGCCATTCTATACATTTTTATTTGTAACTTCGCTGTGAATTTTATCGAATGTATACCAAACGTCGAACTTATGGGAGTAGCTTTCGTAAAATCGATTACGATGACGCGGGGATCGAACGCTTATCCCACATAACCTGTGTGTATGGTGTACTCGGTACAGCTGCGGTGCCACCCCCCGCTTCACGCCTCTCCCCCCATCACAGGTGGGCACTAGGGCTATTGACACTCGTACATGGGCAGTACGATAGCAATAAATAGGTGTCAATAGAGACGTCAAGGGCGGATCGAGGTCATGACCCCCCCCCCCCTGGGCTGGGTCCAGGTCCTAGGTGAACCACTAAGTAAAATTGTTAAACATACTGATTTTATAGATTTTGACTTGACCACGTCTATGTGACCCCCTCCCCGCCTGGCGCCAAAGCTGGATCCACCCTTGAGAGACGTTTACCCCAGTACCACTTGTCTTAGCTAGGCGATAACATACAAGCAATTCACCTCACGTATGCTATAAAATTGACACGTTTCTTAAATTAATTGGTTTAATGTGAATATCTTTTACGTATAGGTTAAGTAGTGCATATGTTTGCGATGGCTTGTCGCGAGATAATTTATTCAAGCCTAATGTAAAGTTAGCGGTTGTCAGATTGTTTCGTTTAACCTTTTCACCGCCTCCCGACTATGCGCAAAAATTGGAGCTACCCGCAATAAATAAAATAGGTAAGATTATTATGAAATTCATATTTTTATATTATTATAACGAATACTTATAAATAAATCATTACGGATATATAAATCATGTATCAGTAATGTCAGAGTCCCTAAGAAAGAGAACTGAATCATCGTCGGTAGAATAGTTACAGTTGTTCTGGTTGACCTCGATAGCATTGTGCATTTTAGCATTTGCTGAATACGGTCATAACATATTTTTCTTAGAAACAATTTAATATTAAGGAATGATTCACTGTTAGAAATGTGCTATTATTTCTTCACTGTCAAATGTTTTGATGTGGAATTTATTTGTAGGACTACAATTCAAATTGGATCTAGTAATATTATAGTCTATAGACGCAATTCGATTTTGAATATTTAATATCAATTTTTATGTGTTATTCAGTAAGTGTGTATTCGATATATAGCATCTAAGGTCTATGACTAAAATAAAATCTAAATCTAAAGATCGTTGAAATGCTTTACAATAGCGTCCGACAGTTGACCGAAAACTAAGTTGAGATCAATCGATTTTAAAATTAGGAGTTGGATTTATTATTGGACACCTGCAGCCTCCGAAACTGATATCAATCTGATTATCAGATTTTTAACACTTTAGACATTGTATTTCTTCATATTATTTTAGATGTTTAAAGTGTCAAAAATCTGATATCAGTTTTGGGGGTTAGGCTGCTGTTTTGTACCTGTTATTTTTTTATATTTTTCTTATTTTTGTTACCGGAACTATGTCCAAACCACGAATCGCGTCACAAAATTTGAAATTCAATAAGACGTTATGTGACTAGTTTCGTGATTTGGACCTTAATTAGCAGATACGTGTTAGCGGTTAATTTTTCAATTTTCGTAACCGCAGTAAATCGTTAAATATGTGTTGTTTATTAGCACGGTTGCGTGTGTACTAATCATAAAGTTAATATAGAGAAACGATCCCGAACTGTCAAACGAACCCAAAATTGAATTACATCTGTGTGTACAAATCTGTTTACGTGTGCGTGAAAATGTTGTTCCTTCATACATTTGTCTTAGAGCTCAAATTGTCAACGTGCCGATAAAGAAGCGCTTACACGGGCAATAATTGCCCGGCCGCCGGCGACACGAATGGACCGATCTGGAGCAATTAGTGGAGCAGTAGGTATTAGGTATGGAGCAATTTCAATAAATTGCGCAATATTGCTGCTTGTTGCTGCTTGTCGCCGAAAATTGCTTGAAGTAGTCGTGACGTCAAAGTTGACGAGAATTGACTGGAGTGGAGCAATTTTAGTTGCCAGTATAAGCGTACCTTAAGACGTGCAGACTGAATGTCAAAACAGAAGAAAAAAAAGGGTTCTGCTACTGCAAATCACGCATCTCTTTCTACTACTCAGTGTTACTGATAGTGACATCTCGCTTGCTCAGCTCTTTGTTTCTCTATTCCGCTAGGTATATTAATTTTATGGTACTAATACATTATTCTAATTTCAAGTAGGTAATTTACAATCATTTGTGTCTTCTAACTAAGCCACTTTATTATTTTTTAATTTTCTGTTTGATGTAAGTATTGCCTGTAAACCAGCGATAATGGTACATTGGAGAAGTTTTTAAAATACTTACATATAAATATACTTTTCAATTATGATGATACTACTACTACACATTATACCAAACTACATAATTATACCAAATGTGTTTTAAGATTATACACGTGACAGCTCTCGTATTCCTTGCTCGCAAAAAAGTTTTACAAATAAGCAAAAAGCAAAGAAAAGAAAATAGTAACATAATAATATTTCTATTTCTATATTTTTATTTTAGAAATGCATGAAAAGTCATTTTATACATATTAAATTTCGGTCTTTAAACTTTAAACAATAATAAAAATTCTCTTATTTTCTCTTTTCTCTTAATTTGAACTATCTTAGACATTATTCGATCATACGTTTTTTTGTAAGATATTGACAAAATATAATTATCATATCAATCTATCATTCCCTTCAGCATTATAGATGACAAAGAGAACTTAGCAATCTTAGTAAATATATTGATAGTAATGTCTTCTAGTAATGTCTATTTAGTTATACATATCTAGTAAATAGCAATAATAATTGTATGAAATTTTGTGATACTTGCTGCCCACAAATTTCCGAGGAAATTGTTAAAAACGTCTTGTACTGCTGACTAGATATTAGTCTGCGCAATCAATATTTAGATTAGTAGTAAAACTTAAGTAATTTTTCTTTCGAATCATGAATAATGATTGTAATGAACGATAAAATGGATCGAATAAAATGTACTGACATCTTTATCTATTGAAATCTATTTTCATCAGTAAGTTTCTTCTATTTTCACGTCCATGCTTGTAGTAAAGTTGAATAAAATAATGGATGAACAGTTGAACACTGAGACAAAGTGTTTTAATGTATGTACAAATGGCCAAGATTCGGCAAATGCACCAGTATAGTCCCCGAAATAATGTAAGGTCATATTCCTGACTCCTGATTGATGTTCGTATATGTGTGCGTGTGCCGTGCGAACGGCAACACACACATGCTATGTAAATAATACTAGATTATACTTAGCACGATTAATAAACAAGTAATAATATAATATTTCTCTGATTTTGTTTGTTTTTTTAAATATAATTAGTAGTTTATGTAATTCATGTATGCATGTAGGTAGATGATCCGATATGGCAGGTATTTGTTTCGAAACCAAACGGCATGTCCCGGGACTGCAGTTGGACAGATAGCTCCTGGCGGTTTAAGGGTTAACAAATACGCGCTAGGGGGTTGATTCGCTAAATGTGTTTGTAAACAATATGATTGTAATTCGTCAGCTATAAGGGTACAGTGTTTTGTAACGTGTTTATTGTAAAGATTTAAATTATTAAAACATAACTTTCTTAGAAAAAAAATAGTTTTTTTGTAATGTTCTTATTAACTTCGACCAAAATGTATAAACTTGTATAAACCGAGTATTTTGTAATGAATTTTTGTTGTAGTAATCAGGATTTCGTGTTAATTTAGTTGATTTTTTGATGAAAAATCATATAAGCTTTATTGTATATCGAATCACAAGTGGACCGACCGGCGGCAGCGACCGGTCGGAGCTAGCTAAGTAGGTAGAGCGACGGTCTAGGTCTTTATTTTTTTTTTTTAATTTAGGGCTACTATAATTTTCATGTACTACTGAGTTGATAGCTATGTTGTATGTATCAGAATAACAGAAGTACTGTGATAACCACTAGCGTTCGTGACTCGACTACTGTAGCTCTGTGTGAGAGCGTATTTATTGTGTGGCCGGGTGAGTGTGTGTGAGACCGCCTACCGCCTGACCACGACGCATTATAAATGTTTACATTAGAATAGTGTATCTTTAAGGAGATTAGGTTTTTACTTGTCAATAGTCGCTAATTGTGTACTGTGTAAGCTTGTGTATTCTAGTGAAAATATTTACGATGCCCATGCCTCCGGTGTGCCCACATATTGTTAATGTCGAATGTAGTATGTTAGAATAGTGTACGATAGAAGTCAAGCTCGATATTCTCAGTGGTATAATTTTTTATATTGCGTCAAAATTTTTAACCTATAAAATCGAAGGTCGATCGTAAAAGTAGTCTTTTCAGAATTTGTTCCCCGTTGTGGCCACACCGGAGGTACCGCTCGCTTCATGTCCGTCGACACCCGTCTTCACACAGAGCTAACACCTCAACATAACACGAACATGTCTCGTTTGTTCTCTGATATTGTTCGAAATACAAAGATTTAACCAGTTTCAATAAATCCATTTTGATTAATCATTGGTCTCAATTTCCCATAATAATAGCCAGTAAGAGCTAAACGGTTTATTTTAAAACATAAGTTACATTCCATTACTTTTACGAATCATTCGACACATCTCATAGGCTCTCGACATGTTGTTTTGTATAATTTTACAAATTAGATTCATGGTTTCATTTTATGAGTATTATGCAATGTATTTATACCGAATTCATTATGGATAGCTGTATAAAGCTATTTCTAAAACGATTTATAAGTACTGCTAATTTGCTTTTGTACATTAAACTTTAATTCTATCAATATATTTCATTCCTTATTTGAAATACTATTTTACCTAGACCTGGGGCCATCCTGGGGCACTGCGAAACCTTCAAAATATTCTGTCAATACACTACCAAGAGAGCTCAAACCAAATCTAATCTGTAATCTGTGTGAGTAGAGCCGTGCCTCGAATGATCCAGAACTCTGGTGGCATGGTGGTATTGAGGAGTACAGGTAGCACAAAGTTTGTACTGTGTCCGGTTGTGGACAGGACACCAGCTCGCTCGGAGGTCTTGTACAAGGGGGCCTCGTATCTTGGGTCTGGCTTCGGCAGCTCTAATACCGGCTCCAACCACATCACCGGTAAAGGACAGTGCACTTGACCTGTGAAGAATATAGATGTGAAAAACAAGTAACCTTGTTAGCTTCGAAAAAGCGCTGTTATCAAGATAAGGCCAAGGTTCTTGCAAAGAAGAAAAGGTTCTTGTCACCTAAGGCAGGACCAAAAGGTATTCTGCGCTTGCTTGATCGCAGATGTGGTGCTAGGCTGCAAGACGCGCACCGTGGGAATTATTTATTCCCCACATAAAATCATATTAATATAGTCGCGGTCGTGTGCTTCGCGCCGCAAGCATCGGAAGACAATCTTCAGGCAAAATCACTCCAAACAATCTGAGTCTTTTGACCTTAGTCAACTGCTACTGCACCAGGGCATATTATATTTTAGATGAGTATAGGCCACTTTAATTTTGTCGCCATCCTAGGACGCTGGCCTAGGACGATGCCGCCCATAAGCCATGGTTTATATACTGCCCAATGGGCAGTGCCCATACATAAATCCAGAGCTGTACTGCACATTACCTGGTAGTGCATCGACGAGGCAGTTGTTCTTCATATCCCAGCGACCAGCGTCTATGAACAGGCCGTGGATGTTAACGCCATCTTGCGGCCGCTTCAGAGGCCCAAAAACACTCAGATCATCTTGCTTGTCCTGTTAAGTTTATGGTGAATAATATGAAAATTTTACCTTCAAATAAAATTTTTATTATGCTTCCTAAGACGTCCGAAGTCCATTATGAGAGTACATCGCTTCCTTTTCCGATAGGTCGCTATAGATGTCGCTGCTTCCGCTACCATTTTGCGCCATCTTAACTTTCTGCTTCCTGTAACTGATTTTTACCGCCCAGAAACAAGCCACCATTTTGTCATTGTTCGGTTCATAATGGCAAAGGCACCAGGAAGACATTACTGGGACTTCGGACGTCTTAGGAAGCATAATAAAAATTTTATTTGAAGGTAAAATTTTCATATTATGCGTTCCGTTTGACGTCCGAAGTCCATTATGAGAGACTGTTTGTTATCTCCTGGTGGCTTGTACTAGTAAAAATTAAAACGCAACAATGTGATTGAAGCATTTTTTTTTTTTTTTAACGATCATAAAATTATTAAAAATAACAAGTATGAATCAAATTAATCAAAATTACGAATTAGGCTGAAAATATTGTGACAAAGAATTTTCTTCAACTACTTCTCTATTATTAATTTGTTTTAAATAATACTTTCTAAAGGTATTTTCATGTTGCCAATTTGCCTTAGCTAAAATATCATTAATGTGATAATTTTCTATCCAATTTAATGATGAGACTGCTGATCTACAACTTCCAGCTGACGCATTAATGCCAGCCTCGGATAACAATTTCTTTATCCAACCACCAATAATTACTGCAGTAGCTGGCCTTGTAGGACTTCTAGTCGTTAAGAATAAATTAGTAATATTACCTCTGATGTCTTTTGTCATATTTACTAGAGTACGTAACCAGTGTACTGCATCTATATTCCTATCAGGAGCCGATGTAAATTTCCAACTCGATTGCTGATAAGAGGATGAATCAGTCTTTGAGCCGAAAACGGGGTGCAAGGTAATTGAGTTAGAGTTATCAACAAAATGTTGACTGTCAGTATGCAAAAGGGTAAGGTCATGTACTCTTCGTCCGGAGGACAATAACAAAATAGCAGCCGTGTGCCGAGAAACTTGATACAGGCTGTTTAAATTAACATTATAGTTTTTTAAAAACCTAATCAAAATCCTTGCATCCCAAATCGGTAATTTAGGAGGCGCAGGTTTTGCCAAGGAAATAGCTTTCAGCATGTGTTTTACTATCGGATTAGCAGAAATCTTAATATTAGATATTGTTTCGCAAACTGAAGCAATAACAGATTTGTGAACAAGAATTGTCCGATAAGAAAGACCATCAGTTAAAAAGAGATTACCTAAATATTTAGCTACATTAGTAGGATTCGGTGAACGAAAATTAAAACTATTTACTTGACAAAATCTCACCCATCTACTCCAAATAGGGGCATAAGTTTTTATAGTTGATTGTCTCCAACATGAAGACAATAATTGCTTTTCCTGTGGAGTCCATGTATCTATCAGAGCGTCCCACCCGAAATGAGCCAAGCTTCCAGGTGTAACTTGTTGACTTGTGCCGGCGGTAGCATTGTCGCCGTGTCCACCAGCGACTCCTTCAAATCTCTGAGTTTCACCGGTCGTTTCAGTGCACGATTTTTCAGATCGGGTCTCCAAAAGGGCTTCTTCCACCTGGGTGCTATGAGAATGTACTGACCTGAGGCGGAATTCAGATGATCTAGAACCCTGGGTATGAGGCTGGGTGGTGGGAAGAGCCATGCAAGTCTATAACTCCAGGATCTGCTGAACGCGTCGTGAAAGTAGGCGTTCGAGTCTGACAAGTCTAGTGATACATAGTCTGCCACGACGTGTGCTGTTTGTGACGCGAACAGGTCTAGATCTGGCGTTCCCCACATACTGAACAACTTGGTCGTTGCCCTGTCTGTTAGGTGCCACTCGGCAGCGGCGCGATTTCTCGATAGGTGATCTGCTTCGGTGTTGAACAGCCCGGGTAGGTGGTGCGGGAGAAGCACGATATTGAGTTGGTCTACTAAGCTCAGCAGCTGTTGCGTTAGATTTAGCAGTTGACGTGATCGCGTTCCTCCTTCGTTTTTTATATATGACACGACTGTTTTGTTGTCGGTCTGAAGGATTACAGTCGAACTCTGCAGCGTCATTGCTTTGGCGGATATCGCTGCTATTACGGCAAACATTTCCTTTAGATTGCAATGCCACGCCTTCTGGTGTTGCTCCCAATTTCCTTTTATCGTGTCGTTGTTTACCTGAGCACCCCATTGAATGTCCGACGCGTCGGTGATGACGTGGTTCGTGGACATTCTCTGGAGATGAATAGCAGACTTCCGACTGATGTTCGTCAACCACCATATTAACTCTGCGCGTACCTTCTCTGGATACTGATTTTGCGATCGCGGGTACCTCCTGAGTTTGTTGCTGTGTCGCTGTAGTAACCGGCAATGCAACCTTCCCCGGTGGGTGATGAAGGTTGCGAAATTGAGGTGGCCTAATAGGCGTTGTGCTTGTTTCAGGTTCCACCTGCCGGCTGCGAGTCGTACTCGCAACATTTGACGAACACGTTGTATTTTGTCGGTAGGCAGGGACTTCGTGTTGGATTTGGTGTCCCATACCACGCCCAGAAAGTCTATAATCCTCGTAGGAGTCGTTACAGATTTCTCCATATTGATCGACCAACCCAAGCTGGTCAAGAACTGTATTGCTAGATTTACCTGTGCTGCAAGTGTTTCTTTGTTCTGATGCACTATCAGATAATCGTCTAGGTAGACCACTAACCTTAGACCTTTTTTGCGGAGGATGTCTGCCGTCCAGTTCGTTACAGTGGCGAAAATTCGCGGGGCCGCTGCTAGGCCAAATGGTAGGCACGTCATCTGGAGCAGACGACCCTGATAACTGATTCGAAGAAATCTTCTGTGTTGTTTCTTTACAGGGAGGTGGAAGTAAGCCTGACTTAAATCCAATTTTACCATCCAATCCCCTCGTTGCAGAAAATCGGGTACTCGTTGATGGTGAAACAGACGGAAATGCTTCGGTTGCATGTAACGATTTAACGCCTTGAGATTGAAAATTACACGATTCTTTCCGTTGGATTTGGGAATTATAAATAGGGGAGATATGAATGAAGGCGTCAGAGGAGCCGGTTCTAAAACTTTTAGGTGAATCAAATGTTGAATTTCGGTTGTCATTGACTGAGAACGTGGAGTTTGATATTTTGCTAAAGTATCTAATGTTGGAAGAACTAGTGGTGGCGTTTTGTTGAATGGAATTTTGAGACCTGTTATTAATTGTAAAATTGATTTGGGAGGATTGTAAAGATTCCAAATATTTTGAAAGTGTCTCAGACAGCCGCCGGAAAAATTTGCACAGTCATTTATTTTTATATCCCGACCGCCTACCGTCAGTTTTAAATTTTTTCCCCGCCCTACTTTTTTTAGCGGACGAGTTACTGGACTGAAATCGCTCCGAATCTTTGTTATCGGCCTGTTTTGATCTAAAACTGTTATTTTGTCGGCCGCGAAATGGTTTTGCGTTACTACTAGAAGAGGTCGAAGGTTCGGGTGATTTTGGCCGGAAGCGGGTAGAAATTGAATGTTTCTGCAGTTTATCTACTCCACCAATTTTTTGTATATACGTGGATAACTGACCCGGTTCAAACATATACTCACAAGAAGGCGGAATTCTACCTAGATCTTCCCTCATATATTTATCTTTTAATTTTTTAATGAGATCTCTACGGCGTAGTTCTAAAACTTCGGCTCGTTTCCCGCAAATAATTTGCAATATATCATGAGAAACCGACTTATAATCAGAATCATTACCGAATAATTGATTTAACTTATTATAAATAGAAGAAGAATCAACTTGAACCTCCGAAGAGGCAGACCAGTCAATTAGAGTTTGCAAGGCGCTATTTACGGCTTCATTTTGGGCCAAAAATGCATTAGATAACGCTGCAAAACTACGTTCCATTTGGAACCAACGTAAAGGTGCAAAAGGATCCTCAAGACGACGTAATTCTTCATTAACTCTCAGTTCTGTGAAGGCGGGAAAGGCCACGTACTTTTTCTGAATATCGGTATATCTAACTGCATTCCAATCAAGCGAGTCAAATCTTTGCAAATTCTTAATTTTATCGACCCGAACCTGCTTTGCTTTTGGTACGGGTGGATCTTTAATGGCGACGTTCAGATTTACAATACTACCCGCATCTACTTTTGGCGGGCATAAGAACTGTTCACCGGAAATTGATGCACTATTGCTTTCTGATAACGGCATTTGTGTAATTTGCTGCGTTGCCGCCGTAGATGTCATGAATTTCGTCATTAAAATGTTGTTTAAATGACTCACCAGTTGCTGTGACAATGCATCAAACCTTTCGTCTAATTCTGCTGAACTAGTACGTCTTCGGCGTTTACTTGGTGGCCCCTCTTGATCTGTAGAGCACTCCGAAGAACTATCACTCTCCTCTTCAATAGGCGCGTTCACGTTAACGTCTTTATCACTCATTTTACACTCACGGTAACGTAACGGTAACGGAAGGTAAATTTAAATTGTTTGAATTTTCACTTTCTACTTAAATCTCGAAAGCGATTTAAATTAGTTAAAAACTTGCGACAAAGTAAATTATTTTAAGATTTAGTAAAATAATTCTAAATTATAAACTGCGACCGTGCGCTCGGTTCGAAAAACGACGCAACAATGACAAAATGGTGGCTTGTTTCTGGGCGGTAAAAATCAGTTACAGGAAGCAGAAAGTTAAGATGGCGCAAAATGGTAGCGGAAGCAGCGACATCTATAGCGACCTATCGGAAAAGGAAGCGATGTACTCTCATAATGGACTTCGGACGTCAAACGGAACGCATAATATATTATAAGATACACGATCGTAAGCAGTCACCGTCGCTTAAAATTAACGAAGACACAAATATCTATTCACTCTTAAACCTAGTCTTCAAGGTTCTTATTTTTAACCGACTTCCAAAAAGGAGGTTATGTGTTCGGCTGTGGATATTTATTTTTATTATTTTTTTGTATGTTCAACGATTACTCCGCCGTTTGTGAACCGATTTTCAAAATTTTTGTTTTGTTATATTAGGTTTCACTCCAATTTGGTACCATGTTCACAAAAGAGGTGATCTGATGATGGGATCCATGAGTAATCGAGGGAACTCCTCAAAATTTACATGGAAACACATGGTGATTTTGGTTTTATGGTGATTTTGAATTCGGCTAAAACTCAACTATTTCTGTACTCAATCTTCATAATTTTGAAGTCGGTGCCTGTTCCAAAAGTTTCAAATATTCTGGCAGACTGAAGATTCAGCTATATCTGGTACCGACTTCGAAATGATGAAGATTGAGTACAGAAATAGTTGAGTTTTAGCCGAATTCGTAAAAAGGTAAAAAGGTTCGTAAGGATTGGAAAAATTATTTAATACTTTTTAGTTCATATCATAAGGATGTTACTATTGTTTTTACCTTGGAAGTCGGTTTTAATTTTTTGTTAAAAATAATAATTACTGTTATTATCATGTTTTTCTGATTTGACGTCAAACATTTTTACTAGCTAATACCAGAAAGAAACGTAGATTACATAAGAAAACAAAGAACCTTCGTCTTTGTCGCTCTAGTGTTATGCGTGTAAACGTCCTCTTGAGACAGGTTGTACTGTATCGGATGGAAGTCAAACTGTAGCGAGTCTATGGGCACTCTGTACTTTCGCGCGTACGCCTGCAATGAGCCTGTCAGTAGACCCTGAGGGAAGAACAGACCGGACACCCAGCTGCTTGGAGCTGCGCCATTTACGAGCCAGCTCTGAAAGAGGGAAAGTGAAGAGTAAATAGCGAGAACGTTAGTTTTATTGCCTGACTCACGTGTACTACGCCAAAATTTAATTATTTGGTGTAACAAAACTAAGTTATAATACTTCAAAAGCTTAGAGTATGTACCTATCCCTTGTATAGAGTAGACTGTGAAAGTAGCAGCGCAGTAGCAGAGCAACTTTTTTAAAATTTTTGTATGGGCAAATTCCTGCAGCGCTGGCCTATACAAATCACAAAAAATTATGCTCATTCAGCGCTGCTACTTTTACAGTCAACTCTACACACACTAAAGTAAACTGTTTTGTTACCCACCTCCTGTATAGTGTTATCTATTCCATTCTTCCTATTTATGAAAGTAGTAGGATATGAGGCCAACGATTACTTAGTACTATTATGCTATGGTAAAGTTGGAAGGCTAAGGGGCTCTTTCACCACTTCCTGATAAGTGTCGGATATCGGCTATCCACAACTTAACTTGACAAAATATGGACTATTTCTCAGATAAGTTGTGGATAGCCTAACAGGCACTTATCAGGAAGTAGTAAACAGACCCTTAATAGATCTAATCTAGTCTTTTACCTCAATAAAGTCAACTCTGAGCGTAAGATCGTGTATCCAGCTGCCGAGTGACTTGAGCGAGTTGTAACCGCGGCTGTGCCACATCGCCGGCACTCTGTTGTTGAGGAGGGAGTTGAACACCTCCTCGTATGCCTCCGACATCACTACGATACCCTAAAATGTTGCCCAAAGAAACCCTTAAAAATCGGCCAAGTGCGAGTTGGACTCGTGCACGAAGGGTTCCGCAGCAGCAATAAGGTTTATTTTTATGAAATTAAAAGGTTTTTGATTTATTTTTATAATATTTCAGTTGATTTAATGAAAGTTAAATTATGGTTTACCATTTATGACGTATAAAGAAACAGAAAACTACTTGCTACTTGCTAGATCACGTTCAAACTAATTTTCGTTGGTAGTTTTTATAATAATGTACCATCGAGGAAATTGATTCCTAGCCAGGTGACAGACCAACGTCATTTGGTCGGATCATGTCAATTCAATGTTAATTATTGTGGTCTGTCGGATGAGTTTGACGTAACGCGACCAAACTACGAAGGTCCCCCAGGCCCCATCTGCCTAGGAATCAACTTCTCTGATAGTACTTACATCATATTATTATATTTTTTTGACTTATCATGCCCCTACTTTAGAAGTTAGTAAGAGGGGGAAGGGACACATTTTACCACTTTGGAAGAGTCTCTCTCGCAAACTATCCAGCCTGCCAAGCATACGCCAACGACATATCTCACTCTACATGTTTCTCGATGTTTGATAGTTTGTATCTTCATCTCTATTGACCCTAGCATGACAAACATTTTTCTCGCGTAGATCTATCATCGAAATAACACATTTTTATAGAGTTTTGTTGAGATAATGTCGAGATTTTGACATTATGAGACGAGTAGTTTTTAATTATCTCGAGAGTCGAGAGTGAGATATCTCGTTGGCGTATGCTAGGCAGGCAGGTTAGAAACAATGATATTAGAAACCTCAATATTATGATAGTTTGTGATTATGATTGTCAAAGGCCTATCCAATATAGATACCACACACGCATAGATCTATTATGTTAGAATTTAGATGAAAAAAATATTTCAGTTCTATGGGGACCCCTAAATTTTTTATAACTTTTTTCCATTTTTGTATCAAAATCTTAATGCGGTTTACAAATTACAGACTACCTACATCTACTTACCAAGTTTCAATAGTAAATAGCTCTCATAGTTAGTGTTTTATAAAAAGTGTGACTACGGACGGACAGACAGACAGACATGACGAATCTGTAGGTAAGGGTTCCGTTGTTTGCCCTCTGGCTACGGAACCCTAAAAATAGATAGCAGCAACAAGGCAACAAGCGTTGCTTTGTCGTGATAGTGCTCAGCAATCTATCTTTTCAGGGTTCTGTACCCAAAGGGTAAAAACGGGACCCTATTACTAAGACTTCGTTGTCTGTCCGTCTGGGCTGTATCTCAAGAACCGCTATAGCTAGACTTCTAAAATTTTCACAGATTGTGTTACATATCTGTTGCCGCTATAACAGCAAATACAGAAAACAAAATAAAATAAAAATTTAAGTGGGGCTCCCATACAAAAAACACAATTTTTAGCCTATTTTTGGTCTGTATTGGTACGGAATCCTTCGTGCGCGAGTCCGACTCGCATTTGGCCGATTATTATTTTAAAGTCTGTGGTACGAAAAATAAAGCCACGAGCCCTAATATAGCAGGATGGTCAGTGGTAACTTACGGTTACTTAACTTTAAGGGCCCGGGTTACCCTCGAAATTTTCATACATTCTTAATACCAAAATCATTTTCTCATACGAAAATATTTAACATGTTTGAGTTATTTTTCAGCTTAAGATAGTAATTACCTAGGGTCCTGAACAATTTTTTTTTACAAAATATTTAAATACTAAAAAAAAAATTTTTGTGTTAAAATATTTTTTAGTAAATTTACTACTAAATATTTAAACACCAAAAAATAGACAAAAATACTAAAAAATATATAAATAAATAGTAAATTTACTACAAAATATTTAAATAATAAAAAATATTTTAAAGTTTAAATATTTTGTAGTAAATTTACTATTTATTTATATATTTTTTAGTGTTTATGTCTATTTTTTGGTGTTTAAATATTTAGTAGTAAATTTACTAAAAAATATTTTAACACAAAATTTTTTTTTTAGTATTTAAATATTTTGTAAAAAAAATTTGTTCAGGACCCTAGGTAATTACTATCTTAAGCTGAAAAATAACTCAAACATGTTAAATATTTTCGTATGAGAAAATGATTTTGGTATTAAGAATGTATGAAAATTTCGAGGGTAACCCGGGCCCTTAATGAAGTCGAATTAGTGAGTGTTTTAAGCCTCAATTAAAAAAGCGCTTCCCAAAACCTGAATTCCGAAACCTTAACAAGAACATTCATCCAAGTTTGGAACGTAATAAAAGCAAAGGCAGCATCTTCAATCTCCCTTCATTCCCTCACATTCTAGAATCTAGGGTTCAGTAACGTCAGCATATGCAATCCAATTAGCCTCTGTGACCGGCAAACCAGGTCGACCCAAATATTGCGACGACCTGCACATTCGTGGAAGTTCAGCCATCTTGTTCAACTATTAATAGATGGCTCAAATGAATCCCATCATTCAAAATCAATAATTATATTCCCGGACTGTCATGCGCTTGGCTCGCGAATTTATAGGTAAAGGCGGACTTGCGTAGATCTGGGTTAAAGCACAGAATATATAATATTAGTAGTACCAAGTTAAAGTTAACTCTGAGTTAGACATCATGTCATCTTTGGTGAGTGATACCTTTTTTTTTTTTTTTTTTTTTTTTTTTTTTTTTTTTTTTTTTGACGTAGAGAAATGCTGTGATGCATTCCGCAGGGGATGGGGACTCCCACTGCGGATATGTGGGACTCGCCGTGGCGAAGATGGTGCGTGCCGCGGCCCTACCCACTAAAACTCTACGGTGCTCCTAGCCACCGCTTCATGACGAAGTCGCGGGAACCGTACGACACCACAACTTCATCAGCGGACGTCTGCTTAGTGGATTGCAGACTCCTCTCGATGGGAGCGTTTTACTTGCTCCCCAGGAAGCATAGGCCCCAGTGGGGGCTTGCTTAGGCCATTCCACTGCGTTTTGTCGCGATGTGCAGGAGCACACTGCACATCGCGACCCTCTCGGGGACTCAGTACAATGGGCGACGGCATCCCCATACCGCCACCCTGAGTACCCCGGTTATGGCGGGACGTTGTTGTCGCCATTGTTGGCACGACGTCTTCGCCTTGGCCGTCTTCTGGGATCGAGCGCCTCCCTTTCTCTTATGCGCTCGGCCTCCTCTTTGGCGGAGATGACTTCTTCGGCGAAGTCTTCCACCGCTTTCCATTCCGGGTCGCCGCGCAGCAAAGCTCGTACCAATGCTGGCAGCGTTATGTCAGGTCCGATTGCGGCCATGAGGGCCGCGCGTTGTCCAATCCAGGAGGGACAGGCCGTCACGGTGTGCTCGGCCGTGTCCCTGTCCGCGTCACAATGATGACAGCGTGTGGTTTCTTCTCTTCCGGCGATCTCGCACAGGTACCGACCGAAGCACCCGTGCCCGGTCAGCACCTGTGTGAGGCGGAATGAGAGAGCGCCGGATCTTCGTTCGAGCCACTCCTTAAGTACTGGGCGAACGGCCAGTACCAAGTCCACACTGACCCGCGGCTCTGCCAGCCGCTCTTTCCACATTTCAATGGCCCTGTCCTTCGCGTCGCTTCTCCACCGACGTACGGCGTCCGGTGGGGGGTTGCTGCCCCCCACGCGGACCTCTGCGCAACGCCAAAATACGTCGGCGAGAGCGCACGCATCCAGGTCCCAAGGTATGGCCCCTGCGAGGAGGCACGCCGCATCTTTTGATATAGTGCGGTAGCCGCGGACGGCTCGGGTGGCCATCACCCTTTGAAGTCTTGCCAGGGTAAGCTGGTTGTCCTTATGCAGACGATCCGCCCAGATCGGCGCCCCATACATGACCATGGAGCGCACGACCCCCATATACAATCGCCGGCAGCTGAGGCTCGGGCCCCCGAGGTTCGGGAGCAGCGAGGCCAGGGCTCCGGCGGATTTCGTCACTTTCGTCTGGAGCTTGTTAAAGTGCGCCTTAAACGTCCATCGGCTGTCCAGTACGAGACCCAGATACGTCATTGATGGCGTGACGTTGATCTGGGTTCCACCGACTACGATCGCCAGTCCGGGGGGTGGAGAGTTCCTTGGCCCGTGAAAACAAATGGCTTCGGACTTCTCCAGCGCCACTGTTAGCCCCAGAGAGCGAATTTTGCGAACGGTCTGGGCGACACCAGCCGTCGCTCGGATAACGGCCTCGCGATAGGTCTTAGCGCGGCTGATTGTGCAGGTATCGTCAGCGTAGCACACCTCTTCAATGCCGGGCAGATTGGCGCCTGAGAGCACCGGGTCGTATCCGAAGTTCCACAGGCCCGGTCCCAGGGCCGATCCCTGTGGAACGCCGCAGTCCACGTCTACTTCCTCCCACCCGTCCTGGGTTGGGTATTGCACCGAGCGTTCTGAAAGGTAGTCGCCGATGATGATGCGCATGTATTTCGGAACGCCGTGCCGCCTAAGTCCCTCTTTGATGGTCGCCCAGGGCAGGGAGTTGAAGGCATTCGAAATGTCTAGAGACACGGCCAACACAACCCCACCCCGGGAAACCTCCTCCTCTACGATATCACGCAGTCGCGCTACCGCGCCTATTGTGGATCTTCCCGAGCGAAACCCGTACTGGTTTTCACTCAGGTTAGGCCCGACGGTCTCCAGGTGTTGGACGAGACGCGCCGCCAGGATCCTCTCCAGCACTTTGGCTATTTCATCCAGGAGCACAATAGGGCGGTACGCCGATGGCTGATCTTCAGCCCTTCTAGCCTTCCGTAACAGCACCAGCTTTCCCGTCTTCCATCGCCGCGGCACTCTACCCTGGACCAAACAGTTGGTCAAAGTGGTGAGTACACGCGGCTCCATTTCCTTCATGGCGAGAACCCAGGCGCGTCCCGGGATGCCGTCGAGGCCGGGAGCCGTATTCTTGAGGCCCATCCTGTGGACCGCCGCCGCTAACTCCGCCGATGTGACAGGCGGGATCTCCCCTTCGTCCTCAGAACTCTCATCCCGGTGAGTCGTCACGGGTGGACTCCGCTCGGCCCCTGATGGAAAGAGGGCCGAGATAACCCTGTTACGGAGGTCTGGTTCGAGAGTTTGGGTCAACGGTGCAGCCGCTGGGCGCAGTTTTTGGCGCACCCATTTATATGGCTTGCCCCAGGGATCGTCTTCTAGCGTCCACAGCCATTCGTCCCACGCGTCCTGTTTTGCCTTCTTTATGGCATCACGAAGAACGGCGCAGGATGTTTTGTACACCTCGTAGAGGGCGTCCTCCTCCTGCTGGACTCTTATGCGCCGTCTTCGATAACGCTTGTACCGGCGTCGTGTGGCCGTGCACTCCTTTTGCAGGTGGAACAGCTCGGGGCGCCACCAGTACGTCTGACGTCGCGGTCTGAACGGTCCCACTCGTGGCATTGCTGCGTCGCAAACATTGCGCATCGCCTCGTTTAGCCAGTCAGCGCACTCCGCGGCATCGTCGGAAGGGAGCGGCGCCCAGGACGCGACTATGGCTGCCTCTTCGAGGAGGTCACGATCCAGACGCTTCAAGGCCCATTTGGGGCCGCCACCGGATGAAATTGTGCGGCCCAGCTCCGACGCGTGAGCACGTACGTCGAAGCGAATGTACTTATGGTCCGAGAGCGTCTCCGTTTCCTCCTCCACCCGCCAGTTGGTGATGCGGCTGGCGTAATCGGTGCTGACCAGGGTCACGTCAACGATGGACCCTCCCTGTCTGCGGACACATGTGTTGACAGTGCCCCTGTTGGCCACCATAAGACCAGTGGAGGCCATCCAACTCTCGACTACGCGGCCTCTTGCGTTGGTCGCCGGAGAGCCCCATAGCGTAGATTTCGCGTTTAGGTCTCCGGCCACTATTGCAGGACCAGGCGCTCCGCTGATGAAGGCGGTCAACCGAAGCAGGAAGGCTTCGAATTCAGCCAGGGGCCTGTTGGGGGAGAAATAGACCCCCACGACGGTGAGGGCCCCCAGTCTGGAGACCACGAAGCCCCTTCCTCTAGTTGTTCTCCCGGGTGATGGGGGAGACATTCTCGGTCCGAAGACCAGAGCGACCGTAGCATCTGCGTCACCGATCCAGTCGTTTCTGGAGAGGATACGGTACGGCTCCGATAGAAAGGCCAGGTCAATCGACCAGTGCGCCATGCTCTGAACCAAGATGTCCTGCGCCCGGGCGCAGTGGTTCAGATTGCCCTGTAGGAAGCGATGGGCAGCCGTTATTGAGCTTCCATCGGGGCCGCACCGGTTCCGGAGCCCGCCGTAGTTGGAGTTGCAGGTTCCTGGGACTCGTGGCTCTTTTTCGAGCTCTTCCTCTTCTTTGGCGCGGGTTTGCCGCATTTGCTGCTGCCGACGCTATGGTCGGCTGGCTTTCCGTTTGCCTCGCAAAGTGCGCAGTGCGGCGGATTTTTGCACTGTGCCGCTGAGTGGTCCGGCTGGCCGCAGCGGAAGCACAGCTGACTGCGGTCGACCTCCTTTGGACAGGTCGCTCGGGTGTGCCCGGTTTCGTGGCACTTGTAACACCTCATGGGGCGCGCGGACAGAAGCACCACGCGCACCACGGTCCATCCAACATAAATCTTGTTGTTGGGTGCCGAAACCTTTTTGGCAGCTTCGACCGGGCACTTTACCCACGCCGAGCCGCGGCCGTTTCGTCCTCGCCGTATCTCTCCAACCTTCACGTCATTAGCAGAGCAGCCGCCAGTCCTGGCTATCGCCTCCGCTATCTCTGCTGCTGTAGCCGTGTCATCCAGCCCCAGAATGCGCAGTTCTGCGCACTTTTGGGGTCTGGAGATGCGGACTTCTGCTGCGTCCATGACCTCCCTCAGTTTTTGGGCGAGGGCGTCCGCTTTTTCATTGAAGCCTGTGCCGGAGACCTCATACATGCGGGCTCCGGTCACAGCCTGCTTGAACTTGACTGACGGGATTTCCATTGCCATCAGGTCAATCTTCTGCTTGGCTTTGTCCATCACTGTCTTGTAGGACACGCCTCGTTCTGCTGCACCCTCTTGCAGCGTGATGACGACTGCTGCAGTCTTCAGCACACGCAGTTTCCCATTATTCCTTTTCTTCCTCTTTTTAGGCGCTGTCCTCTTCTGCTCTTCCACCATTTTCTGCACCTTTCCCTTCCTCTTCACAACTTCCGTCCATGTCTGTGAAGAAGCGGGACCCGGTGCTGCTGGTGGTGGTGCAGCTTCGCGTCTCAACGCAGCTGCTTCTACAGCAGCTGCGGACTTCTTCGTCTTTCTTTTCTTCTTTTGAGCCGGACCAGGGTTCAGAGGTGGCATCAGTGTTGACACCGGTGGTTCCAGCTCAGTCCTTTGTTGCGGTGGTTCTGCAGATGTTGGGGCAGACCCCGCGGTCTCGTTCCTTTTGTCCGCAACAAGCGGTGGTCGCAGACGCGGGGCTGGGAGTAGACGGGTCTCCAAAGCCTCTAGTCGTGCGTCCAGCCGTGCGCTAGACAGAGAGACCGCCTCCCGTACCGCCCGTGCCATTATGTCTTCGATGTTGGACGGGGGGGCCGGAGAGGCAACCTGTGGTCGCAAATTAAGGAGCTCACGTTTAACGATCGCGAGCTCTTCTTTCAGCTCCGTGACTTCTCTGGAGAGGCGTTTGTTAGCCGTCTCCAGGGCTCTTGTTTCGTCAGAGGTCGAATGACTGAGGAGGGCCGCGCATGACTCTCGAATGACGAGTACGGCGTCTCTGAGAGCCTTTACGTAACGTCCGCTCAAGTTGTTCGACGTTTTGGCCACTTTGGTGATGGTGTCCAGGCCCTCAGTTATTTGGGAGCCCAGTTTCGCCCTAGTGACTACCTCATCCTCTCCCATCGTCACGTCCGATGTGTAGGAGGACACCGACAGACACTGCGAACGCATCTCGCGGAGCCTCCTCGTCTCTTCGATGACCTCTTGTTCAGCCTCGGCTTTTTCGGCTTCCCGCCGAAGGGCGAGATAGTCCTTTTTAGCCTTGGCCATACCCACGTAGTCTCCTGTGGTGGGTGGCCTACCCCTGCCGCGTTTGGTGTTCTTTGGGGTGGCCGAGTGGTGAGTGATACCTGAGATGACATGATGCGTGTCTCTCTTTCTCAGAGTTAACTTTAACTCAGATCTGCCGTCTGCGCAAGTGGGCCTAACAAAGAATACTAATTTTCTGTACAGTACGGTCTATGTAATTTTTATGCTTAACGATAAAGCAAGATGGAAATTACACCCTACCTAACATTAACTAGTAGCTCACTAAGGCCAAGGGCCTGTACACCACTTGCTGATAAAGTGCCGGATAGCATATCTAATCCACAACTCATTTGACAAATTTTCCAAAATTGTTCTATATTATGTCAAGTTAAGTGATGGATAGCCTCTCCGGCACTTATCAGAAAGTGGTGAAACAGGCCCTAAATATATTTATTATTGAGTAGAAACCACAATAATTAACGTTGTCTGTATATCAAAGTATTTTTTTTTAATATTATCTAACTAACTTGTAAGACTTTGGTATTAAATTACTAATAGACAATATAGCGGGTAGGTACTGTGTGCAGGGTATGCTGATGATGGATATTAGAAAATTAATGTGGTTGCACTGTACCTACCGCCTACGCTCTTTTTAGTTTTAGAAAATGGATTCTCAATTAGGCACCAAATGCCAAACTCAAATAGTAGAATAATTAATCATCTTTACGTAAGCGCTTAGTCTTCAGTCTCGAAACCAGCGGGCAGCGGGGCGGGAGCGGCGCGGAGCGTGACAATGTAAAGATTTATATGGACAGGCCCCGAAAACCGAGCGGTGCGCCGCGCCGGCGCCGCGCCGCGTACTAGACGGCTTATCCCTTACTTACTGAAGCCTTACCTTGATTGCATTCTGTAAATCCACAAGCGACACATGAATCAGTTTGAGGAGAGTGTTGAATCGATCAGTCTCATGCAGCAGGACAGTCGTAAGCGAGTGTAGCTGACCCATGTCGTCCGGAACCATCAGGGTGGGATTAACGCTGGCTTTGTCGATGGCCTTGGGTACTGTCACTCGGGTCTGATCGCAGATCCGCCAGACTATCTGGTCAGGAGAGTCCGCCCCTGAGGACTCGACAGAACGCGGTTGGACGTCCACTATCGTCTGAATGAGACTAGTTGTTTCTTTGTGCTGCAAAGTTTCAGACAATATTCAGATGTTTGGTTGAAAAAAAGCTCTTGTTGCGCATTAAATTCAATAATGCTGAGAGAAAAGGCCTATTCGCTCTATACTCAGTCTACAGCGTTGCAGTGTCTTGCTTTGTCAGAAAATCATGCGGCGACATGCGACAAAAATACAAGAAAAAACACAGCGCGTCATTTCACCACAACATCGCCTCCACCCTCGGACGAGGCAACGCATCGAATTCAATAAAATATGTAAGTAAAAACTTAAGAGTCGCTACGACAATGCATCGCAATTCGCAACGCATTGGAGCAATTTGGCCCCGCTTTAAATCTTACCTCAAACGCAATATTAGCGTTATCATGCATTCCAAACACTTCAGGATCTTCAATAGCTGGCCAGTTGTCCACGACTTCCCTTACTGCCTCTAGCTTGTCCAGCGGTGGGCAATAGTACGTCCCGGAGGAGGAGTAAGTGTACCCCTCCTCCAATGTTGGCGGTGAGAAGAACTGCTTGAGAATGGTCGTCAAACATCTCTGATCCCACATATCCGTGACGCGACCACCGTATGTTATTTGACCTGTAGTCAATATTCTAAGTTTAAAGGGCAATATACATGACGTGACCTTAAAAAACAAAAATAAATTGAGGTGTAATCTAATCCAACGAAAACTAAGCTAACGCCGCAGCAGTGCACTGATGTGCTTAAGCACAGATTACTAAATAGTTACCACGTAACCTGTCTCGTTGCTCATATAAAAGCTATATTGTGTGCTTCAACCCAAATGGAGATTTTCAAAACACTTGCAACCTAGCTGCCAAGCCGGAAACGGAGATTCGAAAGTCGAAAAGCCAACACTAACTGGTAATATACTCCAAGGCGTCCCAAGGTATGTGTCCGAGCTCGCAGAACATCTGCAGGTTGAGCATGGCACACTCTCGGTCGCTATCGTTAAACTCATACGTGATGTTCCATCCAAGCGGCCCAAACTTTTTCCGCTCTTGTATGACGGCGTGGAATATACAAATGCCGAATAGCATAGTACGCCAGTCTTGTTCCAGCACTGTGATTTTTCGGTTAATTATTATAGAATAATGAAGCCTGCAACTCCTTGCGCCAAAATTCGTTTATAGCGCGGAAACCGTAGGGCTTCGGCCAAACCTACGCGTCAGGGACCGTACCACGAAACGGTTTTGAGACTCAAACAATCGTACGAGAATGCCCCATCCTACTCTAACACACGTAAAATGACGTTGGTAGGACGTGGCATTCTCGTTCGATTGTTTGAGTCTCAAAACGGTTTCCTAGTATAGGCCTACCTAACGTGAGACGCGGAACGGTAGCGTCTGCAACGCGAAACTGGTGTGCACACCTGCGCGACTACGGTGCGAAACCGTAGTAGATTATTCCCGTTCTGCCGACGCGAACGTCCCGCGTTGTAGACGCTCCCGCTTCGCAGTCGCTTTGGTCGCGTAGGTTTGGACGAAACTTAGATCTTCCTCCCATATAATTATTATGTTATAGTATGCTGTATGCCCTTTCACGGGACTTAAAAGTATCATAATATACCAAATTTCAGCAAAATCGGTTCATCGGTTTGAGCGTGAAGAGGTAACAGACAGATAGACAGACATAATATATTTATAATATTAGTATTTAGTAGGTATGGACTTAGTGGTGAGTGATACCTATAATAATATCATAAATAATGAAACCTAATAAATTATAAATCACCTAACTATAGGTTCGAAAGTGCGAAAATTCTTTGTGGAAAATGAACCCTTGGAATGTGTTCTCTTTTGTTTTACTGTAGTCAGAAATTAAAGAAAATACTAATTTGTTCCATAAGTCATAACTACCAGATATTCATCAAATCGCAGAATATTCCGAGGGAAATCAATAAAAGATTTTCTTGATAAATGTACCGTGGTTTTCATAAAAGTCCTCGTCCATTTCAATGAGAGCCCTCTTTACATTAGCCTTTAATCCTTTGGGCGGTTCGTTGGTCACTTTGACCGAGTTCTGCAGGACGGACACTGGAAACTTCGGCGTAGGCATAGAGCTGAGGAACAGTCTAAACTCCGGGTTAGGTGGGGCATCTTCATTACCCAGAGCCGCCACAAGCACTTCCAAGCTTAACATCCAAGAAGCTGCTAGGTGGCAGTTCTAAAATTGCAATGTTTCATTCATTACATAATAATATTATGAGGTCCTGCAGTCTTTCCAATCTCGACGCATCAAGCGACGAAACATGATATTGTAGAAATTCTACAATATTGTACAGTAGAAGAATAATTAATATTATAATGACGATCGATATAATCACGGAATCGTGATTATATTGATGGTGTAATTCATGCCATTGGTGTCGCAGGCCGGCCGCCATGCAGGCTGCGACAGCATTCTCATTCCTGCATAAGCCGGCGGACGGCGAAATGCGAATGGCGATAGTGAATGGGTCCTTTAAGTCACTAGGCCACTAGCCGTATCAGTGTTGCCAACTATGGGGATTTCCAAAAATGGAAAAAATAAATTTAGTGGGGTTTTTAGGGGGTAAAATATTTTGGGGATATTTTTGGGGGTAAAATTTTTGAGGAATGGAATATTTTTTTAACAACAACCTTAAAGTGACTTTCGGATCTTTGCCGCAAGCGACCGCGACGAACGAAAATTCAAACGAAATGCCACTTTATGACATGTTTATAGGTTTCATTTTACTCTACCACTAGCTTTTTCGCCGCCGCCGGCGATAGCATGGATCGCCACGCAAATGTCAGTAGAAAATTATACCTATATTCTATCCCCCTTACTAATAAACGCTGTATAAACTTTGAATAGTTATTCAGTGTTTTGTCTTCTTCAATCCAATTAAAAATGTCACTTGTGTGACAGGAACAAAACACTGTATAACTATTCAAAGCTTATAATATAACGTTTATTAGTAAGGGGCTATGTCATAAAGTAGCATTATTTGAATTTTTACCGGTCGCGGTCGCTCGTGGCAAAGATCCGAAAGCCACCTTTAAGATGGAACTGCCGCACAAAGCCCATGTCTCTTTAGTCTACCAGCTGACACTGCTGACAGTAGACTGACAGATTATTATATATATTTTTTTGTCGTTGTATCATGTATGTAATGAAAAAAAGATTTAAGTATTTTAAAATTACTGCTGGCCTGTTTGTTTGTTTGGCCTGTTTAAGGGGTACCTATTTAAGCGTTTTGAGTGCTTTGTAGAACACACCCCAAGTAATTTTAATTTTTTGGATTTTTGGGGAGTTTTGGTTGAATTTTAGTGGGTTTTGAAGTTGCTTTAGGGGAGAAATGTTTTGAATAGTTGGCAACACTGAGCCGTATGGCTCTTTACTATAATAATTACTACCTGCAAGAAAACCCAATCTCCTTTAAGTTTGGCATTGTTGATCATCTTCTCAGCCACTGGTCCCTGTCCTTGCCCTAACGATATGGACCTCAATCTGTCCCTCATACCCATTTCAGTCGCGAACTTTTGGAACGCTCCAAAGGGATCCGAACCTGTGCTTAGAACAAACACAAGTGGTATGGTGGATCTCGTATCAGCGTATCTGAAATCAAATTACTTACATAAAATAAAAATAAAATTTAGACCCCAAAAATAAATACATACTTATTATATTACTTAATAATTATTATTAGGTATGGAAACACTGGAATAAACACTTGTTGCATTCTTCAGCACGCAAAGGTAGGGTTATTTGTCTTACAAATTTTCCGCAATTTTGGGCAAAACTAAAATCAGGTAGTTATAGTACTAATCGAAAATGGCACTACCATAAAAGTAACTCTGCTTTAAAAACAAGAAAATATCAATTACAAAATATTAAGATTTTAATCTCATGTACCTACAATGCAGCACGTCTTATAGGTAACTTTGTGTTAATAAAATTATTAACACTGAACATCTGTAAGTGGCAGGCGGCCTGCAGCACATATTGTAATAAGTAGGTAGTTTTGGATGGGTGACACTTCGGACTTCGAAGTACTGTCATAGTATAAAGAGGGGTGTATTCGAAGTACTGTCATAATATCTCCTTTTACTATGGTACTGTATTAAGGGCCGGTTATTCCAAATTCACGTTTCTAGAATGAGTTTTTTTATAAAAAGCGTCATTCAAAAAAACTGAAAAATATATACATGTATTATACATGTATATATAAAAAATATATACATGTATTATACATGTATATATTTTATACACAATAACACATTACACAACACAATACAGATAATTTGGCTCGATAAAAAAGAAATTCCGAAACAACATCGATTTTAAAAGCATTTTGAGTTTTATAGGACTTACAGAGACTCAATCAAAAAATAATTTGGACAGTTCGATAGCTATTAAAATTTAACAGGGAAATCATTGGATAGATGTTTATTTATAATATTTGTATCTAAGTAAAACGGGTTTTTCTCCTATTTCGCCCTATCAAGGACGCGGCGAGCGTCGTCGTAACCGCCACCGTACAAGGCGCACTGATATGAATTTTATTGTAATGAAATTTAGGTCGATATTCGCACTGACAGAAATCGACCTGCTAATTTACGAAGAACGGGCCCTTAATTACGGATAACAGGACAAATACGGGAGCGTCGCGACTGCAGCTAGAGTCTAATTGGCGGTAGGACAGCATCACAGATTAATAATTAGTTACGGACAGCATTACGTAAGAACAAAGAATTATATTTTATACTTGTACCTATTGCTAGATTTTTTTCATCTCAAACCATAAACAAACAATTTAATAATAAAAAATATTTTGGTTTATGGTACTTTTAATGTAGGGCATTGTTATTTCAATCAAACAACGCCACTCTAAGCTCTAGTTATGACCTTGAAACGGAGCGCAAATTTATAAATTGGCAACTCCTACTCTGACAGCTACTGTCAAACGTCAGAACTCAGAACTCAGAAGTCAAAACACAACATTGAAAACAGCGTGAACACTGTACAAAATACACAATGTCCACGAGCAATCGATAGATTTGTCGACAAACTACCACCGCCATAACAAACTCCGTCAGTGTTTAGCCAGCCGAAGTGAAGGTAAGGTGGTTTCCCAAACTACTTTGAACAAAATATAGCCATGGCCAGTGTGGAGAGCGAAGGTTTCTGTGAGGCGAGCGAGGACGTATATATCAATTATGCTCACAAAAAAATCACTTTAAGCAATGGATATGAAATGCCAGCAATTGGATGTAAGTATTCTAATCTTACAATTAACATATTATGCTAATACTAATAACTTATAACAAATGATAGCATAGTAACTTAACATACCCAGTCTCTTCCTTAGTAAAATATCAACTTATACTTTAATTCTAATTGGTATTTAGTAATTTTATATACTTAATTCAAACTTTTTCCTTTTATTTTAGTTGGCACATTTCGTATACGAGAGTCTGAAACAATACACGGAGCTCTGGATATAGCATTAGGAGCTGGTTATCGCATGTTTGGTAAGGCAACTATATTTTTTATTTGTAAATCACATCAATATCTTATTCACAACTCACACATTTCAATATAGATACAGCGGCAGTGTACGGCAATGAGCAGTTTCTGGGAGATTCCCTCCATCATCTTTTGCCTAAATATGGCCTAACCCGCAAGGATGTCTTTATTACAACGAAATTATGTAAGTATTCCTTTTGTAATAGTAGTATACTAAAATATTTTGGACTTGTGACAAGGTGTTAAAAAGGACTTTGGTCAATTTTAGCTCCGTCCGATCATGGATATCATAACGTACAGAATGCATTGGAGAAATCTCTCAATAATCTGGGAATGGAGTATGTGGACCTCTATTTGATCCATTTTCCCGGCACTGCTAAAATGAGTGCTGACAACCCTACGAACAAAAATTTGCGAAGTGAGACTTGGCATGCCATTGTCAATATGTACCGTCAGGGCAAAGCGAAGTGTATTGGGGTGTCCAATTTCACTGTAAAACATTTGATTCAATTGACTGATCACAGCAGCATCGTGCCAATGGTCAATCAGGTAATTAATTGATCAATTAAAATTGTTTTAGGGTTTTAATTTTGCTGTTTCATTCTAAAAAAAATGATGTATTGTAGGTTGAGTGGCATCCATACTACTATCAATCAGAACTTCACCAGTACTGCCAAGACAATGACATATGCCTCCAGGCCTATTGCTCATTTGGTGGTGTATCTATGGGGAATAAGGATCTGCTTGATGAACCACTAGTTCGTAGCATTGCTAAAAGCTACAAGATAACCCCCGCTCAAGTACTTCTATTGTGGGCTTTGCAGCAGAATGTTGCTGTCATACCAAAGTCTGTCAATCCCGAGCATATTGCGTCCAATATTAACATCAACGTCAATTTGTCCCAAATGGATCTTCTGTTACTTGATAGTTTGTATAAAAACATCAAGTATGCTTGGGACCCAAGTGTTGTGGCTTAAACTAATCTTGATACTTCAGTCTATTTCTGTTTCATAAAACTCAAACTCAATTGTTTTTCTTTAATTTAAAATTAGGAATAAAAGAACTTTTTTATTTGGATGTAGACATTTTGAAATGTTGATAATGAGATAATAAATATTTGTGAACTTAAAATTTAATGTTGATGTATGACAAATAATAATTTATTCTATTGAAAATGTTGTGAATCCATGGAATTAATCAAAATGGAAGACTATTTCTTCCTTGGTAGTGTTAACTATTATATTATTGAATGTATTAAAATCATAAAGTTAGTATACATAGCGGAATAGAGAAACAAAGGCCTGAGCAAGCGAGATGTCACTATCAGTAACACTGCGTGGTAGAAAGAGACGTGTGATACATGACAGCATCACTCTTTTTTTGACGTCCATCAGCCCGGATCAGCCCCGTTGACAATTTAATCTCATAGAATTCATGTTCAATCATGCTTGCAATTAGTGTAAGTGTATACGTACACATATTTTTCACACAGATGAAAACCAATTTCGGTTACGTTTGACAGCTCGAGTTTGTTGCTCTATTCTGCTAGGTATATTAACTTTATGATTAAAATATACATAATAACTTATGTGTCCATATCTGTCTATGCTCAAATTGAGTTTTAAGGTTGAATAATGATAACACGTGATTTAAAAATATTTTATTAAGAGCGTTTACACCTTTCACGCTCAATTTGGCTCAAAACTGTACTTTTCCAACTTGAAAAAATTATCAACCACTTATCTTTATAAAAATGTTGATAACTTATTTTTATAGAAAATTTTACTGTCTATATAGTTATCAGAGAAAAAAAATAGGATTTATAGAGTATTTGTACATTAAATCTCGATACCTTAACAGAGGTTTCCCTAAATTCCGTTTTAGTAACAGTTTCGAAGCTTTTAATTTACGAAACCAGCGATAGATCTAATTATAAAATAATAATAACCTATTAACAAGATCCTTAAGCAAATAGTTATCAGAAAAAAATATTTCGTTTAGGTATTTAACTTTATGTAATTTAAATACAAAGAATGAGAAAGATCAAAGAAATATCAAGGAATTAAAACTTTTTTATTACCTATTTATTTAACTTAATTTAATGTAATAATAGCTTCATATCATAGAAGAACACTTTAATTAAAAAAATGTTCTTAAATATCAACAAATCTTTTGTTATTTTTCTTATTTTTCAAGCAGCGCAATTCCAATAGACCGCCGCAGGTTTGTATGGAAACTTGAAATAAGGTGTAAACGCTCTTAATATCATTATTATAAAGTATAAACAGTTTGGCCCACTTGCGCCAGTCTGAATTATTGTCGAAATAATATTATCATGTTGACATGATTGTGAGGTAGAAAATAGTATATTGTGCAACTAGTGCGTTGTAGTTGCGTGCAACAACTAGTAGTTGTTGCACGACAAGCGCACGAGCGAAGCGAATGCGGGATAAGTAATATCTATATCGTAGGATGATTTGATAAATCGAATTATCGCGAAAATTCTAGGGACTTCGCGAAAACACGGATAGTTTGACAATTGTGATTACATTTTTCAACCTTACTGACAAAAGGTAGTGTTTTCGCGAAAACGCCAGTCGCCTTAGTAAGATTGCGAAACGAATCGTTAGTTATTATCGAAAAGAATCACTTATTGGTCGATTTAAGTGCCCCACAATAACAGCTTCTCTGATTGGTTTGAAGACTTGACGTTTTAACAACCACAGAGAACAACTGAGAAGGTGTTGTTGTGGAGCGCTTAAACCGACCAATCAGTGATTTTTTTCGATAATAACTAACGATCCATCATCAATCATCCTACGACATCTACACGAAAAGCGAGCGCAAAAATACCACTTACAGTTACCACGTATACGCAATAAAAATAGATTATTTATAACATTTATTTGAAGTTAATATTAATAATTATTTCTTATTACGTTTGTAAAATCTACATAATATTTTTTATATATTTTTTTTGTTACCAATTCAACTTCTTTAATATAAATTAAAAAAAAATCGGCCATTGACCTCTCCATTTGTATCTTTCTGTCTCAATCTCCTCCCTCTAGGTACGATTTCATGTGCGATTAAAAGAGACAATATATACCAATAGGTCAATGAACGAATTTCTACCTGTTCTCACCGTGTGTTCGGTGACCAGGCTATATAATTAATTTAATATAATATAACTCATGTTAATGAATGTTTTGTATAATCATGACAATGGATGTTAGCTTGCGAATAAAAAATAAAATATCGGTAACTCTTTTCTTTGCACTTACTACATAAAACAATCACGTGAATATTGATATAAAATTATTATGGATATTCACAACTATAATTTTAAAACAGTGAAGCAATCTTAGGGATGCTAGTTGCTACGCCTCTTTTATATTATTTGGTACGAGCCCTTATTATTCCTAACCAATATGACTTAGATGTCGGTAAAAGAGGGGAAGTAACAAACATTTTGAAAAAATATGAATTACTCATTGAATGAAAAATTGTAAAACATTTATAGTATTGAGCTCTATATTGCACTGCGAAGAAAAAATAATATTTTCCTAGATTTTATGGCTTAGCAAATTTTTTCCGATTTTTCGTATTTTGATTCTTCGTTTTATTTATATTACTTGCGTACCTATGCATTTTAAAGGTGAAGCGCATGAGATTTTATTACCACTATTTCATTTTTAATAGCACTATCTACTTATTACCTATCTTTAATAGTACATAGAGTAAATATTATAATATTTTTGTTTATAGGCTTTCAAACCAACTTAAAAGCGTTTGATAATTCATCTAGCTAAATAATTTATAAACTCGTATGAAATATAGAGTAAATATTTTTCCTGTCCAACTCCACAGATTTAAAATAAATCGATTTTCCGGGTTTTAAGAAAGAGCAATACCTACGTGACGTTAAATATCGCACGACACGACGTCGTTTCGTGTTTTTGTATCCCGGCCGTTACCTTTCTTTATTATTCGTAGGGACCCGGCCTTTGCAATAAAGACCTGGACCTAAGGGCCGAGACACAAAAACACGACACGACGTCTAAGTCGAAGCTTAAGTTGGCAGTTGGCACAGATGGGGCGTAATGTTTTGGTTGTAAGATCAGGCCGACCCGGATGCAGCCTATTTCTAGGTAATATAGGGCCTAGGTCCTGCGCTCTGACCTATCTCTCCTGGCGCATGTACAGGACGCAATCGATGATTTATGTCCGGGGTGACCTAGAAACGCACCTATTGAGTGCACTCTTCACATCAGCATCAACAGTATTAATATCATTTTTAGGGTTCCGCGCCCAAAAGGTAAAAACGGGACCATATTACTAAGACTTCGTTGTCTGTCCGTCTATCCGTCCGTCCGTCTGTGTGTCTCCAGTCTGTATCTCAAGAACCGCTATAGCTAGACTTCTGAAATTTTCACATTTGTGTATATCTGTTGCCGCTATAACAGCAAATATGTATTAAAAACAAAAAAATATATCTAAGGATGGCGCCCATACAACAAACGTGTTTTTTTTTGGATTTTTTTGCTTGTCAATAACGGCAACAGGTAGGCACTTATTTTCACAAAGGCATTAATTATATGTGTACTCTAATAATTAATAATAATATTAAAATAAAATAGAAATTTAAGGGGAGCTCCCATACAAAAATCACGCTTAGCCACTAGCCGATTATTAAAATATCACTAAAAGTCACCTCACCTATATGTAGTTACCTATAATTTTAATGTAATTAAATTAATTCGAAAATAGGTAAATTAAACAAAGGTGACACACGCGGTTTCACTGGATTCTAGGCGGTTAATAAGTGCAAACCGCGTGTGTCACCTTTGTCAATAAGTGTAAACCCGGATACAGTTAGTGTTGTGTGTCGCACCGAACCTACTGACTTTAAATATATTGGAACACAAACGTTGGACAACTCGAGGGTAGTCGTAGACTGCAGACCGCCCGGTGCAAACAAAGACGTCGCGTCGCGCTCCTGCAGTCCCCTCGTAACCACGGCCGTTGCTACACGGCCGAAAAGTCGAGAAAAAGCATGTAGGTAGGTAGTAGGTACTCGTAGTAGCATTACTACTAGAATAAGTCGCGAGTCCCGATTAATAAGTTTCAATAATAATGCAACGCGAACATTTAAAATGTTAGGACTTAGGCAAATGGTATACTTACAATGTATTTAACTGAACAGTGGGGCTCTCGATGTAGGCCCGGCCCAGGCTAGTGCTCACATACTGAGCTATCGCGTACACTAGTTTCTCCTCCTTTATACACTTTATCAGCATTAGCTTCTCAAAGGGATTCAGGGACTTATTCCAATCCTTTGTCGTCGGTTTCTTGTTCTTTTTGTCTAAGTGTATCGCCTGTTGATGTAATTTTAGTATCAAAAGTGATTGAACAACAAAATAGGACGGTAGCAACAATTAAGGGAAATAATAATACTACGGGCCTAAAATGGTCGCTTTGTGGAATCATGGTTGGTTTTACTAAAGGTCGGTCTACAACAGATGCAGGCATTAGTCTTCTGTGTAGTATTTTTGAAGCTTGGGAGGGGTCGCAGGATGCGCTTGGTATCTTCTGCGATCTCTCTAAAGCATTTGACTGTGTGGAGTATGATACTCTAATAAGAAAATTACACCATTACGGTATAAGGGGCCCGTCACTTAAGCTTCTAAAATCTTATCTTACAAATAGAACGCAGAGGGTGGAAGTTAACTCTATAAGGTCTAATGGAACCAAAATAAAACTAGGTGTGTCACAAGGGTCCATTTTGGGCCCTTTTCTTTTTCTCATCTATATAAATGATTTACCTTATCTTGTTAAAGATAAGCATGAGATAGTACTTTTTGCTGATGACACTTCACTAATTTTTAATGTGAAGAGGCGACAATTTAATTATGACGAGGTAAATAGTGCTCTCTCAAAAATAGTACATTGGTTTAATGCTAATAATTTACTTTTGAACTCTAATAAAACAAAATGTTTAAAATTTATCTTTCCAAATGTTAGGCAAGTACAAACCAATGTACTATTAAATGATGAGAAAATGAATTTAGTAGACACCACCGTATTCCTAGGCATAACGCTGGATTGTAAGTTACAATCGGGTCCACATATTGCAAATCTGGCAGATAAGCTTAGTTCTGCAGCATATGCTGTTAAAAAAATTCGTGAAATCACTGATGTAGAGCCCGCGCGATTAGTTTACTTTAGCTACTTTCATAGCATAATGTCTTACGGCATCCTCTTGTGGGGAAACGCGGCGGACATTAATACAATATTTGTGCTGCAGAAGAGAGCTATTCGTTCTATTTATAAGATGTCGTCTTTTGAATCTCTAAGAGAAAAATTTAATGAAATAAGAATTCTGACCGTCGCATCTCAATACATTTTAGAAAATCTCTTATATGTTAAAAAGAACATAAATATTTTCAAAAAGAAAAGCGATAATCATAATGTAATTTATACTAGAAATAAGAACAAGTTAGCAATACCAATGTTCAGACTAGCTAAAGTAAGCAAATCCTTTAAAGGCCAATGTATACGCCTATACAATAAAATCCCAGAAAATGTTCAAAATCTACCTTTAAACAAATTTAAAAAAAGCAGAGAACGTTTGTGTGCTAAAGCGTATTATAAAGTCAATGATTTCATCGAGGACAGCACACCTTGGGAATAGGGTGGCTCCATGCAGGTTACTTTTCTCTTATTTTTGTTACATAGCTGTAAGCCAAAACATTGTTAAATTATTTTATTTTAAAAGATTAATTTTTTCTCACTTTTTTTGGTAAAAAAGTGGGACTCGTGCGAGTTTCTTACGCCGGTTCTTCTCGGCGGGTTAGTTCCCGAACCGGTGGTAGGCAACGTAGTTTCTTCGTTCTCTCTACGACTTTCAAAAAGTGTATCATGATACCCATTTTGAATAAATAAAAAAAAATATTATGAATCATAATAGGATTCATTTTTAGGGTTCCGTAGTCAACAAGGAACCCTTATAGTTTCGGTCTGTCCGTCTGTCTGTCTGTCTGTCCGTCCGCGGTTTTTCTCAGAGACTAAAGGACCTACAAAGCTGTAATTTGGCATGAATACACATATTAATAATGCCGACAAAATGGTACATAAAATATTTAAAAAATATTTTTTTTATGGTACCTCCCCTACACATCAAGCGGGGTTGAATTTTTTTTTCGCGCCCACCCCATCGTGTGGGATGTCGTTGGATAGGTTTTTTAAAAATATTATGAGTATCTATAGATAATTTTCCGATTTAGGGATCCATTTGTGAAATATTAAGTTTTAAAGTGAAAAAAATCGTTAGAGTCCAGTGTCCCCCCCTTCCACCAGCTAAACGGTTGCTTCTGGAAATGTGAAAAAATTCACAGGAGTAGCAAACATGCTGAATTTAAAAGGAAAACTATCACGGCTAAGAAGACTTCATAAATTATTGAGTAATAGTCGATCAACTAAAAAAAATGTATTCGGCGAAGTATAAAGGAACTTTTCGTTCAAATTCCTTTAAAAGTAACTGAGATGATGTTGTTAGTAGTGTAAAACATGTTATAAATGTACATTCATTGACCATACAAAAATTTTCAAAAACTAGCGGTACTACGGAACAGTATATTGCACGTGGCCCGACACGCACTTGGCCGGTTTTTTTAAATCGCAATTTAATGCAACTGGTAGCAAGTCATTTCTGTATTTTTGTACTAATTTGACATAATATTATTTTGTCAGTTTGACAGTTTTGACAATTCATTTGCTGAATTGATTGAGAGGAATTTAACCCCGCTGGACTCTACTCTTATAATTCTAAAGTATAAACGATGACAAAAATTACCCAAAAGAAAGGGCTTACCAAAGAATACGATCCTATTTCGATTTCAATTAATCGAAGACAATCGTTGGCAAGACCTTCGAAGATAGGTTCATTTTCCTCCAAATGGTGAACAGCAAGCCACATTTGCTCAGTCAGTATCGCTATAGGAGGTTTCTTAGGTGGCACCTTGTATAAAGAAATAAGTGAGATGAGATATTAGATAATATAATAATCAAATAATAATATAAAGAGGTATTCTGCCATAATAATATATTTGAAGGGCCCACTGCAAGAATCTTATATTATAGACTATAGTGTTTATTAAGTTTCATGGTCCACTGCAATAATGATGAATGTCCTCAGCCCGCCTACCATACGCCAACTAGATATCTCACTCTACATGTTTCTCGATGTTTGATAGTTTGTATCTTCATCTCCCACCCCTAGCATGACAAACATTTATTCTCGCGTAGATCTATCATCAAATAACACATTTTTTATAGAGTTCTGTCGAGAAAATGTCGAGATTTTGACATTATGAGACAAGTAGTTTTTAATCTCCCTTACACGTTACAATATTTTGTCACGGCGCTTCCGCCCTACTCTACCTTGCTATTCAAATTCAAATTGAAATTGAAAAAAACATTGCTATTACCTGTGCATAAATAAACAGCTTTTTCTGACTAGGTATAGTTAGGTTAAGCAGGTAAATAATACTTAATGAACAAATATTTAATCATCTACCCGCTTTCCATACTAATTACTATTTACTACTTAAATTTTATTTTATAACTTTTGTGGTTTCGGATAATGATGGAGGATCGACTCACGGCGCTCCTCTTGCATTTCCACGGCGCACCAGGGCGCCGCGGCGCACAGTTTGGAAACCCCTGGCCTAGACAATAAATCTGTTAGCGATTGGGCGTCTGATATTTTACTCGTAAAATAGCAAACTCCAATAAATATCCTCATATAATGGTAAAAACGGGACCCTATTACTAATACGTCTCAAGAACGGCTATACTTAGCTAAACTTTTGAATTTTCACAGATTGTGTATATCCGTTGCCGCTATAACAATAAATACTACTTTGGCAACCTTAATGGCAACAGATAAGCACTTGGAAAGGCATTAATTATAATATAATTTGTACTTCAATAATAATAATTAAAATAAAATAAAATTAAGGGCGGCTCCCGTCCAAAAAACACAATTTTTGGCCTATTATTGCTCTATTAACGGTACGGAACCCTTCGTGCGCGAGTCCGACTCGCACTTGACCAATTATTTTCACGCGCGATCGCGCCGGCTTGAAACGTAACGTACGTGCGAAATTCGGTTCGTTCGGAAAAAAGCGAACGTGTGCGCCAGTTAACGTATTTTCTACTGATTACCTACATGTATTCGGATTTCCGAATACGGAAGATGATTTCGGAAATCGAATACGGTAAACGTGTGTATGCCACCTTAGCTGCAGAGACAGAACTTACAACGTTCGATCCGGAAGCGCCACGCAGTATAAACATCCACTGCTCCTGTCGAACAGTCTCCGCGTGCAAGTTGATAGCCATACTCAACAGAAAGCTAAACACCAGCTTGTGCCTCTCAAACAGACCTCTAGACACATTTCTGTATACTGACAGAGTAATTTCTCTTAGGAGAATCGCTAGCCGTGTCTCTAGATTGTCATTCTTTTCGCTCTCTTCGGTTACCATGTTGAAAATCTAAAATTATAGTTACATTGACATACAGGAACAAAAAGTTTTCAATGTTCCTGGGTCTTGGATGTATCTTAAATATAATGTATATTGTTTAATAATATGATAAAAATCTTAATTATATAATGTTATATGTATAGTATAAAAGGAAGAAAGTATTATTTCCGTTGTCTGGTACCCGTAACCCAAGTCCTTCAGGTACTTAGCACAGGGCCGGAGTGACGTGGTGTGATTCGTCCATAGATTATTATTATGTTATTATTGTAAAGTTCCCTGACGACATCCGTCCGTATAAATCCGCTTATTGATTTGTCCATATTGACGCTACGTGTCTTTTCACTCTCGTACAAGATTAAGTTATCTGTCGCTTTTCTCATCGACGTTTTTGTGAATGAGTAAAGGAGACAAAAGTCATAAGATTATGAGCCAAAAGTACGCAAAACGAACTACGAAATACGGTATGGTACGGACCACAAAGTGTCGGATAGGCTATTCACAACTTCTTTGACAGATTCTCCATACTCGATCTGTCAAGTTAATTGGTTGATAGCCTATTCGGCACTTATCAGGAAGTGGTGAAACATGCCCAAATAATTTACCTGGTTAAAATACTTGAGCGAGTACTGATACATGGGATCTATATCAGCTAGCTGCGTCACAGTGAAATACAAGACCGCTCCCCTGGTCGCCACTGTCCTATACCTCTCTCTAGCTGCTGATATGCTCACTTCTGTCTTCTCTGTCTCCTCGAGACGAGCATTAATGATCTCTGAAGTTTCCTGGCAGAATTTTTAAGATTTTCAAGGATGTCTTAGTAAGGATCCGTCTCTAAGGCTGGTTTTATCGTTAAGAGTTAGAGCGCCGCGCGTTCGAAGATTATCTTATGGGGGCTAAGTTTCGTTTCAGAATCGCGCGCTTGAGCAGCGCCGTTTGTCCGTTCGTTTTCTTCGTCTTCGAACGCGCGCGCTTCAACGGCGATACCAACGCTTAACGATAAAACCAGCCTGTAGTTTTCTACCAAGTATAAAATCATGGCTCTTAAGTTACACTGTACACATTAGAATTAACACACTTTTTACCTACCTTACTCTCGTTTAAAGTTTCGATAAGTTCTTCATCGTCTAGAATGTTTCCAGTCGATGCATACAGCAATCGAAGTATTTTGTCTTCAATTTCGAGTAGTGATGCCTTGTCTGCGTTGATACGTACTATCAGTTCAGTGCGTTGTTTTTCCAAATCTGGTCTTTCCAAACGTACAACATCTCTAAAGAAACACAGAATATCTTATAATATTTTTGTAGGTAGCATTTTAAAATGTTTTGAATCTAATTTTTTATAGTAACGATAGATCTAATTCTAATACTCCAACGATTGCTTTTATTTCAAAAGGGAATTACTTACGCTAAAAGTTGATCCTCCAATCCGGATAAGGTGACGGTAAAATTAACTAGAGTGACTTGTATACAGATTTCTGGCAAATAGTGTGGGTTTGCTTTCTTCGTAGTCATATACAGGCGGAAATTTGTGTCATATTCAATGTCACTGTCGCCCAAATGGATCATCAGGCGACCACTCTAAAAGAGATCGATTACAAAGATTTTTAGAACATTAAAACTAGATAATATATCATTTAAGGGAAGACTATATTTTATCTTTCTTGCAATTTTTCATATTACATACGGCATACCTGCATAGACATTTGTTTAAGAAGTACTGGAGTAAGAGTTGCATCAAGGGTCTCTCCCAAGTCTTCTATAAGCATCGGCCATCCTAGACGAATACAGTTCTCCAACATACGAAGGTAGCCGGGATCACTGAGTTTTGTAATTTTCAAGCCATTGTCGTGTTCCATATTCTTTATCCACATATTAGCCTATTTTGATAAAATAGCACACAATACATTATTATTGCCATCAGTCAATTTTCGGAATTAATTATTAGTAAAATTAAATAAGTAAAAAAATATTGACCTGCTCCTGTGGATCGATTGTAAGTGGCCATCTTTCCGCTTTCGTGACAAGGATGCCGTTTTCCGTTGAAACAGAATCTCTGGGGAGACCTTGAGCATTCCAAGTTCTAATGGTGAATGAATCAGCCATTGTTGATGTTAGGCTAGATAAACCGTTTCGTTAGTGTTGGAATTAAAGACATAAATTAGCACAGTTTCTACAGGGTGTAACAAAACAAGTAATAAAACTTTAGGGTGTGTATAAATGAGGGTGATAATATTATGTGGTCGCTCTTATGCATTTGTGTATTAACTCACTTTTTTTAAATTATGAATGCAGTCTAATTCTAAATGATCTAAATAACGTGACTGCATTTATAACTCAATACGTAATTTTTTGTGGGATGATACACAAATGCTTGAATTTGAATAAAAATCAATTGCAGAAAACTGAAAGATGGAGAGCGTACTTAGAGTCAAATTAAGATTTAAACGTTGCAAAAATACCTACAATAATCCTCCTTATGAATCAGTCTAGTGAATCTGCTAAATGCTGTCAGTATAATAACTAAAGTCTTAAAGCATAGGATGGTACACTCACTTAAACGTATCAGAGGATGGTATCTGTAAATCCTTGCATGTCTTCACCCATTCAGCCTCACATTCCCGGCGATACGAAGCCGGAAATGCGCCGAAATATGCGATGCAACCCGACGCGATCAGCACGTCTCCCGTTGTGCAGTGTAGTTTCTTTGTTGCGGCCTGATAAAATCGAAAATATTTTTAATGGCATTTGTCGAAGTTCGCGTTAGGAACATTCTTTTTATCTGGGCATGTCTTCTAAAGCACATTAGGTAATTGAAGCATGATATTACACAATACAATTGATCGTCTAGGGGCCGGCTAAGACTGTTAGGTAGCTGTTGCCAATAATAATTGTGACAAAAACGCTTGAAGGTCCGTCACGGAAGTTCCTAGCGCTGTCCACGATATCACCGTAGTATGCGACATCAGATTTGCAATGTAGGTTGTCTTATGTCTAGCATTGTAGTTCTTTCGTCTTGCCGGAACAAACTCTCAGAGAAAATGATGAGTGGTTTGTTCAAACGTACTACCTTCGGTCAAGCACATAATATATTATAAGTGATCAGACGCTACTAATTTAGATCCGTAAAGTTTGACTTTAAAATTTCCATGGCCGGTAACGAATTGAGATACGCAGTGGTCAATATCCATGGTAACCGTTTACGAATATTAGGGAAAATTTATAAAGATGTTGGTCGACCTTTGCCGAGATTGATAATCAATATTTTGTATGTCGTTGTAAATTTCGTGGAGTTCCTTCAATTTCAGTATTCATAGATCCCATTATGAAATTTCCACCTTCGCGACCATAGCATCAAATACAATTTGTAATTATTTAGAGCCCTTAAATTAATAAAATAATAATTTTGCACAGAATTCGCACGGAAACGGCGAAATTATTATCAATTTCGATTCTGATCATTTCAATGCAAAAGAATACAAAAAAAAAAACAATAAAATCATCATAATGTGGTCATGGATGGTGTAATGATGGCGGTGATCATGATGATCAATATAATTGACATAGTGGCAATAGTTATGTGCTTCCAGTATTTTAAACAACCCTGAAACCCTACAGACTACAGGGGTCAGGGTGTAACAAAACTAAGTGATAATAAGTACTTTAGGATGTGTACATGTTCCTTGTAGACAGTTCACTGTGAAAGTAGCAGCGCTGAAAGACCAGATTTTTTTTCCACTTTTGTATGGAGAAACTCGTGACGCTGGCTGGAGCGCTTGCCCATACAAAAGTGAAAAAAAATTGGTCTTTCAGCGCTGCTACTGACAGTGAACTATCTACAAGGAACACGTACCTACACACCCTAAAATATTATCACTTAGTTTTGTTACACCATGTATAAGGAGTCAGGAGTTCCGTTCAGCAACGGAACCTTCGGATGCCCTATAAAATAAATAAAATATATTTTTATTCATAATAGGTATCATGAATACACTTTTTGAACCTGGTATATATGACTTGGTGCAAATCTTACTTTTTGATAGCATAATTTTATCCTCTTTCACAGTTCACGGTATCCAAACGGATATTAAAACGTCGTTACCGTGAAGTCCATGTATCCAAAAGGACACGTCATGGACTTCACGGTACACTGAAAAAAGTATAGAAAATTAAGAAGCATATAAAATTATTTAATAATTAATTATAAATAAATACTTTATGTACAATGAATATTGGATTGGACTCGAGGGACTAGATTTTGTTTTTATATGGTGGACTGTTAAAGACCCATCAACAACTTATCTATTCCACTATTTAGTAAGGATTAATTATTATTATAATTATATTATACACATAATCATTGATAATAAGGATTAATATTATCATGGACCAATCATACACAATAACTATTTAATTACTCTATGATATTATTTTATACGCATCATGTGAACAAATAATAATTAGCGGGGCAATTATTTCTGCTTGTTGACCCAACACATTCATCTATAAGTACATATAATAAATCTGTAGAAATGAAAATTCTGTACATTAAAGATATTTAAAAAATAATAAGCGGGGGGTGTCACTGCATCGCTATAGAAGCCAAAAATGTGGTTAGTTTTTTGTCTGTCTGTCTGTCTGTATGTTTGTTCCACTATCACACGAAAACTACTGATCCGATTTGAATGCGGTTTTCGCAGATATATTTGTCTTATTCCGACTTAACATCTGGTGTATAAAATTTTTTCCCCCCATCCCTCTAAGGAGACGAAAGTGGGGGTCAGATTTTCTATCAAACTTTTTTCTTTAACACAAAAACTACTGATCCGATTTGCATACGGTTTTCGCAGATATATTTGTCTTCTTCCAACTCAACATCTGGTGTATAAACCCAACGATATCTAAATACTTAGATACGACGTGTGCCGTCAAAACTATAGCAATGTTTTTGCATGTGTGCGTTAGATAAATAGCGACGCGCGCCACACTAATGTGTGTGTGCGTGGTACGGTCAGCAAAAAAGGGTGGTCGTTATTTCACGTCACTAGTTACCAGGGACTGTAATGCCGGTATATTTTTTATACCGATATTGATTATCGGTACAAATATCGATAATATGGGAGCGAGCAACCAGTACAGGGCCTATAGCCGAAACTTTTTCGTTATCGCTTCGTTATAGAATCGCCGATCAAAATGTATGGAATTGACATAAGACGAGTCGAACGTCAACGTCATATTAACGAACGCTTATGTCAATTCCATACATTTTCATCGGCGATTCTATTACGAAGCGAAAACGAAAACATTTTGGCTATAGGCCCTGTACTTGGCTTTGGCTAAACCCCCTATGTACTGAAAATCCAATTATATATATATATATATATATATATATATATATATATATATATATATATATATATATATATATATATATATATATATATATATATATATATATATATATATATATATATATATATATATATATATATATATATATATATTTTGGCTATAGGCCCTGTACTTGGCTTTGGCTAAACCCCCTATGTACTGAAAATCCAATTATATATATATATATATATATATATATATATATATATATATATATATATATATATATATATATATATATATATATATATATATATATATATATATATATATATATATATATATATATATATATATATATATATATATAATAAAATCGTAGGAAAGTCAATTCTGTACATTGAATATTTTTGAAAAATAATACTTGGGACGTGATCTACAATCGATATGGAAGCCAAAAATATAGTTTTTAGAATTTTTGTCTGTTTGTCTGTTTGTCTGTTTGTCTGTATGTATGTCCGGGATAAACTCAGAAAGTACTGAATGGATTTACTTAAAATTTTGCACGAATATTATATAGAGGTCGGGTCAACACATAGGCTATATATTATGACGATATCACCTAGGGGGGGGAGGGGCTCAAGTTTCAATATTTTTAGTTTTTTGCTCATATCGCTAAAACGGTGCGTTGTAGAGAGAAAATGTCCGTACGTAATGAAAGCCCATAAAATTTTCTACAAATTTCTCCTTCACACTTTGTATCTATCTTCACTCCTTGCCATGCTATGGGCTTTTGTCTATCTTTTCTATACAAATTTCGAGTGTCGTTTGATTAACATGCTGGGAGCTTTGGCATCGGTCTTTTCTTGGGGGAACTCAAACCCGCGACAGTTTCATAATTTTTGCTGTAAAAGATTTAGGATATCACCTGTTTATTGATTGTATTGACGTCTTAACGGTATGAAAAAAATACAATGTACTGTTGAGAAAGTCGTCTATACAATGTTGGAATTACTTTTTACCACTTTAATATGAAATAGTTGAGTAAAAAAATATGTAACTCGGCAAAATTTTAGAGAAAATGGGCAAAAATTGCTGTTAATTTCGGCAACTTAGAGCTGTAATTCATAAAAAGAAAACGACAGAAATAATCTATAGATAAAATTCTATCCAATTCGATAAAAAAGAAAAAAAAACCTTTGCAATTTCATATTCATCGGCAAAATTTCGTATACGGACTCTTAAGTAATCGGATTCGTAACATTTCAAAAAAAGTACTCTTGTGAAAAGTGAAAAAAAAATTGGTCTTTCAGCGCTGCTACTTTCACAGCGAACTCTTTACAAGAAACACGTACACATCCTAAAGTATTATCACTTAGTTTTGTTGTATATTTATTACGTATTATTACGTGATTTTCAAGAAATTTAACGAATACGGTAACTTAAAACTTTACATAAATACGTAAATAAAATCGTTACAAAAATCACTACTCGTAACATAACGGTATTCGGTTGCATGCTGAAATAACTTTCGAGTATGCTGACGGTACCTAAGTTTACCCGTTTTGATGTCCACTGTAAAATGATCCCTATTAGTATGAGCGTTGATACAACCGGGGGTCACAAGATATTGGTCATAGCCCATTGAACGTTAAAGCAAAATGTGTATCGAGAAAATATTGTCGTCCTTTTTTGTTTGACTTACAGTAATAGCATATACTACTTTCTCTTTCGTTCATTTTACGCTTTGCTAAAATTTTTCTCTTAAAATGGCCGACAATAAATTAAATAATTAATTAAATCATAGTACTAACGTGTGAAATGTTACACCTTTGGCTTTATTTGTGTTTCTGGTGTTATTATTACAATTTCGGAAGGCACACGACGGCATTCTGAAGCGAAATGTGGTGAAAAACAACGCAGTAAACAATTAATTGAGCACGTCTGACTGTCACCGCGTCCTAAGGCTCACTGGTCACAGATGAGTGAGCTCACTCATCTCGAGAGTGACACATTTTCGCGCTGACGATTGTATGGAATGCCTTTTCTAACGTTATAGTTCTTTGTATAAACCCACCCCCCTCCCACCCCTCTAAGGGGGCCAAAGAGGGGGTAAGATTTTGTATCACTTTTTTCTTTAATGACTTACTTCATATTATTATTAACTGTGTTTTCCAACTGAACATCTGGTGTATAATTTTTTTTCCCCCACCCCTCTTAAGGGGACAAAAGAGAGGGTAAGATTTTGTATCAACTGATGAAGTAGAAATACTTTAATTGGCAAAATAACGTTTGCCGGGACAGCTAGTAATTAATAATAGGGTATTTTAGTGTAGGTATATGAGAAAAAAATAAAAAATGTATTATTATGATAGTTTAGAGGAAAAGCAATCGGAAAATGTTAGTTTGACTTCATAAGATAGTTTAGCGATGTTAGTGGCGGCGGAAAAGGAAGATCTTCCGACCGAGCGAGATAGCATGCTCGGTCAGGCCGAAGCCCACTGACGTCATTTCAGACGTTGTATATATCTTGCCGTTCTCCGAAACTTCGATAGCGCGATGCAGGATTGTTAGGTGAATTGTGGGTACCGCCACACCACTCCCCCCCGAAGACCTGTGGTATTCTTCAATGCGCTTGTGTTGTCAGGTGTGGGCCGAAGCTACGCGTGCAATGACCAGGAGAGGGACCCCGTGCTCTGCTTGCTGACCGGTCGTTGTAGCCTATGGCTGCCCCGTTCAAGCCAGACCGGGTTCGACCGGCGCGGACGCCCAACGCGGCTTATGGTCGAGGCGACCCGGTTATGCTTGATGTCTGCTGACGTGGTGCGGAGGGGCAGGGAGTGTTGATGATTGATGTCCATGATGAAGGATGCGTGTTCTTGTCGGTGGTCACCAATTTAGCGATGTTAGTGGCGGCGGAAAAGGAAGATCTTCCGACCGAGCGAGATAGCATGCTCGGTCAGGCCGAAGCCCACTGACGTCATTTCAGACGTTGTATATATCATGCCGTTCTCCGAAACTTCGATTGCGCGATGCAGGATTGTTAGGTGAATTGTGGGTACCGCCACAATAGCTTATTATATTTTTAAATGTAGTTTAAAGATTTCAGGATTTTTATCTGTCTTTGTACGCTCCGAAATCTTTCCGCCATGCTAATGACGTCATTCGGATAGTAAACAAAAAAAAAATGACAACTGCGTCAACTGTCAGTGCCGAATATCTTATGTCAATTGATGCTTTGTTTACTCACCCAATGACGTCATGACCATAGAGCAATACAGAGCAAACATGGCGTCCACTAGCGAAAGCGTTTTTGCGAAATACGCGCGAAATTTTAAATTATGTAAAAATAATGTTTTATTTTCATACTTAACTACTTAAATAATAATATTTTATTTTTTACCGTCATATTAACACTATAGAATTGTTTTGGGATACATTTCAAAAATTCGTGTAATACCCTAATGTCGGGAAAAGAGGAAAGATAAACAAAAAACAAATGACAGATTATATTGATCACACCAAAAACATTTCTTGTAAAAGGTTGCCGAGACGTCCACAAAAGTTTACCCTGTGAAAAAGATATTATATGAGATCTCATGTAGAGTCGATTCTGAATCTACATGGCCTAACTCTATTGACCTTATCTTAAACAAATTCTTACATACCAGTAAATACAGTTGTGTTTATGGTTGCCTGGAAGAGACTGCTTCCAGCAGTAAGGCCGCCATTTCAAACTGTTTTTTTTTCTTTTTCTTTGTAACCTTCGTCCACTGATTTGTTTAATGGTTTGAATAAAGAGTTTTTTATTTTATTTTTATTTATTTAAATATTATGTATAGTTATGGATGGTGTAATGATGGTGGTGATCATGATGATTAATATAATTGACATACTGGCATGCCGCATGTGCTTCCAGTAATTTTAACCTACATAATATTACCAGATACCAGACATAATATTATGTATGATTGGTCCATGATATTACATAATAATATATCCATAAGGAGTCAAGAAGAGTTCCGTTCAGCAACGGAGCCTTTGGAATCCCTATAACCTGAAGCAAATCCCAATATGCTTTGGTGCAACTCCTACTTTTTGGTAGCATATTATGTTCAATTTAAGTACTTAAAAAAAAAGTGAAAATTACTGTAATGTTTTTGTTGTAAAGGAGTTTCCTCGATACCCTACCCTACTCGAGGATCCCGAGAGAATCATCATTATCAAATCATCGCTTTTATAAACATGGTATAAGCTATCAAATTCGGGTATAAATAATATTATAACCTTAGATACGACAAAAAATAATATTGACATTGGACCACAAACAGCAAAGTAAACATAAACTGCTCCTTTTTTGGAAGTCATTTAAAAATTATCTAAGATGTTCACCGGGGATATAAGGTATGACCATTCCAAATTTCATTGAAATCGGTCCAGACCATTCAGGGATTAGCCTGTACAAACAGAGAAACAAACATTTTAAAAACAGTAATTATGATTTAAGATGTGTTCTACAGCTTCTACTACACTTCTTACAAGCCCCTGACTCGTTTTTTCAAGTTTATTTTCAATGTACAAAAATTTTACCTCTACGTTTTTGTTATATGTATAGATATTAGATAGATATAAAAGATGGCCTGTCATACTTTAATATGATAACTGATAAGCAATTAAAAAAAAAATGAAATTTTTGACCTATTAATAAAGTTAGATTTTTGGATTTTCATCTCAATATCTTACCGCAACACTATCCTCCCATCTGGACTTTTCATCGGCAAGAGCCTGCGTCAGTCTGCCTGCTCGTATCAATCTAGCACCAGCCAGGTCCACATCAGCTTGAAGCCTCTGTCGCTCTTCTTCCACTGTCTGTTGCAGTAACGTTCTTATCAAAATGCTTACGTTTTATGTTACAGTAAGGGCCTGTTTCACCACTTCCTGATAAGTGCCGGATAGGCTATCCACCAATTAACTTGACAGATGGAGTATGGAGAATCTGTCAAAAAAGCTGTGAATAGCCTATTCGGCACTTTATCAGGAAGTGGTGAACCAGGCCCTAATTATTGTAAGTGGTTTATCAAGCAGAATGTAACTCTCTACCATGAACTAATTGCACCCCAGCTATTCCATAATCCATTGTTTTGTCACAGAATATAATAGTACTGGTTTTGTGTAACACAGAAGTATTGTATAAAGCGAAGCACGTGCATTTTTCTTAAATATTTAGTTAAATAATGTGAAGCAAAGAATCAATTATTTACTCTAAGCACTTTGCATATTTTTATATTGATAGAGTTTTTTGCTTTGTCAGGCGACAAATCAACGATTTATTACCTCCAATTCTTTCATCATCTTCGTCAGTTGTTCTTCAATTTCTTCGACTTCTTTTTGCTTCGCTCTCAGCAAGGCCATCACGCTTTTCAACTCCGCAGCAGCTTCTTGGTGCCTGTTTTAAAATTGTACGGAAATTGATGTTTCCAAGTATACAAGAGTCTAAATTAGTTATCGACACTTTCAAATTTCAATATTAGCTACAGCTAAAATAAGAAAGTAAAAAAATAAAAACACACTTACTTTTTAATCTTAGGCTCGACAACTGTAAACACTTTGGCATACGTATCTATTGCTTGCACCCATAGCACCATCGATCGACAAACCTAAAAGACAAAACTACTTGAAAACTGTCCGGTTGTCACAAATAAAACCTTAAAAAGTTTAAAAGTTTAAAAATTCAAACGCTTTATATTATATTGAAAAACACATGTGATATCCAAAATTTCTATTAGATTTGGTTTAATTTATTTTACTTGCCTTCGAAACTTTCACTACTGTGTCAGGATTGAAGTCCTTATGAGTGAGATATGTTTTGATCTTCTTAAGCGTAGAGTCGGGTATGTGATCCTTGTCGTACTCCTCAAGATTACGAATGAAATTAACATCAGCTAACAGCTTCTTGCATGATTCCCAATTAGGCCTGGGAACGATTTTCAAATCGTAATTAAACACTGATTTTAAAAGTGTTCAACTCCGTCAATATAATGTGGTACTTATTTCATTTGAAATTAGGCTTTTTCATAAACTTTTATTAATTATATCGTCTTTAGAAATTTTACTTACTTAGCGCCGAGAAGAATACAGACAGGCTCCATTACAAACCGCACTAAAGCGGGAGGTTTGGTGAAAGCTTTCAGTTCATTGATATCAGCTTTGTTCAATGCTTTCAATGCGAGCTGAGCCGCTTCCATTGCTGGCATCGCTAACGCTAGATCTGCTTTAGCCTCGTCCGCTATTTGTTTTACTTCCTCGGCTTTGATCTGCGTGTGGATTTTAGTAGATTATTACAATGTTCGCATTATTATGTGTGTATTTCTATTGATATTGGAAGTTACCTTAGCCTCTGCTTCATCCTTCATCACAGCTTGCTTTACTTCATCAGCTGCTTTCTGTTCAATTTTCAAACGTGCTACCAGTGCAATACTCTGAGCAAAAAATATAATTAGGTTTCACATTGTTTTTCCATAACCACCAAACTTTAATTATAAAAGTTTTCATGAATAATATTAATTGTATTATTTACCTCATCAGCTTTTTTCGCCAAAATTGGTTCCATATCTCTTACTTGTTGTTCCATTACTCCTACAACTTCGTATGTTTCGTATAGTTTCTGTGAAACACATTCGATCAAACGAGTAAATATTTTTAAGTCATTTAATATTTACTCCACTTTAAATTATTTACTTACCTGTAACCCACACGATACTCTGTCTCGTCCACGAATAATTTCTTGCTGCTTCTTATCTAACAAGCTCAAATACAATTTCAAAAGAGCTAAATAGCTGCTAGGGGTTGTGTAGAAGTATCGACGCATTTCTTGATACAATCGGTCTGTCATCACATCAATATCCTACACAATAAAAATGTATACACACCATTTAGGCGCAACGGACTACGGAGTATCGGGCGACATCTAGTTTTGATATAATTTTAATTTACAATTTTTTTGTTACAAATCGTGTGGTAAAAATAGAATTTATTAAAAGCCAGAATTAAATGATGAATGTAAAAGATTCAAATTGAAGAATGAGAAAGCAATTTGCATACCTGATGCATAGACACGCAAACAGTGGAGATCTTTTCTACGAGGTTTTGATCACGGAGTGGTTGTAAACATTGGTGTGCCACAGACAACAACGCTTCTGGTGGCCACTTGGTGAACCAGTCGATGTTGCAACAGTTAACCAACGACGGAAACATTCGGCAACGATGGCTGACAACAAATAGTTTTTGATCGAGAGAAAATAAAGACGACCAGACCATACAATTTTATTTGCAAGATTTAAAATATTATTCAGCATTATTATGTGTTGCAGTAATTAATAAGAACATAGTTTTTACTAAATCTATAAAATGAGTTGATTGACTGTCAACCACTGATAAAAATTACGACTTACCGAAAAGCAGCTCCCACAGGACTCATGCAGATACATAGATGCAGTTTAGCTCGCACTCTGTTGATGAAGAAATTGAACACAGCGTCCCTGTCACTGGAATTGAGTCCCGCCTTCGTCGCCTCTTGGGAACAACCTGTCTGCACCTGCTCGTAATTGTCACCTTCGAACAGATTGGGCACCTCCCCTGTTTCAGAATCAAGTATTAGGTTAGGTTAGGTTAAAATATCTGTTTCAAGATCATTAAGCTAAAATTTTCTCAAAATACCTGAATTAAGCATATTGTTGATGTCTTCTAAGAATTCCTCCTTCGAAATCTGCGTATCCGTGAACAGAAAGACAGTGTCTTCGAAAGAGACTCCAGCTCGCATATACATTTTGCGTAAATCGTCGTGGAAGTCAGGTGTATCGTAGTTTCGCTTTAGCTCCATTCCCATGCACCTGGTGAACCATTTCCGGAAATCAGTTACATGAAGTTTTTCGTAATTAAATGATAAATATAAATAATTGAAAGTGGTTAATTCGTAACACACTTGCACTCATTGATGTGTCCAGCCAGCGTGGCTATAGACCTTCTTCCGGAGCCACCTGGACCAACTAGCAGACAATGTCCTCTCTCAGCTCTAAACACTCTCGCGACTCGCACCACGTGCTCCACTGCGTCTCGGAATAGAACGAGATTCATCTCAGTGCGAACCATTGAGTTGTAGTCGTCTAGATATTCCTGATAGAAGAGAGCAAATGGAAGAAACATAAACAACATTTTAATTTTTTGCATATTATGCTAAAAATTGAAGAAACGGACGGAAAATAAAACACGTTTTAAATAGGTATTCCGTGGAACCGAATATGTTATAATAAGCTCACCTTAATCACAACCATCAACTTGTCAATGTCAGAGATCTCTTGATAAATCCTATTTTCTTTTGGTAGCGATGAATTCATAAAATCTCCAAAAAGGACAAAAGGTGGTTCCTCTATAATACCCTCAGTAGGAATATCAAAAATTGGTTGCTGAAAATTTTTCTGACACACCGCGTAAAGTAGGTGATAGAAATAACTTTTGTCTTCGACATTTATGAGGCGATCGTGGAAGACTCTTAAACATTCGTGATAGAATAATCTGAAAAAGAAATAAAGTAAAATGGATTAGTACTTACGATAGCTTTATGTCATTTTAAGAAAACTCAATTTTGATTTTACCTTAGCATACCCTGAGGTGCTCTCATATATGCTGCATTAGCTTGCAAGACCCCTTGAACAGTCTTAGAAAGATCTCGAAGATTAAATATGTAATGAGATTTCGTTGGTGTTGGTAGCAATTCAGAGCAGATCTTCAAGTACAATTCTACAGCTGCGTTTATTAAAGAATCACCAAGCGTGGAAACTTCCGTGACAAAGTCCTCCATGTGACCTTTCAATATCGCCTGAAACAGCGATCTTTAAAGCTAGTATAATTTTGTATGACACCAAACGTAGCAACCAAACCTTTCTAACTAGAAAGGTTTGGTGAAAATTCAATTGTTGATTCGGTTTTGTAGACAAAATATTAAAGAACAATTAAACTTTGGAGAAGAAGAAGCAAGGAAGAACGATATAACCTTGAATATAGTTTTCATAGCATCAGACGTGGGTGACGCTATATGCATCATAGCGAAGTGGCGTACGAATCTCGTGCTGAGGACATTGCGACCGCCACCGGGTGGGGCGCACGCGCATGATAACACTACATCCAATATTTTCTTCCAGACAAGCTTGTCTCGATCATAGACTCCACCGTAATCGAGGTACTGCCTATAATAACAACTTTATAAGCCGTTGGAAACATGTAAAAATGTCAACAAAATATAGAACTCGAGAGTTACAAATAAATAATAATGAATAACTTTTTGAGTTTATGAGCGTTGCATCATCCTTAATCCTCATTGTTGAGCTGTATCAGTTTTTATAATAATATATTGTTGGTCGCGTACCTGAGTAGTTCAATAGTAGGTTGTGAACCGTAAATGTCCAGGCGAGGCATGTTCACATCGTCAATGAAAATTATAACTTTCTTGCCAAGTGGAGCTCCAATCGCTGTTCTTGAACGCTTATCCAATCTCAGTTCTATGACTTCCTATATAAAATAATTACAAGAAGAGTAACTTAATATTAATATGCTTACGTTAGCGGTTAGTGAATTAGTTCTTAACCGACTTCAAAAAAAAGGAGTTTATCTATTCGAACCGTATAATATCAAATATGTAGGTAATATTTCCAGAACTTCCCAGTTTTGGTACATGTTAGTCTTTATCAGCGTCTGAAAAAATGTGCCAAATAATTTCAAGTGCATTATATGTATGTATATAATATGTATGTATGTATTTTATGTTTGTGTTGTATAATTTGTGTTGTCTCCGGAACCACATGTCTGATTTAAGTAATTCTTTTTTAGTGTACTATAATAGTGATGTCAACTAATTCTGTGTGTAGCGTTTATCGACCTTTCTTCTACCAATGTAATATTCTAGTTTTGCAAATGTAGCGATAGTGTTTAGCGATATCTATCGCATCTTTTACGTATGAAAATATAGCTGGTAAAAAGTTTCCAAATTCAAATGAAATATTTATCGTGCTAGAACTTAGAAGAAGCGTGACGCCGCCATGTATGACGAACCTTTTTCCTTACGAAATATTTTTCTGAGACATTATCACTAACTATTGCTGCTGACTGCTTACTGAGACATTATCAATAAATAAATATTCTGAGACATTATTACAAAATTTTCACATAAAATACGTTTTATCCATCACAATAATCGCAAAATATAAAAAATGGAATCTGCGGGCCTAAAATGGTCGCTTTGTGGAATCATGAGATGAACCACAATATGATTAATTTTTTTTTAAATCGCAAAATGCAACTGCTTGCAATTCATTTCTATATTTTTGTACTGATTTGACATTTGTCAGTTTGACAGTTTTGACAATTCATTTGCTGAATTGATTGAGAGGAATTGCTTAAATGTGACCATTTTAGCCCCGCTGATAAGGAACCAGTATAGCTAAATACACTGAACTAAGGAAAATAAATACACAAAAAAATGTTGCTTATTTAGTCCCCTGTACGAATAGCTAAATATTTTATATAAAAATAAATAACTTTTCCATTTATAACTTTCTCAAAATTTTTCATACATTTTCGCCATATCAAGAACGCGGCGAGCGTCGTAACCGCCACTGTACAAGGCGCGCTGATATGAATGTTATTTTAACGTCGATATTCGTACTGACAGACATCCGACCTGCTAATTTTTCTGTTAAAGCGTCCTTAAGGGCCCGGGGTACCCTCGAAATTTTCATACATAAATCGTTTTCTCATACGAAAATATTTAACATGTTTGAGCTATTTTTCAGCTTAAGATAGTAATTACCTAGGGTCCTGAACAAATTTTTTTTACAAAATATTTAAATACTAAAAAAAATTGTGTTTAAATAATTTTTAGTAAATTTACTACTAAATATTTAAACACCAATAACCCTCCTGGCAGTCGGGTAAAAAATAGACAAATATGCCTCTTTTGTGTCGGGCCTGGGTCACAAATGACCCGTCGCCTTTACTATTTATTTACATATTTTTTTAGTGTTTTTGTCTATTTTTTGGTGTTTAAGTATTTAGTAGTAAATTTACAAAAAAATATTTAAACAATTTTATTTTAGTATTTAAATATTTTGTCAAAAAAAATTGTTCAGGACCCTAGGTAATTACTATCTTAAGCTGAAAAATAACTCAAACATGTTAAATATTTTCGTATGAGAAAATGATTTTGGTATTAAGAATGTATGAAAATTTCGAGGGTACCCCGGCCTCTTAAGATTTTTTCCTTATATGGGGATCATTTTACCTCACCTTCCCCTACACGTGTAAATATTTGTTTATTTACACGTGTAAATAATTACTTAAAGTACTTATATTAGGTTTCTCATTAATTAATTAGTAACGAGATATCCCCAAGTCCCAACACAAGTAATTATTGAATATTGGGGAAGCCTTATAATTATTGTATGTGATTTTATTGAGAAATAAAGATATTTTTGTATTATTAATTTATTATGTTTGTGCTTTGATCAAATATTCTGATATTTGATCTGATTGATATTCAGAATATTTGATTGAAGTGTTTGTGTAAGGCATCCTTGCTCATGGCCCACGGGCAATTAATGGACCTTTGGAGGGCGAAGTCAATACCGTTACACAGTTTTGATTTAAATTAATATACAAATTTGAAGCGTATATAATATTATGTAATATTTCCAGAACTGCCCAATTTTCGTTAGTCTATAACATCAACATCTGAACAAAAAGTGCATGTATGTATGTATGTATGTATGTATGTTTTTATATTTGTGTTCGCATTTCTCTGGAACTACCATTCCGATTTTATTAATTCTTTTTTGTTGTACTAGGTATTGATCAACTTAGGGAACAGTGCAAGTTTCATCTAAGTCAGTTCAGTAGTTATTGAGATAAGGCAATTTTAATTCTTAATTACGTACAATTTTGAAGACTTTATCTGGGTGCACGGCAGCTCACCCGCCGAGATGAGCCAAGCGAAGAGCAACTAGCAAGGGCACTACCTACCTTTTCTCGAAGTGTTTCGCCGTTTATTTGAATTATATTTTCATTAAAACTAGAGATCGCTCAATGGTCGAAATTTGACTTTAGATTCAACGACATTAGGACTACTACCTAGATTTTGTAAAAAATATTGACTTTATCATGTTTTTTTCCACTCGTCTCTGGGACTCAGCATCTCAGACTGGCCGTGTAAGCATTGTCTAATAGTATCTAAGATTCAATAAAAAAACTATACTTAATCCATTAATTTCAATTTCTCAACTTGTTGTCAACAGAATTCAACAATAAGGGCCCCCGCAGATATACAATTTGCAGTTGGCCAACTACAGTCAACTACAATTTTTAAATGAAAAAAATAATATGAGAACGAAATGAGAACTTTATTAATTCGAGATAAAAATGTGCAAGGTGACAATATTTAAAATGTAATAAGCGTTCTCTGTAAAAATACAAAGAAAACAATTATATCACGCCTAAAAGGTGTATTATACACCTTTTAAGCGTGATTACGTTTAGAAAATTTTCCCGCCTGTCATGACTTTTTTGACAGACTGTAGTTGGCCAACTTGAAATTGTAAGTCTGCGGTCGCTCTAAAAGAGTATATTTCGTATGTATAGGCTTGTCACTCAAAAATCTGTCATCTTTCTTTAGTGTGTGTGTTGTAACTTGTAGTGTGTGTAATGTTTTATTTGTTAAAAAAATGATAAAAACATAATTTCAAAATAATATTAGCTCGATGCACTCTTTCACCATATAAACTATAAAATATGTCCAAAATTTCATTCACCTACGTTTTCTCATTTTTCGTGAAAAGGGATACAAAATTTTTATCGTCGCGTATAATTAATTATTATTATATTAATTATATAGATACAGTTATTGAAATCTGACCTGTGTTCTGGCGCTTGCAGTTTGGGCAGAAAAGTTTAGTACAAATGGTATATAAGTCTCCAACTCAGACATATCCTTGAGAACTCCTGCAGCAATCACCGTTTTACCAACACCTAAAAGTTATCGATGATAAGTAGAGATAGGGTAAATGACTAGTGATTGGACAGTGCCAGTCATTGGACAATATTTACCTATATTACGGTTGCTTAAAAAACTACCTGTTTTTCTTTAAATCAGGCGTTCTATTACTTTAAAAATCGGCCAACTGCCGATGTATGTATGTATGTACGGGTTCCGTACCATAGAAAAAATTAGGCCAAAATTTGTGTTTTTTGTATGGGAGCCCCTCTTATTTTTTATTTTATATTAATATTATTATTAAATATTAAAGTACACATAAAACTAAGGATTGTATGAAAAATTCAAGTACCTACTTGCTGCTATTATTGATATAGAGCAAAAAAGGCCAAAAAAATCAAGTTTGATGTATGGGAGTCCCCTTAAATATTAAGTTTATTTTGTTTTTAGTATTTGTTGTTATAGCGGCAACGGATATACACAACCTGTGAAAATTTTAACTCTCTGGCTATTACCGTTCTTGAGTTACAGCCTGGAGACACACAGACGGACAGACAACGAAGTCTTAGTAATAGGGTCCCGTTTTTACCCTTTGGGTACGGAACCCTAAAAACAAGCAGTGTTTAAAGCTTAACCTTAATAAATATTGTGTTTGATTGATGAAGTGAGTAACTATTGAATACGGTTTTTTTGCATAAATTGACATTCTAGGACTGGGAAAATCATTTGAAATAAAAAATATGGATTCTATGTTTATATTATTAGCTAGAATTCAGGGGTTCCCAAAGTGTGCACCGCGGCGGCGGCGCCCGGGGCCCTGGTGCGCCGGCCGTGGAAATTGCCGGCCGGGCGCCGCGCGCCGTAAGTCGTTCCTCCATCAGTATCCGAAACCACAAATATTATAAAATAAAATTGAAACATTAATTATATTATGCAGGTAAATGATTAAATATTTATTTATTATTATTTTCTTGCATAACGTGACTATAATCATTAAAGGTGTTTGTTTACGTATTTATTTCCAATAGCTAGGTAGAGTAGGGCGCCGTGATAAAATATTGTGACGTGCAACTGCGCCGCAGTTTGAAAAAGATTGGGAGCCCCTGAGCTAGATGATAAAGTACGTAAGGACCCTGCACCATGTAAGGCTACTCTAACGGGAAAATACTTTTTCTCGTTTACTAACTAAAGAAATTAAGGAAACAAATTATCAAGTAATGCTCTGTTTTATTAGGTATCGTATTATAAATCACTCTTTAACCTAGCTTCAAAAGCCATTTAATAAACTTAAGTTTTGTAAAGCTCTTCCAAATAGCCTTACAAGGAACACAGCTCCAAACAAGGCCAATATTAGGCATCAGTCGTTTAACTTGAAAATAGTGTTACAATTTTTTGTAATTAGTAATGAACATCACATTGCTATCTCATAACTAATTGCCAACGCGTTTTATAAATTATAATGCAATCAAAAAAATTTTTTAATCCAATATGGCCATCTAAAGGGCCCGTTCTTTAGAAAGCTAAAATGTTCAATATCACTGGTTTAATAACCATTATTTCCAATTAACCAATATTTTAACTTAAATCGAGGCATAAATAGATTTTCTTTTATTAGTACCATACACATGTCCCTATACGACAATGCCCTGTAATAAATTGTGAGATAGATATTATAGGTTAAATGTAACTAAAAACTAAAGTTTTTCAGAGTGCGGAAATTACGATTGTAGCCTTGACAACCAAAGTCTACAAACAGTGAGATCTCACTGCCACAATTGCGGCGTGATCGAGTCGCCCGTGCCGCCCCGTTTGTGGCTTTAAGAGGCCGGGGTACCCTCGAAATTTTCATACATTCTTAATACCAAAATCATTTTCTCATACGAAAATATTTAACATGTTTGAGTTATTTTTCAGCTTGATAGTAATTACCTAGGGTCCTGAACAATTTTTTTTACAAAATATTTAAATACTAAAAAAAATTTTGTTTAAATATTTTTTAGTAAATTTACTACTTAATATTTAAACGCCAAAAAATAGACAAAAACTAAAAAATATATAAATAAATAGTAAATTTACTACAAAATATTTAAACTTTAAAAAATATTTTTTATTAATTATTAAATAAAATATAGTAAATTTACTACAAAATATTTAAACTTTAAAAAATATTTTTTACTAAGTATTTAAAAATTTTGTAGTAAATTTACTATTTATTTGTATATTTTTTAGTGTTTTTGTCTATTTTTTGATGTTTAAATATTTAGTAGTAAATTTACTAAAAAATATTTAAACACAAGTTTTTTTTAGTATTTAAATATTTTGTAAAAAAAATTTGTTCAGGACCCTAGGTAATTACTATCTTAAGCTGAAAAATAACTCAAACATGTTAAATATTTTCGTATGAGAAAATGATTTTGGTATTAAGGATGTACGAAAATTTCGAGGGTACCCCGGGCCCTTAAGTTTGATGGATCTATCATCTAAGTGTGTAGTAGAAGGAATATGTATAACTACGACTTTTTAATAGTTGACCTTCAAAGGAACGTGGCCTTCTATGGTGCATGGTCGTTACTAAGTTACAAGTCAAATTATACTTAAGCGAAAAATGAGCAATTGCTCTTATGTTTTAAAATGTAAATAACCCACTTTATAAACACTTCAATTAATTATTGAAAAATAGGTAAGGGAACTGGTTAATATACTGAGTTTACTGTTACCCGTATCGCCTGTAAACATGACTGGTTTGTTTGAGCTGAGAAACTTTTGAAACAGATAGCCGTAGCGAACAGTATCCACGGTTGGCACTAGGGTCTCGAAAAATGGCCGATTACTGTCATAAACAAATTCTGGTTGTATTTCAGACCAAGTCTTTAGCTTCCTTTGCCTCGTGTCCATAAACATGTTGAAAAGGTTGAAACCGTGTGGGGCGCTGAAAAATTTCAATACTTCTATTGAATTCAAAACATCATTCGCCATTCGGCGATAAAGAAATTGAGTAGGATGAATTAACGTAGGTTGAAAAAAATATCAGATTTTCCTTTCATAAGTATTTACAGTGCCTTTCAGTCGAAGAAAGATTAAAAATTCGAAACAGATTGTAAAAAATAACAAAAATATTCATCGTTGCTAACTAAAACAGTTCATCATCACGTACTATTCTGCTTCTTCGAACTCCAGAAATTGCCTTTTCACGATCTCTTCTAGAGTCTCTCTGTTGGCTTCGTAGATATTGCCTCCGATACACCAGATATAGCAGAATACAAAGCAATGTGCTAAATAAACCTTAAGAGTGGCCTTGTCCGAAAACCTTTCTCCTGGTTCGGATAACAAGGCTCCTAACAGGGAACATAATGCCGACACTTTACTGATGTTGACCTATAAAAATAATATTTTTGAGACACAAAATATTTTTTGTAGATAGGTATCATCAAGGAAATAGATTTCTAGGCAGTTGACAGGCCAACGTCATTTGGTCGCATCATGTCAATTCAATGTTAATTGTGATCTGTCGGCTAGGTTTGACGTAACCTGATCAAACTACGTAGGCCCCCCCATCTGCCTAGGAGTCAACTTATCTGAAGGGTTTTACACACGGAGCAGGTTATGTAAAGATGTATATTATAGCACGATACATCTTTCTATAGAAATCGCCAGAAGACCACACACAACAGCTATATAAAATGTATATTTTTACATCTTCGTATCTTAAGATACAGAGCTATATGAAAATATACATTTATATTTTGATACATCTAAATACATCTCAATACATTTCCGTGTAAAATATACATCTCTTCTCTTCATAGGATGTTCAAAACTTTCTGTGATTATTTTATGTATGATAGAGACACACAGACCACTGTGTTACAACCTGAACACAGCACTTCACAGCAGACACTACAGGCAGTCTGTTCCCCAGAGCCTAAATTTTCAATCAAATATCTTAAATCCACATCGTTCTGTTTTTGGCACATGTAACAATTACGCGCATCAAAATCACAATCCGAATCATCTTCGTATAGAAAATCTAATAGCAAGTAACTCGAAGGGTTAATCATAGTATTACGACATTAAAAATAAGAACACCCTGTATAACACCTTAGCAGCTGAAAAGTGCGTCAAGTGCAGCGTATACCATTGAAATGTAGGGAAAGATACCTACATTACTTTACCTGTTGTGTGTGTGTGATACAAATTAAGATAATTTAAAGCTATACATCCGGGGATGTAATGTATATTAATATACATTACCTGCTCTGTGTGTGACACCCTTGATAGTACACAATATTGTAATATTTTAAGGTGCGTTTTTCGCGTAACTTTCTGCCGCGCACTGTAAAACTCTGGAACGAACTGTCACCAGCAGTATTTCCGGACCTATACGACCTGCAAACCTTCAAGAAAAGAGCGTATTAGTATTCTTAAAAGGCCGGCAACGCACCTGCAGCTCTTCGGATGTTGCGAGTGTCCATGGGCGACGGTAGTTGCTTACCATCAGGTGACCCGTTTGCTCGTTTGCCCCCTTATTTAATAAAAAAAAAAGGTAGCAGTAACCTTTGATTATATTTAACGCTATACCTGTTTTATTCCGACCCCGCATCTGGTATTGACATGATCCAACCCAGCTTCTAGCATCTTGAACAGCTCGTAGAGGAAGTCAGAATTTTCCTGATTGAAGAGATTCTTCTCCACGGAATCCTCCAGCCAGGACCTCACGTATGGGAGGAAGCCCAAGTCGCTAGGATCGATATATACCATACCACATCGGGACACAGTGGCTGGTGAAGCTTGGGCTAAATCCGACACCTAAACAATGAATATATGGTTGATTGTAAGTACTTTCAGAATTAGTAATAATAGTATATTAAAAAGATAAGACCGACTTGAAATTTGTACAAACTTGAGAATTAAATTTTCGAATACTTATCTCAAAAACTACTGAACCGATTTTGATGAAACTCGCACTATTCCCTAAGTTGAACAATACCTAGTACAAAAAAAAAGAATTACTCAAATTGGACTTGTTCCGGAGATATGCGAACACAAACATAAAAACACATACGTACTGTTTTGCAGCACCCTCTGTGTAAGTTTAAAAAAAAAAAAACAAAAGTTCACCCCAACTAATTTATTAACCCAAAATTAAATTAGTTACACTTTACTACGACTTCCTACACGTTAGGTACTTGCCCGGCTTCCAGAATCTAACTGACTTATGAAATGAACTAGAAATGAATGCTAGCCGAAAACTGCAACGTAAATGGAAAAATTATGGAAGAAATGCTTATGAAACGTAACTTGCTAACTGCTAAGTAGGGATGTAACAGTACACACACGTTTGAAATTTGGCACATTTGTTCAGACGCTGATATAGACTAACGTATTACGAAAACTTTGCAGTTCTGGGAATATTACATACATATACATTATACAGGTCGAATTGATAACCTCCTTTTTTGAAGTCGGTTAAAAATTAATTATAAGATAATATATTATTATATTAAGGGCCCGGGTTACCCTCGAAATTTTCATACATTCTTAATACCAAAATCATTTTCTCATACGAAAATATTTAACATGTTTGAGTTATTTTTCAGCTTAAGATAGTAATTACCTAGGGTCCTGAACAATTTTTTTTTACAAAATATTTAAATACTAAGAAAAAAATGTTTGTGTTTGAATATTTTTTAGTAAATTTACTACTAAATATTTAAACACCAAAAAATAGACAAAAACACTAAAAAATATATAAATAAATAGTAAATTTACTACAAAATATTTAAATAATAAAACATATTTTTTAAAGTTTAAATATTTTGTAGTAAATTTACTATTTATTTATATATTTTTAGTGTTTTTGTCTATTTTTTGGTGTTTAAATATTTAGTAGTAAATTTACTAAAAAATATTTAAACACAAAAATTTTTTTTTTTAGTATTTAAATATTTTGTAAAAAAAATTTGTTCAGGACCCTAGGTAATTACTATCTTAAGCTGAAAAATAACTCAAAAATGTTAAATATTTTCGCATGAGAAAATGATTTTGGTATTAAGAATGTATGAAAATTTCGAGGGTAACCCGGGCCCTTAATACAAAATGACTTGAACGAATGATTGCGTATCTGAAACGTAAACTTATGGTTTCATGTTTTACGTAAAGCATTGAAATAGCTGGTATTTGAATTATCTAAATAAAAAAGGAATTAATTTGCAAAAAGAATAAGAAATGTAATACCTCAAATAGCATGTGAACGTAAGGTGTTAGCTTAATCCTCTCCGAGTTGGAGAGACATAACATTTTGTTGTCATCGAGTACAGTATTCATGTTTTCAATCCAAACAGCATCTACTGGACCGTCGCATATTATCCAATGATGATCAGGACCTTCACACTAAATATTCCATATTTGGTTAAGCAAGGCGTAACAAAACTAAGTGATAATACTTTCGGGTGTGTGTGGGTTCCCAGTATAGAGTTCACTGTGAAAATAGCGGCGCTGAAAGACTTAATATTTTTCGAGATTTGTATGGGCTAACCTATACGAAAGTTAAAGAAAGTTGCTCTTTCAGCGCTGCTACCTTCACTCCCATGTAAGGGACACATACACACTCTAAAGGACATTTTTTTTACACCTTGTAATTTGTATACAATAATATTAATTAATGATAATATGAATTTCCAGGAAAAACTATTTTTAAAATATATAAAAAATATTTATAATCAATTACAATAGGATCTAAAAAATATGTTTTAGTTTAGTCTCTCACTTACTTGAACAGCCGTCCTTAAAGATAAAGGCAGGATTCCGTCGTGCCATTCCAAAGTTTGTAAGTTCACTTCACCATAGAGCTCACCAATGGTCAAACTTTTCGGGTTCATAATGTATTCGTGTACTGTTTGGTAGTGCGGACCTTCTATTCCTCTTTCACATAGACGAGTGTATGTGTCACCTAGTACCTTTTGAACGTGTCAAGTATTTTATTACAAAATAGGAATTAAAATAAAGACTGTAAATAAATATTTGAATTAAGAACGGCTGGAGCCTGGAGGAATAATATTAGGTATATTGTGTTCAGTGGATGGGAGGTGCGCAAAGATTTTATGGCCTGAATTCACTTTGATTAGTGATAAGTGCAGGTGATTAGTAATTAGGACTCCAGGAGAAATTAAGTGTGGACAGCAAGTGATTAGTGCAATTCCTTTAATTTCTCCTAATCACTAATCACCTGCATTCGCACTAATCAAAGTGAATGCAGGCCCAGGCAGGTGAAAGATTGACTGCAAGTTGCAAGTACATAACATACTTTTAAAACGACTGTCTTGCCACCACCAGTTGGACCAACGAGCATAACCCCCCAGCGAACAATCATCGTCTCGTGCAGTTGTATTACTTTCGTAATTTGCCGCTCTTCCACTTGGAGTTTTCTCTCCAAAAGCACTGATTCTAAACACAAACATGAATCTTAAATAAGTTATAATTGAGTAAACTGTCAAATTTAAGTCAAGTTTTCAATGGTTTGTTTCTTTTTAACCCAAGCAAAAGATAGAGACGATAGACTCTACATTAACCCCGGCCGCACATTATAAGAATTTCTGATCAGAAAAATTGTTATGCCCGCCCACGTCGGACCACCACACCGCACACCTATCAGAAACCTTCCGGGGAGTCGGAGTTTAGTACAAAATGTATAGTTGCGTAAAATATAATGCGTTCCAGCGGGCGTCCGGATTTTTCTGATCAGAAATCTTATAATGTGCGGCCGGGGCAATCCAGAATTAACTGTAACAAATGGCTACTTACTAATGCCTTCAATTAATGTTCCATAATCACGAGTAGGCAGTTGTATACCAGGGAACAAATCGGACAAAATACCAGCAAAAAGCAATGCATCCGCCGCAAGAAATTTTGGCAGGTTGCTATCGTTTAAGGCACATAATAATGTCATTTGTTCGTGCTGGTCGGGATTAGCTCGTTTAAGAGCACCGGCCATCACCTAGAATTTATTAGCTTCAATGTAAATTACATTAAATTCTATATTTCATACATAAATTATTAATTTACTACTTACAAGTACACTCTTCACAGCTCTCATACCGAAATCATAATGGTCTTGTTTGGAAAGCTGTTCGCTCGACAACTTATACATTTGAACCATTTTCTTTGCAAGACCTTTCGAAGATTCAAATCCTTCAGAGTACAAGATCACTTCAGCTATCAGGGCTGTTAAAAGATTTTGGTGAATCATTAGAATTTTTTAAAATTAAATAATAAACATTATTAAGCAATACTTTGAAATCTCACCATAATCAGGTACCATCATAGATATGGGACGAAATAGGGCTTTAAGGTTATCTGGCAATTCAGTTCTACCAGCATAACCTGGGTTCATGGTGATGAAAGCAGCGCATGACCTCACCAGCTTGATCTCACGTCCCTCGAACATGAATCTAATGAGAAAAAGTAGAGGTAACAAGCTATCGTTAACGAACTAGGCTTACAATTCTTATAACTTTAACGAAACTGCGATTCTTCATTTTCCATGAAAAATTCTTATTCGGATCTTTGTATTTTGGTAAGAATTTCAAAGAGATTTTATGGGTAGCGTAATTTTTAGGGTTGCGTACCCAAAGGGTAAAAACGGGACCCTATTACTGAGACTTCGATGTCTGTTCGTCTGTCCGTCTATCTCCAGGCTGTAACTCAAGAAGCTGGAGAGTTAAAATTTTCATAGATTATGTATTTCTGTTGCCGCTATAACAAAAAATTATTAAAAACAAAATAAATTAAATATTTAAGGGGGGCTCCCATACAATAAACGTGATTTTTCAAAAATTTTTTGCTAGGTATCAATGATGACAACAGGTAGGCACTTGAAATTTTCACAAAAGCCTTAATTATATGTGTACTTTAATAATTAATAATAATATTGAAATAAAATAAAAATTTAACATACAAAAAACACAATTTTTGGCCTATTTTTGCTCTGTAATTTTTGCTCTATAACCCTTCGTGTGTGAGTCCGACTCGAACTTGACCAATTTTTTATCATAATCAAATTTTATAAACGGTATTAATTTAACTTTACCTAGATTGCTTTGCAACTTTGGCGTTCCGTATAGTGATCAGCTGTTGAGCAATGACGGACAATACTTCGATGTCGATCCGGTTGAATTCATCGAAGCAACACCAAGCACCAGAAGTAGCCAGGCCGGAGAAGAAACGACCCATCATCTTGTAGTCCAGACCTGTGCGTTATTGTTGGTAAGTTAAACCATTTAAAAGAGGTCAAGTTTTACGACTTAAAATAAGCAACTTTCAGAGAAGTTGATTCATAGGCAGATGGGGCACCAGCTGAGTAAATTGGTCGCGTTACGACAGATCACGGCTAACATGCAATTAGCACATCCCGGCCAAATGTCGTAGGTCCATGATGGCCTATGAATCAATTATTTCTTCGAAGGTACAAACCTTCAGAACAGTTGAAGACCACGCACTGTATAGCTAGTGACTTGGCGAGGTCCTTTGTGGTCTCGGTCTTGCCGGTTCCTGCGGGACCCGCCGGGGCTCCCCCAAGGTCCAGCTGTAGGGCTCCCATTAAACACAGGTAACATCGATCCGTCAGAGGTGTTATAACTAGGACCCCTAAAGTGATTATAGAGTTAGTAAGTAGAACAAGAAAGACGTATTCGCAAAATACTTTTTCTTAAATATTAAATTTCACCTCCAGCTCCTAAATACTCATGTCCGTAAATGTATTGAGCGTTTGACATTCTCGCCATACAGTTATCTATGTCCTTCTCCCAATAATATCTGATCATTTTTAGCCATTCAAAGTCGGTTCTAAAATGAAAATATATTAAAATATTAGCATCACAAAATTAATATCATCTTTAAACTTTCTGTGCATCCAGGTTGAATTTTATTTATTTTATTTTTCGAACAGTTTGAAGAGTATTTTAAAAATTGTAAATCTGTAAGTATTTGAAAATGACTTACGCTTTCTGTACATGTTTTTCAACCATGTGTGTTATTGTGTCCCTAGCATGGACATCAACGGTAATCAGAGCACAAAGAACCTTCCTGAAAAGTGGACTAAGATCCTTTCTTGTAAGCGCAGCGAGATCGTTCAAATCTGAGACGCATTTTTGCTCATACTTTAACAGAGCAGTATCAATGCGCAATGGATTGTTCAAGTCGAATATTTCGTGGACTCCCCTGGCCCACATAATTTGAGAAACAGTTAAGACCACCTAATGGAAAAATAATAATTCTACGTAACATTAAGTAAATTTTTCTATATACGCGATTTATGACTCATCTGGACATAACATTGACTTGTAGTTAAGATAAAATTCTAATTTCAGCAAATAATTATTTATTCGGAATTCGGATCACCCTAATAACATGAGAACTTAGGTTTTACCTGATTTGGATGTAGAGGAGCCCAATCGACTCTACTACGTTGCATATAGTCCTTGAGTGCAAATTTCATGCAACGCTTAACTGACGCAAACATAGCTTCTTCGACTTTGCCTAACCAGTCTTCTACGTTGCCACGAGCTTTAAGACCCTAAAAGTATACTTGCTATCAAAAACGTGCTACTCATATTTTATGTGTCCTATAACTTACAGAGACTAAGGGCATGTTTCACCAGTTCCCGACAAGTGCCGGATAGGCTAACCACCACTTAACTTGACAGCTGATGGAGTATGGAGAATCTGTAAAAAAAGTAGTGGATAGCGACTAGCGTATCCGGCACTTTATCAGGAAGTGGTGCAACAGGCCCTAATAGTGGGAAAAACTGTAAGACTTAACTTTTATGAAAGTGACAAAATATATTGAATTGTAGTACTTACCTTACCCAAGTTGACTCTTTCACCTTCTGGAGACAACATAGCTATTATATCAGTAGTAAGATCTTCGGGTGCCGCGGTTTTTGCGAGTTTCGCTTGTAGGGCATCTCTTGTATGAAATGACATTTCTCGTTCTACCAAAGTACCGTCTTCAGTGATCTCCATTTCACTTTCAGGCAAACGAACGCCGAATTCCAGTTTGGCAATCGCATCGAAACATTTTCTCAAATGTGGTTGCACAGCATGAGGGTTGCGAGTCTAGTGTTACGTTAAAATAGTAAGATAAATGCCAATAATGAAAAAATTTCGTTTAAACATGATTATGATTACCTGCGCTAATATTTCCAGGAGTTCATCGTTCGACAAGAAGAAGAAACGCGGGAACGCCACACGTTTAGTTTCCAAGTACGCTTCTAGACACTTCATTATTTGATCTAACATTTCGTTGTTCCTTACAAACTCTTCGTAAAGTTTTGGTTGCGTAGCCGCTGGCATTGCGAGAGGAACCTGAATACATACAACAGGAAATTGAAAAACATATTTTGATCTGTTGTATATACCAGGATCTGATGGCAATTATTATTTTTAACAAAAAATTAAAACCGACTTCCAGGGTAAAAACAATAATAATTTGTAATGAACAAAAAAGTGTTAAATAATTCTTACTCTTAAAAGTGCCTTATGCATAATTCTCCTAAACCTCAACTATTTCTGTACACAATCTACATTATTTTGAAGACGGTACCAGTTATGAATGCTGAGTTCTATGACAAAATATTTTTAATATTTAAGACTGGTACCGACTTCAAAATAATGTAGATTGTGTACAGAAATAGTTGAGGTTTAGGAGAATTATGCATAAGGCACTTTTAAGAGTAAGAATTATTTAACACTTTTTTGTTCATTACAAATTATTATTGTTTTTACCCTGGAAGTCGGTTTTAATTTTTTGTTAAAAATAATAATTTCACTCTTTTAAGTGATTTATAAGCTGGTTTTCTGCACAGACTAATGTGTTATGCTTAGTGACTTTGGATCCAGGATACACTTTCATTATATTATGAGAACTCATTGTCTGATGTCACTACTTCAGAATTGCTTAAGCAACTCTAAGCATATACCACTGTGTACCTAATGTATGTATATGCTTATTGCTTGGCGTTAATCAAGCAATGATAAAATTAATGTTCATACGCCTGTCTTTAAGGTGACGCCTTGATAATTTGGCTGTAGCGATGTCCATTTTTCTCAGCAATGACCAAAGCTAAGAAATTAAAGTTCACTGTCAGTATTCATCATGTCTTTGTCTTTGAATTACCCATAGCATAACACGATTGGTCAACTTTTATAACACAGAATAATCAATCAAAAAGACCTCTGTAAAAAAAGGGATTCCTATTTTGCCAACAGAGGAGAGTGATATAAGCTTCCAAAATTTGTACATAAATTGGTTCTAGTATACACTTTAATTTGTCCATAGCTTCTATGAAATGTATTTATGGTTTTTAAATTACGCGACAAAAACCATTTTGTCGCTACGCCCTTTCAATTTTTTGCTGTTCCATTGCTTGTTTTCTATGAGAGGCCGGGCCAGCCTCGCATAGAAAACAAGCAATCTCAAACACATCCAACACGGTTTTTTACTTTAACATGGCGTCACCTTAAAGGCTCTAAAGTTTTCAGTGACTTTCTTTCTATCATTACACTCATGAAAACAACTCAACATTGCTAGATGACCCCCGCAACTTCGTTGCGCCAAAATTCGTTTATCGCGCGGAAACTTTAACTTTTTCCGGGGTAAAAACTATCCTATGTCCTTTCTCGGGATTCAAAGTATCTCCATGCCAAATTTCAGCAAAATCAGTTCAGCGGTTCGAGCGTGAAGAGGTAACAAACAGACAGACTGATAGACAGACAGACAGACACACTTTCGCATTTATAATATTAGTATGGATGCTCAAATAATATAACTAAAATCGTCCTTATAAATTTTAAGAATAACTAACCTCATAGATCTTATAATCAAATTGCTAACTTGGTAACCTAAACACCAAGGTCGAGTCATTTACATTGAAATAACATTATAATTTTTAAATCGTTCGACAAATTCGGGCTTTGTTCTTAAAGACGATTAATAGTAACAATAATAGGGTCATAATTAGATACTTCATGGTGTGGTGACCGGTAGTAGTGATGATGATGACGATGAATGTAACTTGCATGGTAGCATAATATGCTTTCAGTTCTTAAACCAACTCCGAAACCCCCATACTTGCTTTTTGGTAGCACATGCTTAGGATACTTCTCATAAAATCGAAATCCATATAAATTTGGAGGAGTTCCCTCAATTACTCACGGATGTATGTTGGAATGGTGGTGATGATGATGATGATAAATTAAATTTGCATAGTAGTATATGCTTTCAGTTCTTAAGACAACGCCGAAACCCCCAAACATGTATCTATAAGGAGTAAGGAGTTCTGTTCACCAACTTCGAACCATGGTATATCCTGGTGCAAAATCTTACTTTTTAGTTTTGGTAACATATGCCTGGAATACTTCATTTGAAACCAAAAAAACATAGGTTTCCATTTGAATTTTGAGGAGTTCCCTCGATTACTCATGGATCCCATCATCAGGTCACCACTTTTCTGAACATTGCTTTTTGGTAGCATATGCTTAGGATACTTCTCATAAAATCGAAATCATTATAAGTTTCCATATAAATTTGGAGGAGTTCCCTCGATTACTCACGGATGTATGGTGGAATGGTGGTGATGATGATGATGATTAATTAAATTTGCATAGTAGTATATGCTTTCAGTTCTTAAGACAACGCCGAAACCCCCAAACATGTATCTATAAGGAGTAAGGAGTTCTGTTCACCACCTTCGAACCATAGTAAATCCTGGTGCAAAATCTTACTTTTTGGTAACATATGCCTGGAATACTTCATATGAAACCAAAAAAAACATATGTTTCCATTTGAATTTTGAGGAGTTCCCTCGATTACTCATGGATCCCATCATCAGATCACCACTTTTGTCAAAATGGGACCTAATTGGAGTGAAACCTATTATAACAAAAGAAAAATTTTGAAAATCGGTTCATAAACGGCGGAGTAATCGTTGAACATACATAAAAAAAAAAAAAAAAATATCCACAGACGAACGTATAACCTCCTCGTTTTTGGAAGTCGGTTAAAAAGTGAGAAAATAAATTGACTCTAGCAATACCGGGGTAACTGGAATAAAACATTTTGATAGTTTTTTCCTTATAGCGATTAGCTGCTGATTCTGTGTGTAAAACATGCAAATATAAAAAATTTTCCAGTGATCAAGAATATTTTTTGAAAATCTGCCAACCAAACTTGCCATAAGATCCTGGTAGATTTATAGTAGACAATAAGACCGTTTCTATAATTTCAGTTTACCTTGGCCACTTTCCTCATAATATCTTTCCACGATTTGTCTACAATCGTGAACAATTTTGTTTCGTTAGGCAACTGCCTCTGGATATCTGGAGCGGAGAATATCACCATCAAATACATCCAAGTCTGTTGGCACGAATACCATTCCTCCTGTATATCAGACATATTCAATTTACATTTTCTGAGAATTGTTGTCGGTAGAGATGAAAAAACATTCACGTGCATTACCATTTTTAAAATATGACAGGATTAATTTATATAATTAACAGGGGAAGTACTAACCACAGTTTTAGAAAATAGGTCTAAATTCTTTGCCCATTCCTCGACTCGGCTTTTTATAGGTCCAGAGTTTCTAGAACTTAATATAGTGCTGACATGGATATTGCTTTCATCGAGACATGCTTGGATTTCATCTAAGCCACCCAATATGTAAACATCCCTTGAGTCTTTATGTAATACCACAGGAAATTCTAGAGAAGCCCACATTTCTTCAACCTGTAAATAGAGTTTTTAAAAGATACATTAAATGATATTATTATTAAAGCATTAAAGCCTATCAGGCACTGAAATGACTCAATATGAAAATTTCCCCAGGAAAAGTCTAAACAACTCGTTAGAATTTATTTTGAAAAACAAACCGTACTTAATCTGTATCCGATTTTTAAATTATTCTTCTCGGAATACATCTCGGAATAGATCATAGTATGTACAAACTAACCTTTTTGAGAAGTGCCTCCAAGCCAGCTTCCGAGCTTGCTTGACCAGCCACTTCCATCAACTCTTCAGCGTGCTGGAAAGCTTGCAGCTCCTCCAACATTTTCAGAGTGACTACTGTCTCTGGTGTAAACCTAGTTTTCAATATCTCCTCAACTTTCATCCAATGCCTGGGTTTTAAGGCTGGATTACGTAAGTAAGACATCACTGGCAGCTTAAAATTTTGTGTAAGATTTGATTAGACAAGATTTTAGCTATTTTAGCCATAAGTAGAAAATAAATTGAAATATACCTTCTCCTTAATAATATCTATGGTTTCTTTGCATTTGGGTACAGTGTTATTTTTAGGCAAACCTTTATCAAGTTGATTAAATATTTTACCGTAATTTATTGTATTGGTTTGGATATCTTCAATGTCTAATGTATTAAAGGGCACTTCGTACCTAAAAATATATTATAAAGTTTTTTATAATTAAAAATTTTTATAATTAAAAATATATTATAAAGTTTTTTATAATTATTTTTAAAACATCGTGCATCGTCATGGACAAAGAAATCAGTAAATGCGGTCTGCGGAGGATAACATACCACGATTGGTACAAATTATTCCATTCTCTAGATGATTTCCACAGCATTTGCCGTAGCTTCACATCGTTTATAGTTTCATCAAGTTGTTCCAGTCGTGAAGGTGGTATCTATAAAATCATATGCACAGTTATATAAAAGTTTAAAATATAGTTTTAAGTCGACCTTTTCTATACTAGAATCACCTTAAATATTTTCTGCCACTCTCGTATTTGTTTGTTTCTCTCCGAGCAAATGTTTAGCTGTTCCATCAATTCGTCAAGAGTTTCCATGACTTTCTCCATATCTGACGTATCATCGTACAGCCATTCTTGCTATAACGAAAGTGTTTTTTATTGATGTATAATTTTTCAGAACATCTTCCCTTAGAATAATAATTATTTGACCATCCTTTCTTAGTTCTACGTATCACAGTCATTTTTTCTAGTTTGATTCTTTTTCATCTCCATCTCTCTCCGTACTATCATATTTTAAGTATTAACTATAATCTACACTAAATAAAAAATGTTAATATACTTTACCGCGACTTGTTCTCTCAGTTTGTTGACTTGAATCATCAGAGCCATTATATCCTTGCCCACTTCGGTAGAAAACATATCAGTCAGCTTACCGCGAGTCTCCAAACGAGCATCGACGTTTGTGCGGAGAGTACTGAGTGCAATACTTAATCCTAGAAACATAGCGTTATATTTTACATAGTTTCGATTTATTCTTGTAATAGAGTAAAAGCATGGACCAATCATGTCTGGTCTCTGGTAAAAGTAAAAAACTTATATAATTTTTATATTTTTATTAATCTTTCAATTAAAAGGAGAATAATCGAGTGTATTATAAAATTATCAAGCTATTGATATCTTACCTAAGAAATCAGTTACGTCTTCTGGTGGTGCAGTAATATTAAATTCACCCATCAAATCATACAATTCTCTTAAATATTCCAGCTTTTCTTCTAGCTTACTAACCCTTTCTTCTAGGCCGTTGAGAAGAAAACTATATTCTACTAATTCACCGGCGTTCTCTGGTTCTCTAAATATGTCGTTGTTAACCGATTGTATACCAGCTAATATTTCGTCAATACATTCCCGCCCGATTCTAAAATAAAAATGGGTTTTGAATAGCAAATATTATAATTTTAGTCGCTTAACTAAAGATAGTTTATATTATTTGTAACTTACGTAGGTGTTGTAACATTTATTACGTCGAATAATCTCCTAGGATGTGGCCTGAAGAGTTCTTTAAATGGTTCTAGACAAAGGAAAATTAGCCCTAGAGGTTGGTAGCCAACGACATCCTCTATAGTTTCCATTTGTTTAACGAATTTATCACATAGCTTCCTCAATTCGTTAACGTCTCTTTCTTCTTTGATATCGTTAATGTCGATTTCGTTGGCTTCTTTGAAATTGTCCATAAATGTTTTCATACGTTTCAAAAATATCCACACGCATTCGAAAGCAGTTTTAAAAGCAATAGATATGTAATTAATGTTGCCTAACATGACTTTATCTTGATTCATTAGGAAATACAGATCTGGTGATTGTCCAGCTGACCACTCCACTTGCTTTCCCATGATCGTTGGTTGAACGAATATTTGCAAGCTCTCATCATTAAGATAGTTACGAAAAACTCTTACATGTTCATTCCAATAGGATGTGATTTTATCTATGTAGGAGTAAATTACTTCTGGACTGGGATTCAACTCTACTTCGCCAGAAGGGAGTACATACGCGTCTACTTGGACGAGTGCCCACTAAAATCAACATTTTCAATTTAATACACGATGAATATTATTTCGAAAAATTTAAAAAGGTTAGTTTTACAGAATTTCTACTAATTCTTTGAATTTTGCAATTATTTGATCTACGAGGAAAAGAGTGTCCTATTTTGTATGAGTAGAATCAAAGTTACCTTGCAAGTGTCAGTTACTCTAGGTACGACTTCTAAAACTTCATCAACATCAGTACCATTCAAAAGCTCATCTGATGGCATGAAACTGTCATGCGTACGGAGCATATTCGACATTGTTCGGTTCGATAATTTTGTCAAACGGTACAGCATATAATTTGTCATGTAGTCAGCAAGCTTTATAAAGCTGCGATAAACAAATTTGATTTTATAGCTTAATTTAATTTATCAATCATAAGTCAAAATTGACCATTTTAAATATTAGAATCTAGTTCAACTACCTACCTTATGTTCACCTAAACTTGAATCTACATATTACCTAGCAAGTCTCTCGCAATACTTTCTCTTGTTCGCCTTTTCAGTATACGACATGCCTCCTACCGGCTGCCCCCTTATAATCTGCAGTGGTGGTATGTTTCGGTCGTCGTATGTGAAGCCTTGTTTGAACAGAGCTTCGTGACAAGCCGTTGTGATCACTTCCAACACTATCGACCTGAATTCCGTCAATTTGCCCTGGATGTATTCTATGCGTTTCATCTACAATTATTTAACAGACATTTGAAATAGAGTAAAACATCATGGTGTGTTGTTTTCATCTGTTGCCATTTTTCCTTCCTTAAGAGCTCAATTTGCGCTACGCTAGATTGCTTTAGAAGGTACCTAAATTATACCATTCATGAAATTTATGAAACGCGGTTGATCATTAAGTATAGGTACATAACGACCACCAAATTAGACTAGTCACCTGGACTTCCACGAAATAGAAGAAAGCCGTGTCCATATCTCTGGAAACATCAGCGAAACTCTTCAGGTACATGTCGCAGCACATAGCCTGTATGTTGAGCAGCGCTCTGCCCAATACGGGTGTCAAGATGAACAGTTTCTTGGCAATCTTCTCTCGAGTCTTGCTGTATTTGCGGAACAATATCGACTTTCGCCACATGTAGAACGCCTTCCAGTAACGGTAGACTCGGAAAAATGTTATCTGTAATAATAATATTATTATGACAGGAGATACTTTTAGGAATATTGTGCTTCTGCTAGTATTAAAATCGCAGTTGCCAGTCAGACATTGAATGTTTATTCAATGCTTTTGTTGCCACTTATGACTCATAATTAGGTTAAGGTATGGCGTATAGTACCCTGTAATATAGCTAATTGCACCAGTCTAGGCTATCGCTAGTAATAGTAAATCCTCTCTCAAACAGATGAATAACTAGAGAGATAACATGGTCATTGGCACATGTTAAGGATTTACTATTTATTACCTACTAGCAATAGCCTAGACTGGTGCAAGTATCTATATTATAGGGTAAACTAAGCAAGTAACCTTTCTTTTAACGTACGTCAGTCAACTTCACGAATATGGTGTACTCCTGTTCCCAAGCGTCAAGTTTGGTGAACACCATTTCGTTTGTGAAATGAGTGACGCCGCAAGCGCTGATCGTAAAATAGTTACTTCTGTCGATTTCCGCATATGGTACCACCCTGTAAAAAGATATAATATTTTTTATGAAAACCCTGAAATTGTTTGCTGAAAATTAATGGGTTTGAATTATGATGCCTTTGCCCTTTGCCTCATACTAAAGGGTGCTTGCTGCTTTAAGGGGGCCTCGATAAATTGTCTGAGACATGTTTGAGGATTCTTGACCTCCTTTTGAAATTTTTAATTAGGAAAGTATCTCGTAACTCTAGGTGTAGCGAGATTTCATGGGCGACGGCAATAATTATTGTCCATTGTGTGATCCTACTCACAATACAGTGTGTAACAAAAATAAGTGATAATACTTTAGGGTGAGTACGTTTTCCTTGTAGAGAGTTCACTATGAAAGTAGCAGCGCTGAAAGACCAAAAATTTTTTTCACTTTTGTATGGGTAAGGGTCCGAGCGTCACGAGTTTCCCCATACAAAACTGAAAAAAAATTTTGGTCTTTCAGCGCTGCTACTTTCACAATGAACTCTCTACAAGGATGAAGGAACACGTACACACCCTAAAGTATTATCACTTATTTTTGTTACACCCTGTATATTAACCTATAGCCGCTGTGCGAGGTGGCCCACAATTTTGTGCCACCTCGAATGTCAGAAGTGAGTCAAAACTGGATAGTATTTAACTCTATGGAAACAGTGGGTTTGCGGGTTATAATTACTAATATGTCATATTATAAAACATAACCCTCCTGGCAGTCGGGTAACTATAGTGCCTTGCTTCATGGTTCGGGTATACATAGTACCGCTTCGGTCTCGAAACCTGCGGGCTTACAGCGCGGCGCGGCGGAGCGAGAGCGGCAAGAATTATATGGACAGGTAACTAACCGAGCAGCTTAGCACTCGAGGCGGCGCGGCGCGGCGGCGGCGGCGGCGGCGCGGCGGCGCGGCGGCGTACTAGACGGCTTATCCATATTATAAATCTTTACATTGTCACGCGCCGCGCCGCCCTGCCGCTCTCGAGTCTCGCCCCGCTGCCCGCTGATTTCGAGACAGAAGCCTATCAGAACTTATCACTTACTTGAGGTAATACGGCGTAAAGTGTACATTCTGGGGTTGGACGGCGTAGGTCATATACAGGAACCCGCCGCTCCTGTCTTTTCGGATACACTCAATGATTTCTTTCTGTGAAGTCACTACCGGTTTCACCTTCAGAGGGTCACCGGTGTCCTCTATCTTCACTTCTAGACTTGAGTCGGATTCCTTTATTTTAAATTTCTTCTTTCTCTCTATAACAAAGGTTTTGGGAAAATAAAAAAATATCCTTCTTTTATTATACCATGCTAACGCGGACAAAGTCGCTCAGTATAAAAAATAATTTGACAAATATTTAAATAATCAGCCAAATGCGAGTCGGACTCGCGCACGAAGGGTTCCGCACCGTTATAGAGCAAATTAACTAGGCCAAAAATTGTAATTGTACTCCCCAATATTTTATTTTATTCAAATATTATTAATAATTATTAAAGTACACATAATATATTAAAGGCCTTTGTGAAAAAAAAACGGGGGAGGGCCGTCGGCCGAGGGGGCTCCTATACAAAAAACACAATTTTTAGCCTATTTTTGCTCTATATGGCGGTACGGAACCCTTCGTGCGCGAGTCTGACTCGCACTTGGCCAATTTATTTTGTATTTAAAACTCAAATTATTTTGTTCGTTTTGTTGATTTCTTGTCACTCGCAGTCAGTCGTTTACTTAGTAATTACTAATTACTAATTATATAACCCAAATTAATTAATTATTTTGACACTTATAACTGTAATTTACAGTCACTCGTTTAATTAGTACTACCCTTTCTTTTATAATTAATACCAAGCTTTTAATCAGGCGATCCATCTGATCGTTTATATAGGGACCGTGCAGAAACTATAGAGGGCGTCGTAATTCGACAGCAGCGCCGCGATGCGAGTAAAAGACGTAACTTGTGAGTGACTTTGACTTCGCATTCTCCTTGACCCTGGCTAGTTTATGAGTGTTTTTTTATGTTTTACACTATAAAATGATATAATACTTACACTCCCAAGTGGCCACATGCGGCCGCGAGAACAACGACAGATTTCCAAGAATCAGCGATCGAAATATTAAAGTTAAAGACTAGATGACGCCCGCAACTCCGTTGCGCCAAAAATCATTTATCTCGCGAGAACCGTACATTTTCCCGGGATAAAAAGTATCCTATGTCCTTTCCCAGGGTTCAAAGTAAATCCATACCAAATTTCAGCAAAATTGGTTCAGCGGTTTGGGCGTGAAGTGCTAACAGACAGACACACTTTCGCATTTATATTATTAAGTATATTTTTATAATATTAAGGGTTTCTACTTTCTACCCGTAAACAAAGAACGGAAGAGAAGAAAAATGTATAAAGCTTATCTAGTTAATTAAGAAAATATCTGAAAAAGTAATTAATAGCATCCATCAGCATAGAAAGTAAAAACTTGAGAAATATTGCAATGAAATAATGAAGCTATGCAAAAATACTTATAATCTTACTGAAAATGCTTGTGGATTAATAAAATAAAACAAGTTCACTAAAATAAATGCTTTTATTTCATCAACCTTCTGCGATTCGATTGATACCATCTTCACAACTTTTGTCTATCACTATTTTTAACTAATTTCAGTCTGGACCTCATCAGTGCAAACACCATTTATGTATTCTTTAAATAACACACAAAGACTGCACTACTAATCTTTTTCCTACTTGAAGAATCATCCTTTTGAGAACCAACACTTTGACAAGATGGTTCAAGTTCAATACTATCCTCAGTGTTGAATTCCTGGCAGGACTTCTCCAAATTATCCTTACTTTTGATGCAACTTTATGCCAATTAAATGAGCGGTGCCTATGTATGTATATCAGTTTAGATGGAAGCCAGTTTGGATGTTTACTGAAAGAAGCAACGGTTATAGGTTATGTTCATATTGTGTTCATAAAAAATGAATTTACGGTTATAATCTACAAAATTCAGTGTTTTTACGAGTCTACACATAACATTCATGGAACTTTTTAAATACTTACGTATGTTTTTACTGCCTTTGAACCATTTCTTTCGTTTTTCAATTAGCAAAGGCATGTGAATACTTTGGCAGAAAAATAGTAAAATTTTACATCGTTCGATTTGCCTTTATATTTCTTGTATGTATTAGAACTTTTTTTCAATTTTCAATTCTTGAAAATACTAAAATTTTTCAAGAAATCTTATAATTTTCCGTAGCTTGAATAAAGCTTGACAGTAAAATTTTCGTAAAAGTTTCGGCTATTCGCCACTTGTGGCAGTGTCGTCGCTCTGCACGGTCCCTATAATAATATTATTCCCACGATTATTGTTTTTTTCTGCAAGTTGTCTGCTAAAACGGGACAATTTGGCATCCCAGAGATCATTTCGGGGACAACGAGGTCCGGGACACGTATGATGTAACTATAGGGACCGTGCAGAGCGACGACACTGCCACAAGTGGCGAATAGCCGAAACTTTTACTAAAATTTTACTGTCAAGCTCTAGTGAAGCTACGGAAAATTAGAAGATTTCTTATCAAATTCTGAGTATTTTCAAGAATTGAAATGTATTGTTGTATTCCCGGATGTAAAAGAAATATAAAGGCAAATCGAACGATGTAAAATTTTACTATTTTTCTGCCAAAATATTCACATGGCTTTGCTTATTGAAAAACGAAAGAAATGGATAAAAGACGGTAAAAATATACGTAAGTATTTAAAAAGTTCCATGAGTGTTAAGTGTAGATTAATAAAAACACTAAATTTTGTAGATTATAACCGTAAATTCATTTTTTATGAACACAATATGAACATAACCTATAACCATTGCTTTCTTTCAGTAAACATCCAAACTGGCTTCCATCTTAATTGATATACATACATAGGCACCGCTCATTTAATTGGCATAAAGTTGCATCAAAAGTAAGGATAATTTGGAGAAGTCCTGCCAGGAATTCAACACTGAGGATAGTATTGAACTTGAACCATCTTGTCAAAGTGTTGGTTCTCAAAAGGATGATTCTTCAAGTAAGAAAAAGATTAGTAGTGCAGTCTTTGTGTGTTATTTAAAGAATACATACCTAAATGGTGTTTACACTTATGAGATCCAGACTGAAATTAGTTAAAAATAGTGACAGACAAAAGTTGTGAAGATGGTATCGATCGAATCGCAGAAGGTTGAAATAAAAGCATTTATTTTAGTGAACTTGTTTTATTTTATTAATCCACAAGCATTTTCAGTAATTAATATAAGTATTTTTGCATAGCTTCATTATTTTATTGCAATATTTATCAAGTTTTTACTTTCTATGCTGACGGATGCTATTAATTACTTTTTCAGATATTTTCTTAGTTAACTAGATAAGCTTTATACATTTTTATTCACTCTTCCATTCTTTGTTTACGGGTAGAAAGTAGAAACCCTTAATATTATATTTAATATTATAAAAATATACTTAATATTATAAATGCGAAAGTGTGTCTGTCTGTTAGTACTTCACGCCCAAACCGCTAAACCAATTTTGCTGAAATTCTGTACGGATTTACTTTGAGCCCCGGGAAAGGACATAGGATACTTTTTATCCCGGGAAAATGTACGGTTCTCGCGCGATAAATGATTTTTGGCGCAACGGAGTTGCGGGCGTCATCTAGTCTTTAACTTTAATATTTCGATCGCGGATTCTTGGAAATCTGTCGTTGTTCTCGCGGCCGCATGTGGCCACTTGGGAGTGTAAGTATTATATCATTTTATATTGTAAAACATAAAAAAACACTCATAAACTAGCCAGGGTCAAGGAGAATGCAAAGTCAAAGTCACTCACAAGTTACGTCTTTTACTCGCATCGTGGCGCTGCTGTCGAATTACGACGCCCTCTATAGTTTCTGCACGGTCCCTATAAAAAGGGACAGTCCCGTTCAAAACGGGACGTCTGGTCACGTTGACCATACCTTACCTTCTTCAGAGCGAATTGGCTCTAAATGGAGTTTAGCTGGTTTGCGCTCTCTTCTATACCTGTTTTCTTGAGCCTCAGTGAATCCTGTCTGTAAAATATATTACAATTACCAAATTATAATTATTTAATCTCATATTTTCTAAGAAGCTATTCTGAGTGCACGATCACGAAAAATTAAACATGCTAGGTAAGTATCCACTATTAGTGCATTAAGTAAGAATTTGAAAACAATATTGGTTAGAAACATTCTTTTAGGGTTCCGTACCCAATCTTTTCTTTATAATGGTACGGAACCCATGTGCGTGAGTGTGACTTACTTTTGGCCGGTTTTTTTAATCACATGCATAAAATTTTACGCGAGTTCATATTTTAAAAAAGTATAAGATAATATAAGAATCATAGTAATACCAAAGGCTCCGGTTGTTTTTCAACAAACTCGATCTTTTCCATGAGTTTTTTATGGGGTATATGGAAAGGAATTTCATACTTTTTCCTGTAATAATAATAAATTTTAAATATCAAGAAATACGCGACCAAAAAAGTTATACATACTTATTTTAATAATAATAACAGCATATTATTAGTTTTCTTCCGAAGACGTATCACGCAGCGCCATCTTTTGGTGAGTAGCGTAATAAATAGGACATGCCCAAAGTTGTACTTGAAACTTCAGAATAATCTAAGGCCGGTATAAATAGTCAGTACTTAAGATGCGACACGCTCTCAAGACGCGGTTCGGCTCTGTGATTGGTCCAAATTTTGACAGCCAAAACCAATCACAGAGCCTGAACCGTGTCATGAGACCGAGATGCATCTTGAGTACTGACTATTTATACCGGCCATAGACATAAATACTTAAAAATCGATGAGAAATAATAATTTCAGGAACATTCAGATATTTTTAGGAATAAAAAATTAATACACAAGTAAAACGAAAACGTTAGTACCTATCACGGTTATGAATTCCGTGGTAGCTACTATTACCTTTTATACGAAACGGGAGCATTGTGAACATTTCTTTGCATAGTTTCTATAGCTGGCAAAGTTATATGACCTTTTCGCCTTAAAGGTTCTCCATCCATATTGAACATGATTTTATGTAGGTAATTAAAATAATATTATATAATTAATACTATATAAGTATTTATTTGATTAATATTTCAAATGAGGATCGCGAGCTTCGATAACAAAGAGAATATAATCACTAATCGATAAGTTAAATATCAGATACCAAATCTCCAAGGTTACAAATAAATATTTCAAATTTTCCCGATGCAGGGCGATGCTTGCACAGATTAGAGTATTATGATGCTTGAATGCAAGGTCGGCAGTACTACGTAGTTTACATACTCTCATGGGCGCATCGAAAGAAGCGTAAAAAAAGCTTTTTATTTATTTTGAAAAGCGCGAACGTTCCGCGCCTAGAGATTAGAGACGTGTTCTTTTCGCATCTCTTAAAATTTTCATTCGTTAATTTCAATTATTTTATTGCGAAAAAATAAATAATTATTTTTAATTTTTTAATTTTGGACACAAGGTTTTGGAGTTTGGATCAAAGTTTGGATGTTGATTGTTGAACTTTGAAGTGAACCATCAACCAACCCAAGTTGAACTATTGGTTGAAACCACATATATTCCGTGGTTGAAACTTGAACCTCAGAAAAAGGAAAGCTCTACCAAAATTGAGCTCTACCTACACTTGACACTTGACAGTTGACAGCTCCCTGGCTAAAAAAAAGATGGAGTAACAAGCAATGGTGTAGTGAACCGTACGTAGTGCGTATTTTATGAAAATTTTATTGTATTTTGAATTTAAGTGACATAAATAATTTATTAATATGTAATGTATTACTAAAAGGAAGTGAAAACATACACAAATTGTTAATAAATCCTAATCGTTTATGTAATGTGAGCACAGAATTATAAAATCGTTAGCATTTTGTATCAAACTCAACTTTCACCGCACTTGCTAGGTTTCGATTGGGCGAGATTGTTATAAATAGGTTGGTGTTTATGTAAAAACCTAACTTTAATATTAATAAAAGATGTACAATAACTGAAAATTGCAAAATAGATGACATCTGAAAAGCGCCCTCAGCCCTGTATTACCAGCTGCTTACGATATTTACTACCGTTTTTGCGTTGCGAAAAATCATCACATTTACGATACAATAATTTGTATAAAATATTTTACTTTGCTACGTTATTATTATGAAATGTTGATCATGGCAGAGGTTATATTATGTGAACAAGAGTCACACAAACAATTTTCATTTTTATAATTTTATGTAAAAAATGCACGTACTATAATGTTATTTCAAAGCACGGCGATCGTAAATACATAATAAAGATGCATGATATTCCAAATTTTAAATGAATTAGACAGTTGATAAACCTAATTAAACATGCCAATTTACTACAATACAAATTGCCACATTCATTGATGATTGATGCTGACGACCATTTAATCATAATTTTCCTCCTGTTGTGTTTTAGTTTGCCAAATGGGCTTACTTACCTAAAGCTATAGGCTTCATTTGAAGCGTAAAGTGATAATCGCTGGATGGCTATGTATTACTACGCAAGCAAATTGAATGAGGCTTCTTGTAGCGGGTGTCATATGAAGGTAAATTTGCTAGTATAACATTTTGCCTGCATCTCCAAATTATATTGTGTTAGCCACTCTTTTGCCACCCTTTTAATTTGACAATACAATAATTTGCTCTATTCAGTATTATCCATCATTATCTGCTATGGTATTCTAAATCTTCAGTACCTATGCCATTTTTGCTATTCTAAAACTACTATATTATTAATTCAGGCATGCAATTTTTGTAATTTTTCTGTTAAAAACACTTAAAAACTTGTTAATCTGGCCTATACAATAAACTATAACAAAGACTTAACCCATCAATCCCCAAGCGGCACCCGGCTGTCACATAACAGTTGAAAATCTATTGTGTCTGTGATTCCCACAATCAAGGTATTAACTGAGTATATGTAAGGAGTTATATTGAAATGTTTAATAGGTGCCACCTGCACCGGCTCAGCCTCCACCGCCTCCGCCTGTGGAACCAGCACCATTACCACCCGATCTTGACCTGATACCTGAAAATGGCCTATCATACTATGATGTAAGTTTTCATTATTATTATAGCCATTTTTCATCTGATTTTGAGCTATAGAATGTCTCGAAGATCAGTGTGCCTCTTGGCATAGGCCTCCTCCAGCCTTTTCCACTCTATTCTGTCTAGTCTCTTCTCCAACTATGATGTAAGTATACCACTACAAATTGATTGAGAGTTTAATTAATTTAAGACTTCTAAAAAAATTTTTTTAAGTGATTTCTTGCTAAATTTAGCTAAACTTTGAATGGTTTCATTGTCATTCTGAGTTTTTATTTAAGTACAAACAATTTTGCAGAGTGATGATTATTACTCCATGGTGAGAGGAAACAAGTTTTTGACGGAGACCGCCTGCAAACACATTGTAATGAATGGTGGAATCAATTTTGTCACTTCTCAGAAAGTTGAGACGTCACAGGTAAGTTATTTTTTTTATGTAACTGAATAGCTGCAAGTGGTTCTTAATATTATATAATGTCATGACATCCAAATTACTTTTTTGTGAACAAAAATATAATGTTTTAATCGAAATATAGTAGACCTGCGTTAATCCGACAAAAGTTTTGCACGGCCGTGTCCGATTAGAGGATTTGTCGGATTATAGAGTACTCCATACATTTTTACACGTTAGCTAGACATCGGATTATATGCACGATCAAAGTGCCGAAATATGCACGAAAAATGGCCGAACGCGCAAATTTTAAGAATTCCTTTGGGTGTATTGTAGAAGTCTTGAAACAGGGGTGGGGCCACATATTTGAAGTATTTTGATTTATCGTATATGATGATTTTAAGGTATTGAAAATTACCTAACTTAATAAAGATTGGGCAAAATAATGTTTATGTACCTAAATTAACCAGGGATAAGCATGTTGGACTACAAGGGGCGCCGGATTAGCGAGGGTCTACTGTTACATATAAATAAAAATAAAATAAAATAAAAATAAAAAAGCCCTTTATTCTGCGTAAGTATTTACAAAATTTTGTGGTTTAAATTTTACATTTTAAATCAGATCTCTTAACACAGTGTGCCTCTCGGCATAGGCCTCCTCCAACGACTTCCACTGTTTTCTGTCTTTTGCAACCCGTCTCCAGTATGGACCCGCAGTAAGTTTAAGCTCATCCTCATCCTGAGCTTAAACTGTTACATTGGCTTTAAGTAGATAATGTAGTAGAAAATTAGGTTCTAAACATAGCATTTATATTTCAGCTCACAGCTATTTTGGCACCGGGTGTAAAAACTATGACAGGTGGTATACCGTATGTTGAAGAGGTAGAGTACAAAGATGGTCAGATAGTGAGCGCATCATTTGAAACACTTGTCGATATGTTGAGACCCGGTACTGGCAAATCATACACCTTCACGTTTCTACTATGCTCGAGACTATTCGTGAAACCACATGAGCTATTATCAAAACTTTGCAAGAGATACACCAAGAACTATGATAAAATGGTGAGTGTTAATACAAATATTTGATTATTTTTCAACTGCACGTTTTAGTATCACATTTAATATTATGAATGATATTTTAACATGACATTTTAACAAGTTGTTAGCACTAACAGACGTTGTTGAAATTGGGCCTAAAGCTAGAATTTTTTTCTTAACCGAAATAGAACCGTTGCCTCACACAAGCACAGTGTGAATGTAGTATATTTTCAGGAGATGATAGATAAGGAGATAGCTGACATGGTGTCACTGGTTCGTGTACTCAATCTGTGGACCTCAATGTTTCCATACGACTTCCGCGACGACCGTGTCATGGCTATAGTGAGGAATATAACGCAGAGGTATGTGTACCTGATTCTACTGTTGTAATTGCATTAATACTTCGGTCCAGTCCGGATTTTGTCAGACAAAATCAAGCAGTGAGCTTGACTCAGAGATTGTGGGTTCCGATTCTCGCGATAGAAGCATGTTATTTCCAAGTTTGGTTAGGACAATGCAGGCTTGATCACCTGATTGTCTGACAAGTAAGATGATCCATGCATTGGGCATATAAAAAATCGGTCCTGCACCTGATCTCTCGCCAGTGACCAGTCGTATCGGTTTTCCATGCTACCTGGGTTATGAGAGTAAAGTTCGGCCAAACCTACGCGACCAAAACGACTGCGAAGCGGGAGCGTCTGCAATAGAGCGGGAATAATCTACGGTTTCGCACCATAGTCGCGCAGGTGTGCACACCAGTTTCACGTTGAAGACGCTCGCGTCCCGTCTTACCTTACTGACGCGTAGGTTTGGCCGAAGCCTAAAGAAATAGGAGAGTGCTCTTGTGTACTGCTCACACACTTGGGCACTATAAAATTACTTCTGCGTAATTGGCCATGTTTCAATGAAACCAGCCACTGTCACCGAAACCGGCGTGGGAGTTAATATTGTAAGATAGTTGAATCAACCTAATTTTACAGATGTGCGGCAGAACATATGTCATCTGTGCGCGTGGAAATGTCAACGATGCTCGAGAAATTGCTGGACAAACTCACAGCATTGGAGCAGTACGAAGAGACGTTGGTTGATATTCCTCACGCCACCAACGTCGATCAACTTCCCATGGTGAGCTTAGACTTACTTTTTTTATTGCATTTTTTTAAGAGCCTATACTATCCCACTGCTAGGCAAAGGCCTCCCACAAGCCCAAGGTCATCCATCTGTATCGCTCTAATGACCAGGCCATTACATAGCTTTAACTGGTGCACTGCACAGTAGTGCACTGGTATCACTCACATCACTACAAGTGGTATAATATGAAATAATATATTCTGAGGGTGTTTGACTAAAGATTATTTATCTATTTACTTGCACAGATTAGCTAACTTTAAAAGGTTAACCAAGAAACAACACTGTTAAAATATAAACCCTAACAAAATACCTCAGAAACTGAGCATTTCGACCCGTATGTATGTAATGTTTCAAGAACTGCCCAGATTTCGTATTTCATTTATTTTTATGTTTGTGCTCTCATATCTCCGGAACTACAAGTCCGATACAAGTATTTTTTTTTTGCTGCAAGTTTCATCAAAATTCATTGGTGTTAAATCGGATTCATTGCAGTCGGATTTATCTTTTTAAACTACTATATTACAGACAACCAATATATATTATAATAATAAATAAAGTTTGTTGGCCTACCCTGTGGTAGGCTAACTGAAAAAATTGAAGGCATGTTTCAATTTACAAACAACAACTTTTTTAAATATCTATTATCTCATTTTTTCTTCATTCCAGGGTGACATACTAACACTTGGCCTCACACCGGTGGAGCTAGCTAATCAGCTCACCATAATGGAACTACATCGGCTGTCGTTTGTTGGTCCCGAGGAGTTTGTCCAAGCATTCGCACCAGTACAGTCTACGCAGTCAACATCTGGCAAAATTAACATGCACCACCCCGAAGCTAAGAGCACAAGGAATTTAGAGGCCTATGCTGACTGGTTCAACCGCCTCAGCTATCTAGTTGCAACGGATATAGTCAAGGTGCGATTTGAAATGCCTGCACTCTCAATGTCTGCTTCTTAATTTTTCTTTCTTGCTCACATTGAAAATATTGCTCTTGAAAATATTCACCTGCAATTGAGACCATGAAGGTTTCAATTGCAGGTGAATATTTTTAGTACTTACTTAGTATAATATGCAAATTCACAATGCGATTGAATTGCGATTGTTTTTAAGGGCGTTTTGGGGTTTTTATATCTCACATTATGTTTCATCAGAAACTCGAATAATGCGTGGGAACCGCACATCTACATTATCATTTTCCTTTCTTGTTGACACTCGCAGCTAAAGAGTGATTAAATTGCCAGACACCTTAACATGTATATTGTATGTATATTATTAGTACTGCTAATATTATTAATACAAAATTACACTACTAATTATTATTGAGCTACCTGCCACAATATATCTCTATGGGTCGCTGTGATATCAGGTGACCTCCTCCTCTGCTCTCCGGTCACATAAATAAAGTTATCAAATACGTCCAGGGTGTGAAGAGCAAATACCGCGCGCGCGTGCTGGAGCAGTGGGTGATGACGGCGCGCGAGTGCTTCAACCTCGGCAACTTCAACTCGCTCATGGCCATCATCAGCGCACTCAACATGGCGCCGGTCGTCCGCCTCAAGAAGACGGTGAGTGTATAGTGCTATAATATAGCGAGTCGGAGCAGGGGGTGATGACAGTGCGCGAGTGCTTCAACCTCGGCAACTTCAACTCGCTCATGGCCATCATCAGCGCACTCAACATGGCGCCGGTCGTCCGCCTCAAGAAGACGGTGAGTGTATAGTGCTATATACCGTGCTAGAGCAGCAATTTAAATATAAGTTTACGCATTACGCATGCACCAGCACCTTCAATGCTCAATTTAGGATCGTAAGATAAATTTAATATCAAAAGTAAGAATTATTATTTATATAGATATCAGATATATTAAATTTAATATCGACGAGACGACAAACTTAAGTTTGGTAAAGTCAGTTACAAAACCATTTGACACAATATGATTTTCTGTTGATAAAGACTAAAGAGTATCTCAACTACCAAGCGGTAACCGGCTACCGCGCCATTTGCTTTGCGCCGTTCGCTCAAACTATATTATAATACATATGTCAAAGAACATAACAAATTAAACTTTTTCATACAAAATTAGTCTGCAAGTCAGTGAAATACGCTAGTTAGTAGTTAATCGAATTCCATTCGATCAAAATCTCGAATCAGAGCGGTAACCGGCGGCCGCTTAGAGTTTGAGTGAATGGCGCAGTGCAAATGGCGCGGTAGCCGGTTACCGCTTGGGAGTTGAGGGATTAGTCTGTCGGTTGGGTATGACATAATCAGACCAAATTACGTTGAGCGGCATCTGCCTATGAATCAACTTCTTCGATAGTACTATGAAGTGGATAGTAGTAATGATTGATCATGTTTTAGTGGAGTCGAACGTCTGCGGTGTGCGGCCAACAGCTGCGACAGTTGGAACTGTGCGTCGAGCCTAGCGGTAATCATGCAAGGTAAGCACATGGTTACACCAGCGGCATGCACAGGATTTTGACACTGGGTATGCGTAATGCGGCGGTATCGGTTCAGTAGTTTTAGCGTGAAAGCAAAACAGAGAGAAACGGACAGACAGAGATACTTTCGCATTTATAACGTTGGTATGGCTATGGATTGAAAACTACGTTTTCTAATCAGAATCAGAATCATTTATTTCAGGAAATTGGTACATAAGGTGTTAAACTATTAGTATGATTAGTTGATTACGTTCAGTTATGAAGAAATAAATAATAAAACGCCATCATGATCATATTGAAACTACAATGGGAATTCATTTCATCGATGTTTCTATGGAAATTAGATATTATTTTGCCTCATCAAAATGTAGCCTATGTCCTTTCTCAGGGTCTAGACTAACTGTGTAAAAAATTTCATTACAATCGGTTTAGTAGTTTTAAAAAAAAGTAGCGTGAAAGCGAGACAGACAGAGATACTTTCGCAATTATCTGGGTGCACGGTAGTGCACCCGCCGAGACGAGCCAAGCGGAGCGCAAGGACACTTACCTTTTCTCGAAGTATTTCGTCGTTTTTTTTTAACCCTCATAGAGTTGGTTTCCGATGTACCAGATAGTTCATATCCCCAGGATATGATGACAATAATAGACTAAATAACAGAAACCAATTCTATGAAGGTTCGAAAAAACGGCGAAACACTTCGAGAAAAGGTAGGTAGTGCCCTTGCGCTTCGCTTGGCTCATCTCGGCGGGACACTACCGTGTCCCCAGATTAAACATACAAAGTCTCAATTGAATAGCTACTGACGGTTTCACTTCGATAGATTACAATCTACCGAATAATAACACGTTAAATTGTAAGCAGTATGTTGCGGTTCACAATCTTTCGACCGTTCACAATCTCGCGATTTATAATCTAATGGTATTTACAATCTTACGGTGACATATACAATATACATCCTTAAGAATTTATTAATATCTAAAATACACCGATTTTGTCACAGACTCACTGATTATCATCGAAATGTACAAAAAATTCACAAACTTATAACATTCACCCTCCATCCCCTAAAATGGGGGGAGGGCGGAGCTTTATATGAGACTTTCACCAATTTTATGAATTAGGACATGAAAGTTTACACGGGACTGTAGACTGTAACTAAAAAAACTTTAAATAAGTACCTAAGTATTTACAAAAGCCAACTTACAAAAGGAACTGAAATTCCACCAAAAACATTTCTTGTAAAATGTTGCCTCGACAACCACATAAGGTTTACACTTTACCCTGTGAAAAAGATACGAGATCTCATGTAGAGCCAAGCTTCTGAATCTACATTGCCTAACTCTACTGACCCTAAGGCCTAACTTAAACAAATTCTACATATCAGTAAATATGTATGGTTCGGCTGTTTCGTTACTAACTTCAGATCAGAAACTAAATATGTATTCGCATCACCTCCGTGACGGTAGCGAAACGGCGAAGGCGAATTATATTTTATTTTATTTGTAGTATTTGTTGCTATACCGGCAACAGAAATACATTATAATTTGTGGGAATTTCAACTCCTTAGGGTGAAGCCAAACGAGCGTAATTTTTGAGTCGTGAGCCGCAGAATTTCTGCCGGACAGAATTTCTTGTCATACAAATGACAACTCATTTTGAGTCGCCGTGTGAATCAAGAATGACTTTTGTATGAAACTGAATGCAGCAGAATTCCGCCCGGCAGAAATTCTGCGGCTCACGACTCACAAATTACGCTCGTTTGGCTTCACCCTTAGTCCAGTCTTAGTAATAGGGTCCTGTTTTTACAAATCGCACGGAATTAAAAAAACAATAACTTTGACACTTCGTCGGATTCATGTGTAAAGGTGATTTTAATATTGTCTGTAAATTAAATTTCAGCTCACAAGGGTATTCTTTGAAAGTACACCTCTTGTAAGAGTGCAGTGCTCTATGATTATTATTCTCCGACTTACTCTAGCCAGTCTTGTCAATAATTATTATTTAAATGCTACGAAAAATAAAAATTAATTAAATGTTATTAATTTCGTCTGCAAGCTTATTAAGTTCTATGGTATCCCACGCAAAAATGTTTTTAAAAGAATTCTAAAGGATACTTACTGATATTCTTATTAGACTCAATTGATGAGTATCTTTAACTTCAATACAAAAATACCAAAATAGATCATTCGTTTTTTAGCATTGATTAATTTCTTATATTCTGAAAATAGATGAAAAGTAAGGAGGCTGTTTATCACTTATGGTATCTTTACTACCGTGCGGAATACAGTTTTACTTAAGTACTTTTTTCCCAGGTACCTAGTACATAAAAAAAGCGGCCAAGTGCGAGTTGGACTCGCCCATGAAGGGTTCCGCAGCAGCAATAAGGTTTATTTTAATGAAATTAAAAGATTTTTGATTTATTTTTATATTTCAGTCGATTTAATGAAATTTAGATTAAGGTTTACCATTTATGACGTATAAAAAAAACTACTGGCTAGCTTTTTTAGCAAGTACGATTAATTTACGATAAATTATCGCTAATGGGCATTTAACAATGTTAATTATTATTACTAATGCTATTTTTACTAATACTATTTCCTAACAGATACAGAGCGGCCCTAGCGGCGGCGCCTACAGAGACCGCAGTGCCGCTTTTATCAGTCACATGCAGAGATCTACACTTCGCGAACCAAGCGTCTCCTACCAAGTACGTATCGTCCTCGATTACCTGGCTAGAGGTAGGCAGGTAGCTGTAGGCAATAAGTAAAGATTGATTCTACTATATTTTAAAATATTATCATGCCTTATTTGAAACGGTCTGCGTTACATAGCAGAATTGAGAAACAGTTATACAAAAGAGTAAAACAAGTTCTGAATATTATTATGAATATTTATGTTATATCAATGTAATTAACATTTATAATGTTGTTACTTGTTACTAAACTTGTTATAGAACTTAACACTATAAATGTTAAAAACATTGATATAAACAATATTGTGAGCTGGCTGCCAATTGCCACTCGTATTTCCACAAGGTCTTGCTGCCGTACGGTTTCTTTGGAATCGAGAACCGAACCAGCTCGATCTCGAAGCTTTTGCTACTTTCGACATTATATTATTATAATACTAGCGCAAAGTCGTGCTGCGGCTCAATTTGAAGCCAACTAAACTCGTAAATCAAAATAGGCATGATGACTCATATTTTTTCTTATTAGTAATTGAAAGACCCTTAAAAACTAGAAACATCGGTGAAAGAATGACTCTCATAGCTTAAAAATTCACCAAGATATGACAATTCAAAAATCTCATAAAATAGATCTGCCCGAAACGCTCCATACAAAATGCTACTCGATTATGACGTCACCTTAGAGTTGTTTGTAGGCGTCGCGGGAGATTTTTGTTCGATAGTTGTATTAACTATTTCGTTTATGAAAGTGGTTTCATTACAAAAGTTGCTTTAAATTACATATATTATCGAATGGTATACAAATTAAATTTAATCGAAAAAAATCGACTTGAATAATATCCAACTTTGAAGGCGCATAACATAAAAAATACAAAAGCTGTCAAGCTGAAATTTTGGAAACACATTGTTACCGTCATTTCTTTATTTTAGTTACAAAAATCGCTAATCTTTGACCTTGTCATCATTCCTATTGTATCAGTTTTGGGGGTAAGGCTGTAGGTATTTTAACCGACACTTTGACAGACTGGCCGGCAACCGGGTGAACTTCGAGAAACTCTCTCTACTTGCGCGTCACGTGAATGCGCACCTCGCCGGGCGCCGGATGTGCGACGCCACGCCCCCCGCGCCCGCCCCGCCCCGCCCCCGGCCGCCCGCGTCGCACTTCCTCGCACGCGCAACTCTCACAGAGCAAGGTGATTACTGATTATAGTCAGGACAGGTGGCACCAGCGGTCATTGACCTTTCTAGTCTAGGAGCTATGTGGAAAATACTCGCACTGCATTCGGCTACTCTCACAGAGCAATGTGACTATAGTCAGGACAGGTGGCACCAGCGGTCATTGACCTTTCTAGTCTAGGAGCTATGTGGAAAATACTCGCACTGCATTCTGCTACTCTCACAGAGCAAGGTGACTATAGTCAGGACAGGTGGCACCAGCGGTCATTGACCTTTCTAGTCTAGGAGCTATGTGGAAAATACTCGCACTGCATTCTGCTACTCTCACAGAGCAAGGTGACTATAGTCAGGACAGGTGGCACCAGCGGTCATTGACCTTTCTAGTCTAGGAGCTATGTGGAAAATACTCGCACTGCATTCTGCTACTCTCACAGAGCAAGGTGACTATAGTCAGGACAGGTGGCACCAGCGGTCATTGACCTTTCTAGTCTAGGAGCTATGTGAAAAATACTCGCACTGCGTTCTATTAACTTAAAATGAAACAGACTATTTTCATCGGAAAACGTTCTGGTAACTCTTAACATGATAATCTCCAACTATATTTTATGAGTTTGAAGTGATATAATTCATACTCAGTTCACATCGTGTATGCAAAATATGATCTCGCACAGACTAGAAACATCCTGTCACTTTCATTGTCAATCGCGGATTTTATAAATTGCTTATTGACCGCTTCTGACAGAATTCCGCGACCATGACAGGATGTGACGTCACGATCTCTAAAACATTGTGTGTGACAGTGACATTTCGATGTCAAACCCATACAAAGATTTTTGTTGTTTGGAGTACCGTGACGTCATAGCGACGCCATGATGACCTTTAGCTCTTTAGCGGGAAATTTTAAGACGAAATTTAATAAGTACTTAAGTGTTTTTTTTTAATTGAAATAAGAGTGTATTTATTTTTTAAATATATATTTTTAGGTGTAACAAATGTACATCTGTAAAATAAAAATATTTCCTAATATTTTACCCACCCCTATTTTGCAACTTACGAAACTAACTTAAAAAACAATTAAAAGAAAAATGTTTCATTTTAACATAAATTAACTCATTGTTGTATACATTTTCAGCGCTTGAAATAACTTCATTCGAACGCGAGCCACCGGTGGACCATTTGGAGAAAGAACGATTGAAGCGCTTAAAGGGAGCCGCATAAAGGTTTTTAGTCATTATATTATATCGTACATCTTTATTACAAATTATTTGCATTACTATGGATTTGTATCTGAATTACATAAATATTTAAAATTTAAAAATTCATATTTGTTCAAAGTATTTATATAATAATTGTGATTTCGATGTTTTAGTAAGGTGAGAGCCGTTTTTGCCAAATTTTTATACCATATTTTATCTCGTCGTCATAACGTTAAAATTCATCAAAATGTATAAATTACACGTCTAATATACAATAATCATAAAATGAGTAATTACTGTAGGCAATACAATGCATGGAGGATCTAGGTTGATTATTCATATCTAGTTTCTAGTCGTGCTGTTTTACCGATCGTCACTGCGAAACAAAACTCGGCGACACTAGCTGGCGCTAGTAGTTTCACACATCGATAAAACAGTCTCGATCGTCTTTACGAAAGTTGAATTTACTATTCATGCAGAAGAGAATTCTGCCCCGGTAACTAACCTCGGTAACTACTACTATTAATTAGTACGTTTGTCTCAAAAGTTTTAACTCTCTTAAGTAAAAATATCTTGAATCTCAATATTTTATGTTGATGTATAAACGATGATTTTATATAACATAAATATTTTATAAATAGAACACAGAAAAGTGTGTTAGACTATATACTACTTAATGACTCATAGATTACGGTACGAAATATTATATGAAGCTAAATAAGTGATTTATTTATTCTAAAATGCAGTTCCCACTTCCAACATGATGCATCATATTTGGATAGTTTCATAGATATTTAGTAGCAAATAATCTATAGCAGATTATATTGTGTCCAACCTTAGTACCTTATCCCACCCACCTAATTAATAGAAGTAAGTGTTTAATATTTAATTGTATTATATGTAGTAACATACATTCGCATTTTCAAATTTCTAGATGTCGTTTTAAATGTTTTAATTAATTACGGTTTTCTGGTCAAGTTTTAAAAGAAGTGCTATTTGGGAAAATAATACTCGCAGTCTTAATATTTTAATGATGAAAATATACTTTTATCATACTGACAATGTCAGCCTCGAGTGTAAAAAATTATGTAGGCCGCTTAAAGTTTTAAGATTGCTCGGAAAATCTGGAGGCACAATTGGCGCATGTGTACAATATTTACTAACAACATAAGCTACCAAATACGTGTCGCTGTTTGATGACAGATCTTCCAATATCTCACTTAAACAAATGGAACAAACAATCAAACATTGCGCCTTCCCCGTATATTTTGAGCTATGTTAAAGTTGTGTCGGCTTAGGTCTGAACTCTGAACTAATTATGCTGTTATGAAGTAACTATTTTGTTATAAATAATCCTAATAAGATGTCTCGCAAAAGATTGAAACGTACACTAAACGCTTAAGGCCTAAACAATAAATATCTTTAATATATTGGTCTAAAAACTTAAATTTTGCCAGAAAACTGTATGATATACCTATGTTTAGCATTTTATATCATTGTCTAGAGCTTTTTAATACAATTGTTCATTATTCATATTAAATTTTATGAAACATAAATTCAATCGTATATGATATAGAATAATTATTAGTCGTCGTAATTGAAAACCTATTGAGATAGAGGAAAATAAATTCTATGAATTTGAAATAGAATAGGTACAGTAGTAGATTTGATCTACACGACAGTATAAAACCAGTCGTCACTAGATGGCGTTTTTAAATATATTTTTTCTAGGTAAAACAGTTTTAACCTAGAAACTCACCTAGAAACTTTCAAATTTTTAAGCACACATTTTTTGATGATTTTTAGAGTTTTATCCTACTTATTTCCTAATAATATCCGTACTATGTCGTTCGCATTCAAGGGCATCTAAGATTTGGGATTAAATTTATTTTTTATTTATTAATTAGATTAAATTTTGGGATAGTTTTCATGAGTTTTCAAAACAATAATGTTACGAATTTTATGAAATTAAGAAGACGATCTTTAATAATTAGTGCAGAAATTATAAAAAAATGTCACATGAGTGATACATTGCATCTTATTTCAGGTAAACAGTCTACGTTATCACAAAAAATCGAGCTATTATATTTTTGTTCGAAAGAATCGAAGCCCGCATACAGACTAAACAAGACGTCCGTGGCAAATGAAAAAATAAACAATAATACGAAATCATAATAAATAGTATTATAATAATTAAATAATGTAGAAAGGATACCTAGCTGTAGTTTATACATTTCGCTCAATATAATAACTACGGATCGCATAAAATATTTTATACAATTTTTATTTGAAATGCTCAAACCGATATTATTAAAATATTTATAATAATGTTGAAAATTTATAATTTTGGAAATTAGACTTTATTTGAGGCTATCGATAAAATAAGTTTTATTATTATTTAGAAAGTAATTTATATTGATTACTTTGTGTGTTTTGAATCACTTTTGATTACATTTAAGAGTAAAGTTTAAGATTTTTTAAACTTATATTAAGGTCCGGGGCGTCTTTTAGTTTAGAAAACTTATGGGGATGCTCATTTAATGCTTTGATAAGGGAGAGAAGTATGAGATGAGAAAAACATACTGTTCAACAAGTTAAACATTTTTACCTATTTCAATAAAGTGCATTGAGCTGCAGACGTGTATTAAGTTTCAACTTCACAGTTTGAAACTGCTATCCCTGATTTGTTTTTTGAAGTCATGAGCACTCACGGAGTCGGCGCCCCTGTTTATGTCCGAATGATATGTCCTACGTTTTGGACTTAGTTCATCTTTTACTGAAGTTCCTTGTACCTAACACTTAACAGTATTGACAGCACGCCATTGTAAGAATATCGAAATTTTTATGGAATCGTACATTTTCCAAATGATCTCAATTTTAGTGTGTGAGTGTTTTGGTGTGTCGCTTAGTTTTGTTTATATAATGCGTTTATGTCAAGTGTTTTAAATAATGTCACTTAGTTTTAAAGATAATACTACTTAACCGTATTTTTATCCAACTGTAAATCAGAAAAGTTTTAGAAGCATTTGTTACTATGATTATAAATTATATTGCAATAATAATTTGGGCTTCAGAATTACTTGGTGTACTTGGTTAACTACAGAAATATTTAAAAACTTGTCACACGTTTAGAGCGTTCACAAGGGCCGTTTTCCCATACAAACGTTGTCCCCTGTTTCCTCCCTGGATAATGCCGGTAGAGTTATAATTTTTTTTCTTGAATATCTATGGCCACTATTAGCATATCCCTATGTTTTCTTTCTTTTCATAATTTAATAATAAAAAAAGATATGAACGTTCAAAAACCCAAAAAAATGGCCAGATTTTCCGCTGTGTTCAAACATCCAGAAAACAAATTTGGCTGGATTATACAAAAAAAAACATAGAAACACAGCTCAAGCCTGTCTTTAATCTTTAGTGAAAAAAGTATTAAAATCGAAAGTTTTGGAGCAAGAATCAGGGAACAACGAATCGTTGATTTTCTGTTCAGATTTCGTTAGGTTAGGGAAACAGCAATATATTTATAAAGACTTATTTTTCATTTCTCTAGCCCTTGGTGTATCCTCTGAAAGTGGCGAGGAATGTGAAAAAAGTGGTTTCTCTATTTTTTTTATTATTATAGAGAACTAAAACATAATATACACGATCATAAACTTGGATGTACTGAGTTTTATAATGTATACGACATGTATTTTGAATTCTATGAAAGGATTACATTTCTTTGAACGTGAAAGAACCCTCCTAACAATTTAAGTGCTTCAAGAACCTATTGAAAAAAATTTACCCAAGGCAACCTGATGAATGTGTAGGCGATGAGTTGTCTGGCCAATTCATCTACATATTTTACGCCTGAAATCTTTCTCTTAAATCTCTAATTGCTGAAAAGAACATTAAAATATGTTAAGTAGTTGCCAGATCTAAGCGAAACGATCATTGTAGGTATATTGTATAAATCTTTTTTCTGCAGATTGAAAAATCGCTCATTATGTTATTCTAACATATAGAGGAAACCTGCCCAAGGCACTGCCAGATATGTAGAAAGTTACAGTAAAAATACTGCCGGGAGTCACAAGTACCTGTTCATATTTATTTAATAAAGTAAGGCCTGCTTTTGCCTGTCTGGTTAAAGGTAATCGTTTATCAAATCGGTCACCTCTCTCGGTTTTCGAAGAAACGAAAGAGAAAGCATATTTTTACGATTAGCAATAACCTAGACTGATGCATGTGGGCCTAAGAAGCATAATAATATTATGGTTGTGTTTGCTCTCTTCATAATTTGAAATACATTACACGTACGTACTGACTACTTTAGTGGACCAGTCAGCTTAAAATATTCGTTGAGAGGTTCTCAAGAAATCAATGTATATGAAAGAATCAAAATATATTAATACGCAATAGACATATTATGTATAAAATAATAAGACTTAAAAACAATCTTATTGCATTCAATACGTACAAAAGTCTGTCGTTTTTGAAAATGATTTTTATTATTTGGTAAGGCTTAGTTTTACGTATTCATACGTAAGATTGTATGTCATTGTGTTTTACGTTTCGGTGTAGCTGCTATTTTTAAGCGAATGTTATACTTAAAATGATGTTTTAGTGTGTAATTAAATTGCCATGATCTAGAATTAATTTTAAATTATTTTACTTATAAGTTGTGAAATGTAAGCACCCGGTTTTGAGATTTGCCTGTATGCTTTGCCGTGATAAGTTTTCTATTGTAGTTTTTGTAGTTTAAAATTGCAAAAGTACTTAAATACTTACTTAATATGATATTTTGCACTACAACAAAATAGTTATTATGTGTTGAAGCATAAACACAGCGTCGATATGAAGATTGCGCTTGTAAACTGTCATAAACTTACCTTAATTGTCTCTACTTACTGACAATTTTCTCTGTTTGCCACCCTTGATCTCAGCTAATATGTTTTGGCAACACTAGCTTCTCCGCTCATAGTCTTCACCAGGAAGTTCTTCCTGCGACGCTGTGTTTATGCTTCAACACATAATAACTATTTTGTTGTAGTGCAAAATATCATATTATGTGTTTTCACATAAACACAGCGTCGATATGAAGACCTGTTTGATATCTGCTGGTGACAAAACACAAAACGCTATGTGAAATAACTTTATTACATTTAGTATAATATCAATATCATACCTAAATGCAAATAATAATAATTGCAACAACACAAATGTTATAAGGAAATAAACAGTATATATATTATAAGCATAAAATAAATTCCCAAAAGACAAACTTTTATAATATGTCCTTTTGGCATATTTAAAACAACAATTAGTAAAATGAGAGGTAGTGGGCAGTAGCAACTCTCCTAGGGTGGGCTGCACCAACTTACTTTAACTATAACTTCAACTTTAACCATAACAAAAGGTCAAATGAACTATCAAATCCCTAGTAAAAGTCTATTATGGACGCCATATTTGATGCTAACCTTAACTTAAACTATGCCTCTGGTGCAACTCGCCCCTACAATTCCTATTTTAACCTCAATTTAACCCACTTAAATTGATTCCTGAGGTCACAATTAAAGCTTTGTAGGTAATTTTAATAATACCCAATAAACTTGGTTTATAAGTTCCAATTAGGTACTTAATTATTATTATTTGGTAGTATTGAGAAAATAGTAAAAAAAATCTGTTATTACTTATGCCAATTTCCTAGCTATACATTTTTTTTTTTTTTTTTTTTTTTTTTTTTTTTAGGTGATTCACCTCTCCAGCCTTTCCTAGGAAGTAATTACTGGGTGATTATCTAACCAACCTGCTGAGGTTACCTTGGATCAGTAAGGCAGAAACTCCTGCTTTCTCATGTAGTTTTGCTTTTTTAGGCAACCCGTTATTACCGTTCTGGATATCAGATGTGGTCTGGCCAATGAAAAGTTAAAACTAAATTGTCTAATATTTCTCTTCTGTACTTAGACATTAACTTCTGCAGTCACTTTACGGGGCACAGTCCTTTATCCAGATGTGGGCAACAAACTGCCCTGCCTACAGAGATGCTAAGATAGGCTTCTGTAATTTTTATAGAGCGCCCCCTGACCAGGAGCTAATAAAAGGATTGCTGTTGTTCCTTGGGATGTTTTGAATATGTTATCCTGACAACTTAAATTAGAAAGCCAATTAAGCAGAACTTCTGGATCCCATCTTCGGCCTTTTGACTTAGAAGGCTGAGCTGAGGAACTAGCCTTAAGGATATATGGTTTTGACCATTTTGTTCCAATCCATGAAGTGTAAAAAGGACAATCTTATAAACTAAGATTGTCTATTATATGAAGAGTTAGCTTCATTTAAATTTGTATTTAAATGTAATATTTAAATTAGGTTAGATCTCAATACTTTTTGCACCATTCTTGCCACCACTCTTGGCTTGCCACCATTCTTGGCTCTTATTTGAGGCAAAAATGTTTCCAGAGGGGATTGTCCTCAGCTATAGGTCAATAATTATTGTCTCTCTGGTTTTGACCATCCAGCGATAGTTTGTCCCCACCTCTCATCATCCAGACTCGTTGTGTTAGCTGGTTCACTTCGGGTGGCAGGCCCGTTGTTGTATCCACTATACTCTCCGAGAGTATTTCTATTTACACAGAAGGTTCAGAGGCTTATGCCCTGTGTGTGTATTAGATTGTATCTGCCCCTGGACTACATATCTGTCAATAAATGATATTGTTTCTTGATTCTAGCATTGCTCAGATGGGCTAGTACAAGGTTAGGAGGTGGGAACATCCAGTCCAACTGCAGGCTTAGCATGGCCATAGTAGAAATGTGAAGGAATAGAAACATTTCCAGTTTTTGTGCACAACTGACAGATTCCCTTTGTTAATCCATTACCTTGTCTTCTTTATCATAATAACAAACTCGTCTATGGTGGTCATGCTAAGCATACTGAAAGTCTCATTTTGACTTGTCTTCAGCATTTAAAAATAGCGATTAAAATTTGGATATGGCAAAACCTGTCTGCTGACCACAGTTGAGTCTACAGACGCGAATCTGTCGACGTCTGGAGTGCCCCAATGACTAATCAGTCTGTTTGTTGCAGTGGGTAGTAGGTGCCATTCCGCTCGCTGCCGTTTCCTTGATAGACAATTGGTAATAATTGTACCCTTCCGAAAGGTACTGATACTGCCGACAAGAGAATGTTCTCACTGTCAATATCAACAATATGCGAGTTGGACTGAGCAGGCTTAGTGTGTACCTTCCTTCTTTGGGATATAAGCCATCAGCGCGCGAATGTCACATGGGACTAATATTATATTATGCGCTGTCTGCAATAATTGAGCTTGATTCCGAATCAAGACATATACTGAGAGAAACTCCTCATTCTGCATCCGTTGCATCCGCTGCATCGGTTGTCAGGTAATGTTAAGTAGGTACTTATATGGGGGACCCCCTCTGGAGAATCTTCATCCTGCACCAGCTGCATTTGCTGCATCGGTTGTCAGGTAATGTATATGGGCGCAGATACAACTCCTTGTTGCTGTCTACTGCCTTGAATATTAATTCCCACACTGGTATCGGTGCTCATGGTCAGTTTATTAAAACCAAGCCAGTTACACAGGAGTAATTTTATAGTGCCCAAGTGTGTGCTCAATACGCAAGAGCACCCTCTATTCCTTTTACTCTCATAACCCAGTGGCGGAAGGCCGGCACGACTGGAGAGAGATCAGGCACAGAACTGACTTTCGCATCTCTATCCGACTCATGGATCATGGGCTTAGTGGAAATCCCAATGATGTAGGTGGCCACTTGGGATGATCCTGTTGGAACTCAGTTGACCCAAACTTCCTTGCACCTGACTAAACTGCATACTTTACTCTTGTATTCTCAATATTGTAATATTTGAGAAAGAAATAATTCTTATCATTAACTTCCTTTCTAGTGCCAGGAACATTAATTTTTCCTTTGTGATCGAGGCAATTCTTAGATACTGCAACTGTTGGGTTGGTTTCTAAATTGATTTTTGACAGCTTACCTGCCAGCCCAAGACCTCTTAAACTTCTTGGCTTTCGCAGCCTGTTAGTCACAACTCATAAGGCCAGCTTAGCAGAGTCTTTCGAGCTACTCTGATATTGGCAATTCACCGAGTCAGTCATTATTACAAGAAGAAGAAGAAGGCCAGTTTGGTAGAGTCCTGGTTTCCAAGTAAACAATGTTTTCTAATTGATTCTTCCCTCAAGACAATAAAAAGGGCTCTCACTACTCCCCTGGCAGGAAGGATTTCCGCAACCTAGTTTGTCATTGAGGTAAATGTATTGACATTTAAATTTGCAAATTGCATAGTTCTGTTGATGAGTACTTTCCGCACTCAGAGTAGAACATTAATTACTTAAATGTAATTATTTTAAAAATTTGACATAAGCCCCATACACCATCTGTCAAACCCCTAGTAAATCGAAGCTTAATTCTCTTTGTTTTAATAAGCCATAAGTTAAGCCAGCCATAGTTCTCACTGTTTCCGCTAGATACTCTTTACCTTTACTTAAATGTATAAGTTTGGGTTTATATTCTGAATCTATAAAACCAGCCAGGAAGTAATCGTCTAGGTATGCAAGCAGTCGCACCCCCTTTGCCCGTAGGGTTACCGCAACCCAATTGGATACGGCTGCAAATATACGGGGGGCAGACGATAGCAGTTTTAATAAATCTTTAGTTCTTTAACTTAAATATTGTAATGAAACAAGTGGAATGGGTTATATTTTTCAAATTTGTTAACTAAACATTAACTCATCAACTCTCAAGCGGCCCCCGGTGGCCGTACAACAATAGAACACCCATTGTGTCTGGAATACCAACAATTGAGGACAATCACTGGCTAGAATTGACTACTTATGGTTTATCGTTAAAACCATGATGATATTTTAACCATTGCTAAAATGGTGCAATCCATTATTGACTAAACCGGTGTATTCAATGAGGTATGGAGTTATGTACATTGGCTGGCTATTTTTTGACATTGTTATGACGTTTATAACTTTTATGCATACCTAGTAATTGCATTGGTGTAACAAGTCATTTATTTCCAGCTTAATTTAGTTAATGCAGAATGTTAAAGCTAAACAACTCTCAGTGATATTTCAATAATGGAGCGGCAATTTTTCAGTGCCTAGGGGCGGCTAATAGTTTAAAATCCGACCCTGACACCCGGATTGGCTTTTAGGGCTATTAGAAATGCAGTATTATCAAATGAGGCCACCCTCGCCCAATTCAAGCCGTCCATTAGTATTAGTTCTTCTGACTTACCCTTTGGAAGTCGGCCTCCAAATCCGAGGATTCAGAGCTGGAGGAATTCGCAGCGACTCTGTTGCTCACTCGACAACTTACTCACAGCACAAACTACACTGAACACACTGCGTTGCACCAACTCTTCAAAATCCAAGCGGCCACATGTGGCCGCGAGAACAAAGGACCTCCGAATCCGCGATTGAAGAACTAAAACATGGAGAATAATATCACTACGTGTGCTAAAACTCGAAATTGAGTTATATTCACTACTTTAGGTGAATTAAAACACAAAAATCTACTTATTTTCAGAAAAGAAAATTTTTTGGCGGTTGACATTTCGAGTTTACAAAACGCTATGAGCGGAGAAGCTAGTGTTGCCAAAACATATTAGCTGAGATCAAGGGTGGCAAACAGAGAAAATTGTCAGTAAGTAGAGACAATTAAGGTAAGTTTATGACAGTTTACAAGCGCAATCTTCATATCGACGCTGTGTTTATGTGAAAACACATAATGTACATTCCACGGATAGACTGATGTATGTTTAAGTTCGTTCATTTGTATGTCTTTTGTCATTGTTTTTTTTATGTTTAAATATATTTATTTGATGCACAAATACTGCTCACTTATTTTAACAACTGTTAGGATAGGATACTAACATATTTATATAAGACATGTCTATTTTCAAAATATTGGTTACAGGTCTTAATAAAACTCTAAAGTCTAACTAAACAAACCAATACTAACAAACCGAATAGTATTTCCAGAATCAGTATTATAATATGTATGTTATAAAGAACACATAATATATCATAAAGTAAGATAAATCTATATTTTATCGTTATTGAAATTAAAGAAAATAATATTCATTTATTTGTGTAGGAAGTACACTTCACTTTTTTCGTAGACTTGAACTAAAAATTATATTATGAAAGTTATTTAAAAATTATTAAGTAATAGGCAGTGTTCACCATATGAGGGTACATTTGTGTTCGTGAAGTCTGCAGTAAATTATAAACTGTCATACCGTCGTAATTATACTAAAAACGTAGTGATCGTCTATTTAAATCTATACTTATCGTTAGAATACATATTATTTATTATACACTTTTGTACTAATATTACAATATTTTATGTATTTCCTTTCAAAAATACACTCGTTTTAATCGTTCCTTAATATAAAATGTATTGAGAAGTATTTAACTCAGAAATTATACCAAGATGGCTATACTCGTTATCACAAATTATAAATAATTTATTCGCAGTATACATTCTTGTGTCGATATTATTATATTATATATTCGAAACTTTCATGTACCTAAGATTCAATAAATTGTATCAATTATAGTCTGCATTTCATTTATTTTTATTTGCACATGCCATGTTTCAAACACATACCTTGGTCCTTACTATTAACTGATAGAGATATTTACATAACTATTTATCCGCTGTCTGTTACGTTGTTGCAGGAAAAGTACACGCATGATGCAGATGATGCACCATGCATGTCCTTTTCCATGATGCTCTTTATTATAGAATATAAATAGAAATTATCATGTAACCTTCTCAGTAAATACGCAGAAATTCGGCCATTGACCTTTCGCTACATTGTCTCTTTCACTTATAAGGCAAAAAGATAAATGGCCGAATTTCTACGTGTTCAAATGTATTCAGTTCAAATGATATCAAAGTAAAGTAAAAAAGTTTAAATGATTTATTAGTCGTAATACAAGACTTTATAATTATTACAAAATAATTCAGTAGCTATTTCGTTTAACAATTATTCAGTTCTTGTAAAATTTTCAAACTAAATATATTTATTGTACCACCCTATAACAAACTTATTTTAATTTAAATGTTTACAGTTAAATTTAATACGAAACTTAAATGTTAAGTCACTAAAGTTTTGTGACATTAACATCTTATAGGCGTGCCGTCGGGGTTTCTCGGTATTTTCGGTTTGCAAACCTTCTTGCGGCCCTCGGCGCTGCTCACCATCGTACAAGTAAACGTGAAGTACCCACATGAGGATGATTTTGTGTAGTAAGTGTGTGAGTACTGCTTCTTAATGTTATTCTCGCTGTCCAAATCTCTGGTGACCGACTTGGACACTGAAACGTATCTATTGTCGTTGTCACTTCTACTGTTCAAGTTTCTCAAATCTTTTGGCTTGACATATCTGTTAGCGCTGTAAGTGTGAGGATGGTTGTAACTAATTCTCCCCGTACCTGGCGTCAAAGTGACCGTTTGTGCCTGCGAAGGAGAATGCCTCGAACCTACTACGTATGTTTTATCTTTGGAAGCGACTGACTTGACGCTCCCTGTGAACCCTTGGGGTATGATGTAGCCTCCGATTCCCGGCACTCTCTCACCTGGCTGATAGACCTTACCCTCGTCTGGTCGCTCAGAATTTCTTTGAGTTATTTCAGCGTTCTGGTTTTTCAGTGAACCGAGCAAAATATGCTGCGTATTACCACCAGTCGACTGCTTAATTTCTAGACCTTTATGATTTGTGCTCTGGAGGGGCTGGTGGGTTTGAGGATCTTTGGTGTAATCGTCGTAGTTGGAATATTCACCTTGCTCCACGAGACCGTCGTTACTATCTGGACCAAAACCTGCGTCGGTGTCGTAATCCTCAGGTTGATTCTCCGTTTCATCTTTATCCGTAGTGAAATCGTAATCATGATTCGAGCCGTAATTATTATTTTGGAATGATTTATTACTTAAAACGGGTGGTCCCGGTGTGTTGTCTATTTCATCCGACTTGTGATGATCCGAATGACTGTGACTCGAATAATCAGTTTCCGGGTCCGTTCCACTTTCCTCGATAATGTTTTTAACGGTGGTAAATTGATCCGTGACCTTAGTTTCGAATGGCACGGACGTATCTGCAGATTCTTTAGGCGGTTCATAAAGACTTCTATCTTCTGTAGGCTCAGGTTCTTCTGTGATATCTGTCGTATTTATAAGTTTGTCGTCGTCATTGAAGACATCTATTTTATCAAATGAAAGACGGTTTGGGAATACCGCATCTTTGTCTAGACTAGCTCCTGACTGTGCTGCGCCATTATAAGTGATACCATATCTAAACGTTCCGTGAAGCTGTGATTGTGATTGACCAGTGCGGCCGCTGGATTGTGCCGAAGCTAAGCCTCCACCGATGAAAGGAGTGCTTTGTTTGTCATGAGCGGCTTTGTCTCGTTCCTTGTACGGAGTAAACCCAATTTGGGCTTGAGAAGACGTGCTACCGGGACCACGAGCTTGAGCATCGGCCATACCTCCCTTAACACTTCCCTGCACTTGTGAGTTCGAGGAATGCATGACTCCATTACTTTGAGACTGTGTTTGTACAGCTCCAGTTTCTGATCCGAGTTGCACACTGGCTTGTGACTTATTGTTTCTTCCGTTTCCTGATGCTGAACTCGATGCACCTTTTTTACCCCCACTAACTTCGCTTTCAGCACCTTTAGTGTCACCTGTGATCTGAGCTTGCGCTTGAAAGGATCCGCTACCTGTGTAGGTTCCGTGAACATTTGCTTGAGCTCGTTCTCTACTATTTCCACCTTTTGAGGAGGCGCTAGCGGTTGTTCCATTTACTGCTTGATTAACACTCGCTTCAGCCTCCGAATCGTCATCATCAGATGCAATCGTATTTGGATTAATGAAGTTTTGTGGAACGTCTGAAAATGTTAAATATTATATTTTATACGTTTTAATATTGCCTGCCAAAATTTTTGAAATGAAATATTTTTTTTATTTAATTTTTCTTGAGTGAATTTAATTTTAAAAATTAATCTTACCTGTATCAGGATTTTGACCGGTGCCCTGAAAATGCATATGAAGAAGTTTGTTAACAATTTTTGATACTTAACATACCTACTCTCATTTTTAGACTTTTACATTCTTATACAATGTTATATTATCGAAAATAAAAATAGGTTTTAGGTTTTGTAACATAAATTAGCCATAAAAAAGTTGTGTAAAAAGTTGACTTACTCCTTGATTGTAATAACCATTGATGTCTGTGCCTCCCGAGCCTAAATTTTCACCACCGGGATAGTAGCCCGGTCCATAAGGCTGTTGACCTGCCCCTCCCCCTTGAGCACCGGGATAGGGGCTGCCTGCTCCGGCACCTTGAGGGTTCCCGTTTACTCCATAGTTTCCTGCAAATGTAAATTCCGTTAGATCCAAGGATATGCTTATAATCATACTGTCCCGACACAAGTTTTATTTTATTTTAAGTTATATTTAAGTGAGATGTTTTCTAACCTTGATTAGGCGCTGCCCCATGACCAACCATGCCGGGACTATAAGGTCCTGTACCAGGACCATACTGGTTGGTCGAATCTGGTCGTCTGTAATTATCGGGTTCCCCTGCACCTCCTGATCCACCAGGTCCATATTGACTTCCTGACACTCCTGGTCCGTAAAGGCCACCTGACCCACCAGGCACATTTTGTCTTAAGCCACCAGGCATGTTTTGTCCCCCAGCCCCACCAGGTCCATATTGGTCACCAGACCCGCTTAATCCTCCGGGTCTATATTGTCCACCTGTACCACCAGGAACATTTAGTCCCCCAGGTACCGATCCACCAGGAATATTATGTCCACCCATACCCCCAGGTCCATATTGTACACCGGAACTACCGGGCCCTCCTGACACACCAGGGCCATATTGACCACCTGTGCTACCTGGAACATTTTGTCCTGTTCCTCCAGGTCCGTATTGTCCGCTTGTGAGACCGGGAATATTTTGACCTCCTGTCCCACTAGGTCCATATTGTCCGCCTGAGCCACCGGAAACATTCTGACCACCTGCTCCGCCAGGTCCATATTGCCCACCTGAGCCACCGGGACCATTCTGACCTGATCCACCGGGTCCATATTGCCCACCTGTGCCACCGGGACCATTCTGACCTCCTGTTCCACCGGGTCCATATTGTCCCCCTGATCCACCAGGAATATTCTGACCACCTGTTCCGCCAGGTCCATATTGCCCACCTAAGCCACCGGGACTATTCTGACCTCCTGTTCCACCGGGTCCATATTGCCCGCCTGAGCCGCCGGGCCCATAATGACCTCCTGTTCCACCGGGTCCATATTGCCCGCCTGAGCCACCGGGACCATTATGACCACCTGTTAGACCGGGTCCATATTGCCCACCTGAGCCACTGGGACCACTCTGACCTCCTGTTCCACCGGGTCCATATTGCCCGCCTGAGCCATCGGGACCACTCTGACCTCTTGTTCCACCGGGTCCATATTGCCCGCCTGAGCCACCGGGACCACTCTGACCTCCTGTTCCACCGGGTCCATATTGCCCGCCTGAGACACCAGGACCATTCTGACTTCCTGTTCCACCGGGTCCATATAGCCCGTCAGAGCCAACAGGTCCATATTGTCCGCCTGAGCTACCTGGAATATTCGGACCTCCTGTTCCACCGGGTCCGTATTGTCCGCCTGAGCCGCCGGGCCCATAATGACCTCCTGTTCCACCGGGTCCATATTGCCCACCTGAGCCACTGGGATCACTATGACCTCCTGTTCCACCGGGTCCATATTGCCCGCCTGAGCCACCGGGACCACTCTGACCTCCTGTTCCACCGGGTCCATATTGCCCGCCTGAGCTACCGGGACCACTCTGACCTCCTGTTCCACCGGGTCCATATAGTCCACCTGTGCCACCAGGAATATTTGGTCCCCCCGCCCCACCAGGTCCATATTGGCCATCAGAACCACCAATGATGTTTTGTCCTCCTGCCCCACCAGGTCTATATTGACCTAAGCTACTTGGTGCATATGGTCCTCCTAAAGCACCTGGAACATTGTGTCCACCAGATCCGCCAGGAGCGATAGACCCTCCAGCAGGACCGTATCCGTTACCAGATCCAGGATATAAGCTATTCCCGCCACCAATAGGTATTGTGCAACAATATACACTGCTGCCTCCAGGACCGGGGTAAGGGCCAGATGCTAAAGGCCAGTTATTTCCAGATTGACCTCCAGGTCCACCGGAGCCTCCTAAGCCGCCCGGGCCTCCGGGAGTTATTGCCCCCCCTGTTCCACCAGGTCCGTATTGTCCGCCTAAGCCACTAGGAATATTCTGACCTCCTGTTCCTCCGGGTCCATATTGTCCGCCTGGGCCACCGGGTCCATGCTGTCCACCTGCAGCACCAGGAACATCATGCCCCCCTGATCCACCGGGTCCGTATTGCCCACCTGAGCCACCGTGACCATTCTGACCTCCTGTTCCACCGGGTCCATATTGTCCACCTGAGCCATCGGGACCATTCCGACCACCTGTTCCGCCAGGTCCATATTGCCCACCTGAGCCACTGGGACCATTCTGACCTTCTGTTCCACCGGGTTCATATTGCCCGCCTGTGACACCGGGACCATTCTGACCTCCTGTTCCACCGGGTCCATATTGCCCGACTGAACCACCGGGAACATTCTGACCTCCTTTTAGACCGGGTCCATATTGCCCGCCTGAGACACCGGGTCCATTCTGACCTGTTCCACCAGGTCCATATTGCCCGCCTGCGACACCAGGACCATTCTGACGCCCTGTTCCACCGGGTCCATATTGCTCGCCGGAGCCACCGGCACCATTTTGACCGCCTGGACCACCGGGTCCATATTGCGCGACTGAACTACCGGGAACATTCTGGCCTCCTGTTCCGGGTCCGTATAGACCTGAGCCACCGGGAATAATAGCACCTCCTAGTCCACCGGGTCCATATTGCCCGCCTGAACCACCGGGAACAAGCGGACCTCCTGGTATTCCGGGTCCATATAATCCGCCTGAGCCACCAGGACCGTTCGGACCTCCTGAACCACCGGGTCCATATTGTCCTGCTAAACCACCGGGAACATTTAGACCTCCTGTTCCACCGGGTCCATAAAGTCCTCCTGAGCCACCGGGTCCATATTGTCCACCTGAGCCACCAGGACCACTCTGGCCTCCTGGTCCATATTGCCCGCTTGAGCCACCAGGAAGAATTTGTCCCCCCAAACCACCGGGTCCATACTGTCCTCCTGGACCACCGGGTCCATACTGTCCACCTGGACCACCAGGACCATTTTGTCCTCCTGTGCCATCTGGTCCATATTGTCCGTTTGGACCACCGGGAACATGTCCGCCCGAAGCTCCAGGTCCATATTGTACGCCTGAGCCGCCGGGAACATTTTGTCCTAAGCCACTAGGCCCATATTGCGCACCTGGACCACCGGGTTTATTAGATCCACCTGTTCCGCCTGGTCCAAGGAAACCATTGCCATTATTAGGCTTAAGATTATGGCCAAACGTTCTTGGATCTAAGACATTGTCCGGTCCGTAAGTTTGACCTCCGCCGGGCTTACCGTTTCCATTACCGCCATATTCTCCACTTGGCCCGCGATTGCCACCTGGTCCATAATAATTATTCCCATGACCGTATGTACCGCCAGGTCCTCTTGAGCCGGAATTGCCTGCGCCTTCATCATAAGGTCCAAATTTTCCAGCTGCGTCAGATTTTCCAAGACAGTCATCGCAACTTGGATCGTATATGGACTGGCTCTGTGCTTGTCCCATGCCGCTGTTGCCACCTAAAATAATGTTCAATTAATTTAACTGTCGTGTTTTATCGCCATTTTGAGTTTGTGATGACTAGGTGATTGCTTATAGGTAAGTGGTAACAGATTGTTTGGGAATTGGAATGGTTGGTAAGTTGGCAACATTTACAGCCATTTCCTTGTTAAATTATGAAAAATACGCTTTCAGTACTTACTGACACTCGCTCTTGATGAGTCTGCGGCCGAATGTGCTTCAGCCTTTCCCTCATCCTTGCCATTACCTCTGTCAATTGCCAAATATTGAGACTGCGTTTGACCCCTGTATCTACCTCTGGGTGGATGACTAATCTGCCTTCGAGGTCTACTGTTTCCAGATTTAACCGCTATGGTCTTCAGGTCGCAAAGTAATCCATTGAACTTTATATTTTCGCAGGAAAATGAATGCTCAGAGTCCCCAGTATCATCCTGAAAAACAGAAGAGATATAAGTATTTTAGACGGGCAATCTACAAGGGAGAAAGATAAGAAGATTTCTAAAGGTATGTGTTTATTCATTGTGCTACAATGCAACAAAAAAGGTGGTAGGTGCACGCTACATAATAATTTAAAGAAAGGAGCAATTATAAAAATCACTGAAGAGATAAAATACTTCATCATAATAACAAGTGCTTTTAAATAGGATATCGCTTAGCATTGACATTAATATTAGTGATATTGAATTGAGCAATAAATAGGTTAAAGGGAGCGTGTTTTGTTTTTGTCATGGAAGTACTGTAGTCAAATCTGTACAATTTTATCCGAAAAGAACTTTATGGGATTCTTTTACGTGCTCACTTCTTATTTACTCTTAGTTTTAAAGATTAATAATTGCTCCAAAAATCTTAGTTTTAGGTCACAAAGCATAACATATGGTCGAAGACTCACTGACACACATTATTAGGGCAATAACAGATAACCCCAGACCTATTAGCGTTAAATGCCTACTTCTAACGTCTTATCGTCAAATTATTGTTAAATTTAATTTTGTAGGTCTTGGTATTAGGTTATTGTTTACTTAAAATTAAGTCTTGTCATGTTTTGCGTTATCTTTAATTAAATGCATTAATAAAAATAAAATTTTAGTGTTGAATAAATAAAAAATGTGATTTTGACAAAGCTCTAAGCCTTTTTTTTTATTCTACAACGATATTGGTTTCACAGAGGTTTCTAATTATTGCTTTATTCAATTATACCAAAGACGTTATCAACTTTCGGTAGCCTTCACCATCAGTGGGCATGAAAAAATCCTCCAAAGTTTTGGTATTATAAACACACATTTTATTGTTAATTTTGTTTCAATAGTGGCAAGACAATCCGTATCGATAAAAATCTAGATACTTAGGTGAATTTTAAAAATGATGGCTGCGAATAGTTCGGAAGAATAAACTTAATAAGTATTTAATATCAACCTATTATGATTAATAAATAAATTAATAAATAAAAATATAATAAATAATGGGATTATACAAAATTGTTTAATGGTGCTCCTACACCGCCGTTAGAAAATATTTGTAAACATTTTCTAACTTAGAAACACGTCTTACTAACAAAATATGTTGTCAATTGTTAAATTTTGTTAGGAACTGTTACATGTTATAAGTGCTCCTACACTAATAGAAAATTATACTAATGTTTACTAACATTTTATCTATCTATATATATAAAACTCAAAGGTGACTGACTGACATGGTGATCTATCAACGCACAGCCCAACTGGACGGATCGGACTGAAATTTGGCATGCAGGTAGACATTATGACGTAGGCATCCGCTAAGAAAGGATTTTGATAAATTCCCACCTCAAGGGGTTCAAATAGGGGATGAAAGTTTGTATATAATAATACTTCTTAACGCGAGCGAAGCCGCGGGCAAAAGCTCGTAACATCTAAATCTGGTATTGGCTCACCGCAATACCCCGTCGTCCTTTATAAAAGGTTTAAACAAACAAAAGTTAACACAAAATGTTTTATTTTTTTCTAATTTGTTTTGCTATAATTTGTTAACTTACGTCTACTAAACATTTTCTAACATGAAAACATTTTTAACATTTTTCAATATATTTTGTGACTAAATATTTGCTAACAAATGTTTACTAACGTTACTAAACATTTTGTAACTGCGGTGTGGGAGCACCCTTAGGCCTTTTGTATGTATAATCTTAATTAAATAATTAGTAGATACATGATATGAAAGTGTTCCGAATGATAAGCTTCTTGCAAAAAGTAACGGTTTTCGTCTTATCAACAAGCGAAGCGTCTTTAATTATAAACATTTACAATAAATCTGAATGATATGAACATAACCGAATGCGAATTGTCTTGTAAAATTTTTGAATATTTAAATTTGTATGACGTTGTATTTACTAAATTTTTTCGTACCACAACTCCATTTTGGTCGTTTCAATTATTGATTAACCAATTTGATACAAAATTTAAATGTGTTTAAATAATTTTATTTAAGTACCTACTTATATGGCACGCAACGTCGCACAGCAAAATATCAATTTTAAATAATTCGCAAGGCAAGCTTAAATTGAGATATTAGAGAGAATTAAGAAAGAAAATTACCGAAATCACATTCCCGAGTGATGCAACTGGTCGAGTCCTTGTCACGACACACGAAGTCAACGATTTGGCTGTCTCCTGAACATTGTTCTCAGGACTCAAGATCCATACCTGACACACGCTATCAGGTTGCTTGCACACAAAGTAACTCTGTTAAAGGAGATAATAAAATTATTCGTGATAAAATCAGAAAAAAAGATAGAGAATTCAAAGAGTGAAAAAACTACGAGGTTATAGTACAATTTACCTTCGTTGGATCGGAAGCAGCATAAGTTAAAGTGAGTACAATCGCCGCAAGCGTATGCGGGCGCGCGCGCGGTGTCCGCATGCTGGCTTGTGAACACTCTGAGCTGTGGCGACGGCCGCCGTCTGACCCGCGAACCCAGATGAACTCAGCAAGATATACAGTTCAGCTACCCGATTTTGATACCATACATACGCATAAGGAAGCAAATCTGCGTGATATAGGATGCTCCAAATTTGCCAAGAGAGGCTTAGCCACTTGCATCATTAACCGTCGCGCGTCGCTAATTGATTGTAGTTCATAAAGAGTGACTTTTTTGGCTAGTTTTTAGTGATAATTGGCTTTTAAAAAGGAATAAGTTAAGAAATGAAACAAAATTAAAATTGTTTTTTTATTGAAAACTATATAAACAACAAGTATAAAGCTGAAAAGTTACAGGCCTAATACCACCTCGTTAAGATGGAGAAAAATTGTGCGTATATATCAAACCCGTCTACAAATTACAATATAATAATATTAAACAATAATATTATAATTGAACAGTACGTCATGATTAATATTTTTCTAAATCCAAAATTATTGTTTCACGTTTCAATCCTATTATAACTATCGATGTAAAAAACTTTTTACTTAACCTCTTAAAATGGTTTTAATGGAAAAATTAGGCTCCAATTTGAGCATAACAAATGCTTATAACCTAGTTATTTCTGAGCTAACATTTGAATCTTTCTTCTTATATGTATGGGAAGGGTATATGAAGCGTTGTGAATAGTATCCCGAATGCTGGTCGCCGGTACTTTTAGGTGGACCCCGTCTGTAGTACTCTATAGAATCCACGCAGTCGCAAGCTAGTCTACTTTCAGAGCCGCTGCTTTCCAGTTGGTATTTGGGAATAACGATCAAACTCTCCGTGGACTTAGTCGGGGGACAGTGACTGTGGCTTCTTTGATAGACGGGGTAGTGGTGTGGTGTCCCACTCTGACGATGAACATGCTTTTCTTGGACATAGTGCTGATGCTCGTGATGATTATGCGAGCTCCGACCTGTGTGGGTGCGACCGTGACTCTTTGATCTATTCGAATGCTTCGTGCTCGTGTCCAGATATCCATAACCGAATCCGTAACCACCGATCGCTTTTGTTGCTAAATTGTCCCATGACTTTGGCTTCACGTGCTGATGTGAACTCTGGTACTGAATTTTAGGAGATGACTTGGCCTCAGATCGATCGTTGTCCCAAAACAGAGTGTCACTACTCAATGAAGTGCTGTAGCTTGAAGTGGAATTTTCGCAAACGACTGTAGCATTACTCGTTGCATAAGACTGAAGACTACATTGACTAGTTTGTGTGGACTCCGTTGTCAAATATCGGTACCGACTAGAGCATTGTCCGGTGTTGCAAATTTTCTTCGTATGCGAGTGCGAACAACCCTCGGTCTTCTGTGTTGATTTATCGACTTGTTGACATTTGTCTTTTCGTTTGGAACATTCCTTTTTGCGGCGCACTTTCTTTCTGGAGTTGGGGACGCAATGTGGATCGCAACACGGACTGGCGAGATCGTATGCTTCTAAGCTGTTCGCATCCTGGTTGTTGTAAGCGGGCATGCAGGGGGCGCACCCGTGGCTGTGGCTGTTTCTGTGCGTTTTCCCATGTTTACTATTCGCTGGCTTATAAACTTCGGAAGCTCTATGATATTCACTGGACGTCTTTACTACGTAATGTTGACAGTCGCCTCTGTTGCGAGGAGATCCGACCGTGATGACGAAGCTGCCGGTGTGCATATTCGGCTGGATGATGCAGGCTCCATATCGCGGATCGAGATATTGATACATGAACACACTGGCTTGCGGTGGTTTCGCAGCAGTCACATTTTCACTAGACAGAGTCGGTCGGCAGTAGCCGCTGTTGACGTCGCTGGTGATATTCTCCTCGGAATCGGAGATGATGTCGGACGGGGACGTTTTCTTCTTCTGCGACGGGAGGCTGTGGGTCTTCCAGTTGCTGTCGAAGACTTGTCTCTCTCTTATCGTGAGCTGCTCGAGTTCTCTCATTTTCGTTTGTATGGCTCGTTGTATGTTTATGTACTTGAGGTGGAGCTCGACTTTCCGCACGCAGTCCTCGAATATGACGACGATCCGCATGCGGGAGTCGCAGGAGTTGATGGCTGTGACGATGGCGGTGTGGTCCGCTCTCTCCACATCGACGCCGTTGATGGAGAGGATGACGTCGCCCTCCCTCATCCCGGCCCCGGCCGCCGGACCGTCCGGCTCCACGTGGTCCACATACGTTATCACTTCTATCTCTTGTTCCTAAAACAAAGAAAGGATAACGTTATTTTTGCATTAATATATAATAATAATATGAGTTATTTTGCACTGAAACTATGACATTCATAATATAAACATATTTTAAATGAAATCTATACATATAATAAAATCGTAAGAAAGTCAATTCTGTACATTGAATATTTAAAAAAAATAATACTTGGGACGTGATCTACAATCGACATGGAAGCCAAAAATATAGTTTTTAGAATTTTTGTCTGTTTGTCTGTTTGTCTGTTTGTCTGTATGTATGTCCGGGATAAACTCAGAAAGTACTGAATGGATTTACTTCAAATTTTGCACGAATATTATATAGAGGTCGGGTCAACACATAGGCTATATATTATGACAATATCACCTAGGGGGGGGAGGGGCTCAAGTTTCAATATTTTTAGTTTTTTGCTCATATCGCAAAAACGGTGCGTTGTAGAGAAAAAATGTCCTGTACGTTATGAAAGCCCATAAAATTTCCTATAAATTTGTCCTTCACACTTTGTATCTATCTTCACTCCTTGCCATGCTATGAGCTTTTGTCTATCTTTTCTATACAAATTTCGAGTATCGTTTGATTAACATGCTGGGAGCTTTGGCATCGGTCTTTTCTTGGGTGGGGGGGGCAATTTTCGCTTCAAACAAAGCGGTGTTGCGGCGTTATACATCTTTTTTAAGAACAAAGTTAAAAACTAAACTACACATACGGTTTTCCAGTGTCGTTTGTTTTGGGGGGGCTGCATGAAACTTTTGTTCATAATTAAAAGGTATCGTGGAGTTTGTATTGCGTCTTAATTATCCTTTGTAGGAACAAACTAAGTCATCTATACATATTGTAATAAAATTGTAAGAAAGTCAATTCTGTACATTGAATATTTTTGAAAAATAATACTTGGGACGTGATCTACTATACTAACGCGGACGAAGTCGCGGGCAACAGCTAGTACGTAATAATATTGGCAACTTTATGTGACGTTTTCATTAGAAGTATAATTTCGCTTGGGCAAGTAGTTTGCAAATATAATTATACTATTAACTAATAAGTTTCCTTCGAGTGTGTGCAAATATTTATTTACCTTCTTATAATGGATGCCGTAACTCTGTAGCGTGAACCCGTAGCTGCCATTTTTCTTCTCGACTATAATGGTTCGACGTCGGCAATCCTCCTCGCCTTTCCCAGGTCGATCCGATTTTATCGATTCCCGTATCTATAAGAAATTATCTATATAAATCTTATTGAAATATTTATATTTCGGACACATAAAGTTTAACAAAATTTTCGCAGGCGGTAGATAGATGGAGATATTATAATATTTAAAAATGTTAAAGTTTTTAAATTAATCAAATAATAAAAAATATTGAGAGTTGAAATGCAAAAAAGTGAAATAAGTGAATACTTCTTGAAAAATATATTTTACTATTTAACACACCAACAACCAAGGTCAGTGATTCTCTTTATCCAAAAGCAAAAAATGTCTCTGTCTGTCTCTTAAAGAAAATACCCAATTCACAAGGAAAAATACTAATATAAAAAGGCAAAAAAATGTCAACCCGCGTTGAAATCACATGGTAACCATAACCGATATTATGTAACTTACGGAATTGTCCAAGGAGTCCTCTTTCGAGTCGCCGTTCAGTAGTTTTTTCCCATTGCTCATCCGGCTTGGACATCTTTCGTTTAGCTTTGGTGAGCTCATCCCTCCACCCGGGCCATATGTCACTGAACACCTGAACACTGAATCTAAGCAAACGCTGCCTTTAACACGAATTGCACCCTGTATTATTGTAATAGGGTGTATTGACGCATTCCGGCCAAGGGGGGCGATCGGTACGAGCACGCATGCGTCTAACTCCGTTTGAGGTGAGTCCCGTTTCTAACGCTTCGTGCCAAGCTGGCCTTCTCTAAGGCTTCGGAAGAGGCTTTCACCTCTTGTTGACTATCGGTGCTGGTGATTTCGAACCGGGACACAAATGGGAGAGCGCATGCGCGAAACGGGTAGACCGCGCAGATGCAAAATGAATTATTTATTATTGAAACATCAGATTGGCGACAAATATTGTAAATAAATTAGTTGGTAAAACTGGACTTACCAAAATTGATTTTTCATAAAAATAATAAAATTTTGTAGCTCAGCTCTTTTTATTTTAAGATCCAGAGTTATAGGACTGATAGGTATTAATATTTTTTCTAATTTCGACAAAAAATACAATAAAAATAAAAATAGGGTTAAATATTTATGTCTCAAATCCAAATATTAAACATATACTCTATTAAAAGCTAAAAACAAAACAAAATTTACTCACTCGGATCTAAACACTTTCTACTTCAAAGTAAATGTGCACTTACTTCAGATACGCAAATGCTAATACATAAAATATTAAACTAACATTGCACAATTTAAATGTAGAACGTTTACTGCCAACTTTCCAATATAAATTATACTAACAATAAAAGCAATTAAGAAGAAGTCCAAGTACCTATTACGAAACTAGAAGTTTAACATGAAATTGACATTTTTATAGATTTTAAACCACCGTCGTTAGGTTTTATCAGCCCTAATTCATACTAATATTATATAAATGTAAAAGTGTGGCTGTCTATTTGTCTGTTACCTATTCACGCCGAAACCGCTGAACCGATTTTGATGAAATTTGGTATGGCGATCCTTTGAGTCCTGGGAAAGGACATAGGATATTGTGCGGTTTGGCGCATCGGAATTGATGGCGTCATCTAGTAACGTAATACTTTAGCACTCCCTAAGGGTCGTCAAATAAATTACTTAACAGCTTAAAGGGGAGGAGAAATACCAAATGTGACAATGCAATATGTTAAAGATATTTAAAAATGCGTGACAAAGGTGGGACTGGGAGGGGTTCGAAAAATCTTAAATGTGTGACCTAATATTATTATGTGGATGTTCTCTAAGGGGAGATTTCACCAAAGAAATGGAATGACGTGACAAGGCTCCAAAATGATGAAAACATGTAAAATAATCGCATTAATTGCGATTAAAAGAAGATTGTAAAATCCATTTGTAACAAAACGAGTTACGAGATGTCGCTGCATGTACGCGTTCAATGAGAACTATGTTTTATAAAACGAAGTTTTAAGTGTGATATAGTGAAATCCCACCTAAGGGGAGTGAACCAAAGTGTTGATTTTGGCGTAACTAACAACGGATACGTTGGGTATAGGCACTGGTATCTCGGAGAGATTCTTGTTCAGGGTTATCAAGGGTGGTAGGGCTACGGACTGGACTCCTGCCTCCGGTGGTATGACCGTTGATCCTTTGGTGATCTTCGCGGGCGTTTCGACGACTTCGCGTTTGGTTTTCACCGTTTCTGTGTCACCTGTAAAATGTAATTAAGAGTTATAGCACTGGAATTCATTTTATGTGGGGAACCCTATATTTTTAACCCTAACCCTAACCCTATACCCTTATAATTAATTTTAAGTTTTAATTTTAAGTCAAGATTGAAGTTAATTATTGCAATTGGGGTAACCCGTTGTAATTAACTTTAATAAATAATAATAATAATAATTTTGCATGATAAAAACTATCCTATACCTTTTCCCGGATCAAGTAATTCCATACCCTGCATCTAAATCGGTTGAGCGGCTTAAAAGTTAAGCCCAAAATGAAATTCACTGTTATAAAATTAGTAAGGATGTACATATAAGTTCTACCCAACGCTTTACCTTCGGTGTTATTGACATTATCGTTAGAATTTTCAAATTAGCTTCCTCAAGGTAGGTAATTTAACATTTGTTCTTGGTTCCAAAGTTCTAATACCTCTTATACTCGCTGGTGGTTTTAACGCGGTCCAGGGTATGGTTGTGTTGTCTCCTACGGGAGCGACTCCCACCATGTTTTCTGCTGTCACATTGGTCTGCAAAGGCACTGGCAGTGAGTCCATATCGATAGCTGACCCGTTGTGCCTGTAGAAGGTTATAGTTTCCTGATGACCGCTGAAAAAAAAACAATTATAATATCCTATTACTCTATTTTGTGAATAAGGGTGTGAGTGGATGAACATACAAATTGAAAACTGACTTTTTTGCATAATTGGAGGTTTTAGGACCGGGAAAATGATTTGAAATAAAAAAAAATGTGGATTTTATGTATATATGCAGACCTGTTCTGAGGTATAGACAGATATATTAGCTAGACTAGATGATGAAGTAAGTTACAATGTTTGTTCAAATTATAAGGTGAAAAATCACCGGGAGCATTCGCTTGTAATGTAACGTTACAGAGTCGAGCATTACATCAGTGAGGGAGGAGAACTGAGCATACTTAACAGTGCGCACCTTGTACCTAATTATACAATGTGTAATATCTTGATACTACTTGTAACATCAATGCTACTTGATAGTAAAGTCAACTTGCCATGTAATGCTAAAAGTCGAATCTGTAATGTTACATTACACGTGAATGCTCGCGGTGTGGGAGCACCATTGTGTTATAAAATGATAGTTATCGGGTTCATCCACCAACGTCTTTAAATACTTATGTAGAGTAAGGCGTAAGCTAACAGAACAAGCTCGAAACATCGTTTTTATGGATTTCTTTAATTTAAGTTCACTCACTTGTGAAAGTCTTCAGTGTCGTTAGTGCTGTTCGTTAGAATTCCAACTTGGTACACTGTGGCCCGAACTACATACCTGGAAAATGCTTGATTTGTTTTACTAATAATATAATTAACATATTGCAGAAAATTATCATTACAAGTAAAAGCGAGTATGCAAACGCTTTAAAAAGGTGCTATTTTAAGCAGAAATTATTCCATTTTTTACCAATAATTATTAACAAAGATTAAATCAAGACTCTACATTTTCGTCATAGTAACCGTATCTCAAAAGTTCATACATAAGTTAGAGGAAAATTTAAAATAAACATACATATCTTTAGGCGCTGTGATATTTACGTCTTCCGTCTCCAGACCTGAACCCACTACATGTCGCGCTGTCAACAACAACACCTGAAATATAAACCAGGTGAAGAGGTGTTACTAAGCCCGGCCATAGACGGACCGCAAGTTGCAGTCGGGAGTCGGGACCGACCGCTCTAGAGTGGTCGCGTTGACATATTTTGTATTTTGTACCGACCGCTCAAGAACTGCTCGAGCGGTCCGCGTATTGCGGATATGAATTTATTTGGTTTTTAGTATTTGTTGTTATAGCGGCAACAGATATACATAATCTGTGAATATTTCAAATCTAGCTAGCTATTACCGTTCTTGAGTTACAGCCTGGAGACAGACAGACGGACCGACATCGAAGTCTTAGTAATAGGGTCCCGTTTTTACCCTTTGGGTACGGAACCCTAAAAATTAGACTTAGGGCCTGTTTCACGACATTAAAGTGCCATATAGGCTATCCACAACTTATCTAACGGATGGAGTATGCTCTACCTGTTAGATAAATTGTAGATAGCCTATTCGTTAGTCGTCACTTATCAGTTATCAGTAAGTCGTGAAACAGGCCCTGGAATTTAAAAATTTAATAAAATGAAAACATGTCGTCTTGGCGGCTGGCGCTAGTCAGCGTTTCTATTTTTCGCAATTCTTCTATGGACGCCCCCTTATTGCTTAGCCTGTAGAGTGTAGAGCAAATGACTTACCAAGTATAGCAGCATTTTGAACGAAAGCGATAAACATGAAAATATCTGCCAAGGAAGTTCTTTATATATACGTTTGATGTTCATTAGCATTCTTCTTCTAATCTAAGTCGCTAGTTGTAATAATTAGTGTGACCAGCATAAATATATAAATTAGAAACACGGGAAGAACATAGCTACATGATTATAGTGTCTTTATATAATATGTACTTCTCGACTTTGTTGCGCACCACCAGGGAATAATACCACTGTGGCGGTACCCACAATTCACCTAACAATCCTGCATCGCGCTATCGAAGTTTCGGAGAACGGCAAGATATATACAACGTCTGAAATGATGTCAGTCAGTGGGCTTCGGCCTGGCCGAGCATGCTATCTCGCTCGGTCGGAAGATCTTCCTTTTCCGCCGCCACTAACATCGCTAAATTGGTGACCACCGACAAGAACACGCATCCTTCATCATGGACATCAATCATCAACATTCCCCGCCCCTCCGCACCACGTCAGCAGACATCAAGCATAACCGGGTCGCCTCGACCATAAGCCGCGTTGGGCGTCCGCGCCGGTCGAACCCGGTCTGGCTTGAACGGGGCAGCCATAGGCTACAACGACCGGTCAGCAAGCAGAGCACGGGGTCCCTCTCCTGGTCATTGCACGCGTAGCTTCGGCCCACACCTGACAACACAAGCGCATTGAAGAATACCACAGGTCTTCGGGGGGGAGTGGTGTGGCGGTACCCACAATTCACCTAACAATCCTGCATCGCGCTATCGAAGTTTCGGAGAACGGCAAGATATATACAACGTCTGAAATGACGTCAGTCAGTGGGCTTCGGCCTGGCCGAGCATGCTATCTCGCTCGGTCGGAAGATCTTCCTTTTCCGCCGCCACTAACATCGCTAAACCACAATACGCAAAGGTCGGAGCAGAGGCACTACTAGCGCATACAGAAACAAACGCTACCAGAATCCGACACGTCATACCAGAATATCGACAGAAACGTTGTAAAACGTCGAACAAAACTCTGTCTATGCTAGTGCTGCCTCTAGCGTGAAAATATTGCAGTAATATAATATCATATATTTTGGAATACGAAAACCGTACATTTGGCGCAGTGCCGTAAATAGCCCTTTTTGCACCCTGTGCGAGCTTCTATAACAGCGCCCTTGTTTTTTTTAGATATTATAGCTGCACCCAGACAAAGAATATAATACACTACGGGTAAACCCAGAGCAATGCTATGTGTATGTATAGGCCTCTGGTCTGGCCATTTTTGCGCAACCCAGAGTCTACGCCCTGTGCCTGGGCACCAGTCATGGCACCGCCCTATTTACGGCACTGATTTGGCGCCATAAACGCTATCCTATGTCCTTTCCAGTTAAGTGAAGTTTATGTAAGTTCTTTTGAGAAAATAAATGTCTCAAATCTTTTCCCAAGGCTTAAAGTATATTCATGTTTCATATCAAAATTTACCCAATTTTATTCAAGGGTTTTAGCGTCAAGTAATAGTCAGACACTTTATATTTTCGATTTATAATATTAGTATACTTAGCCGATATTATATTTCTCATGATAGTGTATTTCGATATTTGGCATGATATTTTCACATTCTTCGCTTTTGAAGTCTCTTCTATCTGATCTATAGATTACGAATCTTATCGCCTGAGAAGCGAAATATTTGATCTAATTCATTGTAATGATGTCGTACACTCCTCTCGGATCGTAGTGATCCAGTTTTATTATATTATAGTGAAGATTTTAGACATAAACATGTATATTTAGTTACATAGTGCAATCGCTGCTACAAATATGACTAGAAGCAAGTTGATTTTGGCTGCTGGTATTTACACTGTGGTATGTTTCGTTCTTGTAAACTTGTTACATATTTTTCTAGTTACTTATAATGTTATGTTTCAATGATTTTGTTACCCCATTAGTGTTTTAAGATACACGTTATAACTTATGATATAAACTTATAAGTTATAACTATAATTGCCATCAACGTCGATAATGGCCATTCATAAATCATAGACGAATTCCTCTCTATACATTTTCGTTTATAGCTTCTATTGGTTAATCATCATAGACCAACGTGGAGAGAAAGCATTAACTTAAGTAAGTTATTGCTTAAAGTAATATTATGGTTTTGATTAAATTATAACACTTTGTGAAAATTGTGATACCATTTTGTAAACTGCGAATTCCTCATATTTTGCTTGCGTTTCCTGCATTGCGAATGTTGTACTTATAAGAATTGTAGGGGTTGTTTCAAAACGTTACATAATGTACAAAAAAACTGAATGTAAAATAGTTCTATCTATTTTACATTTAGTTTTTTTGTCACCATCTTTATATTACTTTGGCAAATAATGGCTATATCAGCTACGCTACAAGTTACAACACACGTCATATATAACTTAAGATTTATTATAAAACTGGTGACTGGAATTTTCCGACTCTACAATTTTCCTTCTCATATTACTACACACGTAGAAACTTCACCGAATACGTCATTTCAATAATACCTGCAAGTAAAATATATAACCCACCTCTTCACGTTGCTACATAAGAACGAATTATTACGAATAGGACGAATTGAATATCGCTATATTATAATCGGCCAAGTGCGAGTCGGACTCGCGCACGAAGGGTTCCGTACCGGTATAGAGCGAAAGTAGACAAAAAATTGTGTTTTTTGTATGGGAGCCCCCCTTAAATATTTACTTTATTTTTATTTTATTATTAATTAATAAAGTACAAATACAATTAAGGACTTTGTGAAAATTTCAAGTGCGTAGCTGTTACCATTATTGATTACGAGCAAAAAAGGCCAAAAAAATCACGTTTCTTGTATGGGAGCCCCCCTTAAAAATAAACTATTTTATTTTTAGTATTTGTTGTTATAGCGGCAACAGATAATATACACAATCTGTGAAAATTTCAGAAGTCTAGCTATAGCGGTTCTTGAGATACAGCCTGGAGGCATACAGACAGACGGACAGACAAACATCGAAGTCTTAGTAGTAGGGTCCCGTTTTTACCCTTTGGGTACGGAACCCTAATAAAAATGGATTTTAAAATGTGTTAGTTGCGCTAAAATTCGAAAACGGCTAAACGGATTGGGCTGATTTTAGTCTTAAAATATTCGTAGAAGTCCAGGGAAGGTTTTAAAGTGACACGAAGTTCACCGGGACAGCTAGTTCGTCTATAATAATAATTATTGTCCATGATCAACGTCTGCTGCGTATGCTACAGCTTCGAAATAAGCAGTCATGGATTTCATGATCATTATTTATCTAGTCCGACGAAGAGCCGGGTCTTAAAAAGCTATAAGAGCTTGGTCTCACACCTTTTAACCTTTTTAAGTTTAACCTTTGTAAGTTAAGAGTCTATAGTAACCTCCTTATGTGAAGATGTTTGAAACCTCAGCACACTATTACCTGACTTTCGCGACTCTTGGCAGCGAGCCAAAGTGTAAATTGAGTCTACTGCGCTTTATCAGTCAACTGTCGTCTATTCTACATTTCAGTATTGTGATTCTACTCTACTCTGATTAATTTAGTTGTATATTGTAATTAGTAACACCAATATTCGCATTCGCACTGTCAGAGTAGACAGAGTAGCTAGGTTTGTCCGTCGGGTATGTCTATTGTGGTACTATGGACACCGTAGATTGTTTATTGAAAATACTATGAATGCTAATATAGGAACTTTCTGTAGTACTAGAGTCTAGATGTCCCACGCGGCTCCGCTCGCGTAAATAGGGTATTTGCGGGAACTGTACATTTTCACTGAAAAAAGTAGCCTATGTTTTTCCCAGTGGTTTACCCTATATAATATATATCATGCCAAATACATAATATAATAAAAATCGGTCATGTGGTTTGTGAATTAATAAGCGCGTTCAAATTATAATTTTCTCCGTTTCCTCCACATTTTCTAATGTTTCTCCGCTTCTATTCGTCGCAGCGTGATGTTTTATAGCCGAAAGCCTTCCTCGATAAATAGTCAATCACAAAAAAATATTTTTTCTATTCGAACCTGAGATTAGCGCGTTCAAACAAACTCTTCAGCTTTATAATATTTGTATATAGATCAACTTTTGAAGTAACTGCGAACAAATCCATAGATATTTTACCTTTTTAGATGACTATTTGACCATACAAATTGTTTGTGCTTATTCTTTTATAAATTTTACGTTTTAAATGCAGTTTTCGGAGCAAAGATTTCTTTATAAACAGTCTAAAAGTTAAATTGTTGAAACTGCACGAAAATTGCTTGCAAAACCTAGACTGGATGGAATGCGGCGGCGCGGACATTTTGGCCGCTACACCGCTATGTAAGGATTTATATTTTAAACAGCCGCGCTGCCTTTTACATAGCTACATAATATTTTGTTTGTTATTTCGCGGTGTAGCCGCGAAACCGCACGTTAGAGCGGACGCATTATATAAATCCAGCCTTATTTTGCTTCAAGTAGACAATGCTAACATTAATTAATTATTTGTTTTCTTGCTCGTGCCATATTTTCCGTTATTTCAATAAAGTCAATAAAGTACTAAACATTGAAGGTCCCCAAAAAAAGACCTTTGTGCCATGATTAATTCATCTCAATACGATTGATAACCGGTTCAATGTCGTGAAATTAACAAATGTTGACCTAATACTGTATGAACATAACATTAGATAAAAATATTCATTGAATGTGAAAAAAGTCGCGATATTTGTTGCCATCCTCCGAAAGCGCCGGACAGATTTTTTGAAGTTTTATTTGTTTATCTTGTAACTTGTGTTACCAATAATGATTTTTCATAGCCGAATGCTATACTGCACCAAAAAGCGCCCAATTCTGAATTGCGCTAATCATTTTCTATTGGAAATTGTCCAAAAAAAAATGACAAGATTGTAGGCATTAGGGCCTGCCTTACGATCTTGCGGTGCGGTAATTATTACTGATGCATCGTTTCGATCCGTCACAATGACTTTGGTAGGTGCTTTGGTAAGAACGGTTTTATCGGATCAAAACGATCCATTCATAAGAGTGGCCAATGGCCAGAACGTTTTAGAATCTAAATTATCGTCTATGAAAAAAGGAGACCGCCAAAGTATATATTATGTAAATGCCTCCTACGTAAATAGTCGTATGTTCAAGAATCCAATTTTACAAAAGAGCTGTACAGTACTCCCAAATTAATAATGCGCATGAATGACCGTGAACATTAATGACCGCGTTACAAAAGCTACAGGAATGTCACGACGAACTTTGACATGTATGATGTATCTTAAACACAATGCGATTAGAAAATGCAATATCGTCTACCGTCGCTCGGCACCGTAGCCGAAAATTTTCGAAAATTTCTGCGCATTATTACTTTGGGAGTACCTATGTCATGTTTTACAGATGATTGGTTTCGATGCCTTTTACCATGGACCGCTAACTTAATTATGTCCAAAATCCCAATTGGGATTTGAACATACAAAATTTTGGATTAGTCGCCCCCTTAAATAAATAAAATTCATGACGTTCTTCGGACGCTTGCCCATCAAATCACAGAAAAAAAAAGCTCTTTTTTCTGTGATTTGATCAGCTCGCTGCTGGTTGCTACCAAGTCAGTGAACTCTATATAATATGGGACACATGCACACATAATATCAATTTGTTTTGTTACACATTTTTTAAGGAAAGTCAGGGGAAAGTCGAATTTGCTAAACTCAATAATGTTTTACGATTGGGCCGCAGTCCGCAGATAGTATTGACTATGTCATTATCTCTAACAGTATAGATAAGTGTCACTCGATTATCTCTTTACGTTACGATATCTCATGTTTAGTAAATACTCGAGAGGATTACTACATTTCTATGAAATATTCGATTCACATACTGGGTAAAGCAAAACAAAGTGATAATACTTACTTTAGGGTGTGTATGAGTCCCTTGTATAGAGTTTACAGGTTGAAGTGGCTGCGCTAAAAAACTTCTTTTGTCTGGGTAAATTCAGGACGCTGACGCTGGGGCGATTGCCCATACAAATCACAAAAAATTGCTCTTTCAGCTTTATGTAAAGGACACATAGTACGCATTACGCACCCTAATGTATTCTGTTTTGTTACTGCCTGTAGGTATATTAAGCGAATTAAATGCGTTTTGTTATATTTTTTCTTAATTTTTGACTGAATTAAGTTTGTTGTGTATGTAACACGTAAGTTCAAAGCATACAACATTACAAAAGTACACGAAATTATTAGTAAAAATAGAAATTAAGTATTACTAAAAAAAATTGCCGGCGCAAAGGCTCGGCTGGTGCTTTCAGTCACACACTTTTCGCCTGCAATTTTTATAGTTTTTTGATCGTCGTTATTTTATACATCAATTAAATCGAGTCAAATTGTTTTCTATTGAGTGAAGTTCATGAATCATGATATTGTGTAATGGAATATGAATTCCAATGTGTTAGATCCTTAACTAACGCATATATTTTTTCAGAATTTAAATTACTAATTTTTTTTTATGTCTCCTCTCACGTTTAAATCTTGAAAATCATCCGTTTCTCGAACTAGCTCTTATGTCGGCTTATGTCAAAAACTTAATTTAATTAGTTAATTACAGTTAAGTAATTAGTATCCGTCCCTGAGTGCGGCAGTAAGTAACATGTATTCTGCCAATATTCAATATTATATTCGTAGCTTATGGTTTATATTTTAATCAAAATTTGACGTCATATTTCAAGTGTGTATTTAGACGTCACATATCTACACGCGCACTCTCGAACGGCGTGTAGGAAAATTAAAATTATTAGCACAATTTAAGTAAAAAATATACCTCTACTCTAAGAGTTAAGACATAGGTTACACGGTCAGTCTGGCATCCGACTGATCCAGACAGACGGGAGAATGATCGTGTAACCGTTTGATTGACGGACTGATATTTTTTATGTACTTTCTGGTCATCATTCTGACGTCAGTCTCAGACTGATGGACTGAACTAGGGCTGCCATCCGTCCGGATTTCCCCGGATATTTTGCCCTAGTTTGAACTTTGAAGAGCGTCAGGGGACCGTCCTGCCGTGTTTTTGAAAAGTGTCCGGGTAAAATCCGGACGCTTTTGTTGAGGAAAATCCACACGGTTTCTTCTCAGATCAAAATCAACTAAGATTTTAAGGTTTAGGTTTTAAGACATTTATTCTCATAAGATTTACAACAATTCACTTACATGAGAAAGACAATAAAGTAAAGAGATACAAACAAAATATGTACTTAGTAAACATTACAAAATTACATCGAGCGAGCTTTTAAGTAAAATAATTATAAAATTAGCAATTCATAAATGTAAACAAAGAAAAAATATATCAATACAATTGAGGGTACTTTTATAATCGATGTCACAGTATGAGTGGTTGCAGTAGACTATCCTCATACTAGACCGTTCCGATTCCGAAATTCGTGCACATTAGGGTGAATTCCGGTAGCCCAAGATTTTAAGGACTTACGGTAATCAGATTTTTACAATATTTTGTTGGAAAAGAAAGATATTTATAGCAAAAATTTGCAAGACTAACATCTTATAACATTATATAGTATAATCTTGCATACTTTTAATGAGATGTCCGGGGAGAAACTTTGGCTAAATATCCGGGTTTTTTGTGCTTGATCGGCGACAGCAATTTAGGTGATGGCAGCCCTAGACTAAACTGATGCCAGACTGGCCGTGTAACCGTACTCTACATACAAGGCTTATGTTTAAACTCAGCAACTTTTAATGAAAATTAATGGATATTTTAATGAGCATAGATTAAAGGCAGGAACAACTCCACATCTTTTTTATTTCTTTTGATTAATTCTATCTTTGTCTTCGTTTATTATTGAGGCAGATTGTTCTATGAAAAACGAAAATAGGAGCAGAATAATTTGAGCATGTGCGTTATCAGGCGATCGATTGTGATATCACACCGGACACGTTAATATTGTCATGACTGTACTAATACGTAAGCGATTAAAGGTCATCGCACACTTGAACCGACTCGATGCCAACCCAACTCACAGCATGTGTCTATATTGTTAGGACATATTATGAGCAAAATTTGCAAACTCACAAGGTTTGGCTTCGATTGATGACCATAATCGCACTAAAACGGTATGATTAACAAACTCTTCAAAAAATTATTTTTAACAAGTTCCTACTAAATAATACTTGGTCTGTTAATAATAACTGTATTTTAAAAAGATAAAACCGACTTCAACATTGTACGTAATTGAGAGTTAAAACTTCCTATCTCCAAAACTACTGAACCGATTTTGATTAAACTCTTAGCACATTTCTTGCTTTTTATATTCTTAGAGCATGCGCGTTGAATTGTAATTCGAAATGAAATAAATAATAATTTCGCAAATAGTTTTCAATCTTATCAGATTCTCAAAACTCTATATTTTCACCATTCCATTTGGATTAAGCGGTTCTTGATTACACACGCCAGTACACACTGATAACTAATACGGAATACTCATGTCCGGGAAAATTGTCAGCGCTCTAATGTCAATAAAAATACTTGTTCCACCAAATGCAAACTTTACTAATATTAGGTATAATGCATACCTACGCTTATAATACCACTGCATAGATATGCTAGTACATATTTTGAACTCGAGGCACTTCGAGTCTTAGTAATGTAATTTTGTAACTAGCTCTTGCTAAAAAGATATAATACTAATTCCTGTTTTGACGAATCGTATTAGGTCAGTGACTCTGTCTATTTCCTCTTCAGTCTTCACGGTTAAACAACAAGAACTCTGATCAGACACTTTGTTTTCCAGCAAAGATGTTTTTCACCAAAACCACATAATTAACATTATATTAACATTGGTTTACAGATTCAATCTGGTGCTCAAGTGGTGATCAGTGCCTTGGCAGTGGCCCAATATTTCTGCCTGATAGACTTCCTACAGAACCTACCGATCCTGTTGTATATAAGAGTATTATACTATCACAGTAAGTAATACACTCGTTTTAAATTAGTTTATCCCAAAAAAAGTTATAGAACAGATGAGATGTGAGATGTTTTGTCTACGCTTTTCAAGCGACTTTTCCAATGTGTCACACAAGGATAAAATAATAGTCAGTCATCAGCGTAGGGTCATCATAGAAAACCAGGGCTAGAGTATGATGCTGTTGAGCTACGTATGCCTCTCATTTTTAGCTTTATAAAAAAAATGCGAAATACAATTAATAAAATATGTGCCTGAATAAAAAAGCTAAAGAGCCAAATCATTTTGAAAGAGTTATACTTATGACTTATGAGAAATCCTACTTTGTGAAAAGCGTTACAACGGCCAAGACATTAAAATTTTAACTTCATTCTTTCTCAGACCCAAGTTCCTGCGGTAATAGCATATCTATAGGTCATGCGATAGACGGTATCTCCGACCAAGCGTTTGTGTTACTGAGGAGCGAACCCCTTACATCGTTCCGGACCTTTATCATAAACTGCACCAGCCTTGGAGTAGGGTTTCTTTGGCTATTGGCGAGTGCGCTGCTCTTGAGTAAGTTGTTTTTGTTACTATAATTGTTTTCTTCGTGTACCTTACACAAAACATTGGCTTGTTGAAGGCTGACGAAGGAAGTTTTGGTGGTATTTATGTAATTTCTTTGTTATACCTTGTACAGACTACCTTTAGGCTAACCGATTACGGCTTAAAAATATTTGGCCTAGGAGGACTCGTTCTTTTGGTTTGGTAAAGACAAAAGAAGGGCAACTAGCTTTACAGCTTCATTCACCATATTTTACTTCCATATTATTTTTCAGGCGGTGGAACCAAAGTAGACAAGACAGAACCGACAAAATGGCCGTGGGTATTGACCACAATTGCGATGTGTGCTGTAGACATAGTGGCGTCTGTTATATTCGCCAACGACTCATTTTATACACGGGTAAGTTTTTTAACTATCACAGAATATAGGCTCTAATTATTTTGTGAGTGAGTATCGGACGTATGTCTAATAATAATTGCTCTATCAGGTGCTCTTCTAGCACTTTGTAACACATGAGATCTGTCAAGGTTCAACTTTTTAGGACTTCGCAAATAAACTCTACCAGGAACCAAATTACATGAAGTCTATCAATTGTCAACTTGCGACTACTCACTACTACTATTATTATCAAATCAAGCCGGTTGATTTGATAATAATAGTAGTAGTGTTAATTGGACAGGTAGCCCGAATGAGGACTGATTCTAGCCTGATTGGAGAATAAACCTAGTATGATTGATGACTGACTCTAGCCTGATTGGAGAATAAACCTAGTATGATTGATGACTGACTCTAGCCTGATTGGAGAATAAACCTAGTATAATTGATGACTGATTCTAGACTGACTTACAACCGTTTCCAGACTCTATCCGACATAATGGACTACATCGGTGGTACATTAAGTGGTACGGGCAACTCGCAGCTCGACACCGCGATTGTGTCGTGGATCATGGTAATCATATACTCGCGGTTCGTCGTCTTCTTCCTGCTCAATGTTCTATTCGTGGTGCTGGTCGCGACTGCTAAACCGGTGGCTGTTAACCATGTAAGTAGTCCCTAAGTTTTTTGTGACTTTTTAAAATAATAATTGCGTGTGTGTTTCAAGATTTCACCATGGTGTAGTTGGTTCTATAAAATTAATAAGACACCAATATATCATGACTATAATGAGTAATGGCATAACAAGGGTAGATGGTGAATTGTGAAGTGATAATTTTTAGGAATCCAAGAAAACTACTTTTTAATTCCTTGTCAAAGAGACGTAAGTGAAAAAAACCTCGTGTTTTCTTTCAGGTAGAAGCACAAATTTTGCCACCAATCACTCAAACGACCACAGCTATTCAGACAACCTCCACAGTCTCCACTGAAGTGCAGACGAGTCCGCTCCCAAACCATGTGGAGACAACCCCAGATGCAGCAATAGATACCCCCCCTATACTCAGCGACAGCCCAAGGGAAACGGATCGGGAGTCCAGTATACGCACCTTTAGATTACCGAGAGCGGATTTCAGCTATGCCTTCCGACGCATGAAGACTTTCCTGTTCAGGAAATCGGACACATCACCCAAGGAATCGTTCGTCACGTACTCAGTGAACGTATCACCGGAAAGGTATTTCTACGCAATTTTGAAAGTTCATAACACAACGATCTTCAAAAAATATTATATTCACCACTTTATTGACAAAACTGTTTATACCTCGATTACGTTGGTCATTGTTGCTGTTTTTGCCTGTCGAGTAGCTTTCTCCACGTATTAAGCTGGTACTATTTCTCTGCACAGATCTCCCCAAAGGCGTCGCGAGGACGACAAGAAGAGAACGGTGAACTTTCCAGAGAACATTCCAGACAATTTCCAAACGTTCCGTCAGCATCTCGAGAACAAGATCGCGGATCAACAGAGGAGGTTGAATCAGTCGGTGATAGACACGTCGTGCAGGCAACAGTCGCAGTCGCTGCCGCAGTTGAACGAGGAGACTGAGGATGATGTGTCAGTGAACCGCCAGTAAGTGATATGTTTCCGCGGAGCGAGGGTGTTTTCATAAATGTTACTACACTAAATATCTCTATAAAACCGAATAGGCTATCCACAAATTAACTTGACAGATCGAGTATGGAGAGTCTGTCAAAAAAGTTGTGAATAGCCTATTCGGGACTTTACCAGGAAGTGGTGAAACAGGCCCTAACTCTAGTTTAGTTTTTGGTTGTATGATGTATCCAGCAGCCAGCAGGCTTAGCATAACAACATTAAAAACGGGAAAGAAACGACATAATGACAGATTTTAGTGAAAAGATGGCGGATTACCTTTGTCAATCTGTCACTTTGTCCATTCTTCCACAGAAAGAAACCGATTCTATGGTGACCATGCTAAGCCTACTGATGTTGATAGCTGAATACTGGAAGACGCTTTAAATTACACGATGTGGATAATCTTAAGATCTTTCGGTGAAACTAGGAGGTGCATTAGGGGCAGAAGCGCACCAAAAGCCTTGGATTTCACATTCCATGTTTGCCAGGATCTTTAGATTCTGCGTGGTCTAACATAAGTTTTTTAATATCATTTTTACTGTTGTTCAATTAAAACGTATAAATCTTCATCATCTTCTTCTTCATCTAATTCCTTTTCTTCATCACCATTATCATCATCACTAATACCTACTAACATCATAATCATCATCATTGTCCAGGCGACGCGGCACCCTCCCGGATTTGCAAAGCCAGCTGCCTTGGGCGTATATCCCGGCGTCGATGCACCGCATGCGCGACCAGCTACCGCCAGATGAGGACTTACCTCCTGTACCGCTGCCGGACTATAACGCGCTGAGAAAAACATGTAAGACATTATATGGCCTGTTTCACCACCTGCTGATACGTGTCGGACGTAGGCTATCCACAACTTAATTATTGAACTTAGGGCCTGTATTCACTTTGATTAGTGATAAGTGCAGGTAATGACTAGTCACCTGCACTTAACAGTAATGACTAATGAGTGATTAGGAGAAAGTAAGTGTGGACAGTGACTGATTAGTGCAAGTCATTTTAATTTCTTCTAATCACTAATCAGCGGCACTAACCACCGGCACTCGCACTAATCAAGGTGAATTCAGGCCCTTAATCAGTAAATAATAGGAGATCCATACTACATTCATACCATGGTGGGCGGTGGCCTTATCCAGTATTTCATATTTTCAGCCGTACATCGCACAGCGTCAAGTCTGAGCTCTCTCACACATAAGAAGGATTACACACCACAAATACAACGGACTAAATGTAAGTTTACAAATTACACATAAAATAACTTGAGGTCGTCCACATAATTCATCACGCAAAAATTCCACATTTCCTCTTTCTCTTGTAAGTTTTTTCAGGATTCCTTTAATATGTTGAACTGATGTTGAAATATTATGATGAATGAATTCTGTAAAATCCTTTTAGACAATTCGTCATCGGAATATCTAACTTGTTTTATTTTTTTAGCATCACTAACACAGTCAGACGTCTTATACTAATCAAGAGTTTATTGTGGAAGATTGCTTGCTACGTTACAATATGCACAAGCATCTATTTTAAGGAGGAAATCTGACTTTCTTCGTGGATGTAAATAGCTTTTCCGTTAGCCTTACTATAATGGGCATCGGGCAACCGGTTAGTACCTAGACTTTCCAACGTAAATACATGGCCGGCTTCCATCCAAACGGACGCACGTACGTAAATTCATACGTACTTTTTGGAATGCTGTCGGCCACTCGGTAATACAGTAGATACCATAAATAGTTACGTACACCCTTACTAATCGAGAAACAAAATTTTGTGAAAAGCGTAGTTTTAATTATTTTAAATATGTTAAATGTTCAGCTAGTTTTGTGTGAAATAAGTTCCTGATTATAAGTTTCCTTCTTGTCTTTTAAATGATGAGTCTGGAGACAAAATTATGTAGCGTCAAAATAAAACATCAGGATTAGTAGATAATTCTGTTTTGGCTTTGTTTTGATGAGTTACTGAGTAGTGAGTAGATATATTTCTTGTAACTTTATCAAAATAATATTATGTAAGTTATTCGTAACTTTTCGAATATTAACAAACGTTTTGTACGGCACTTTTAACGAAGTGATAGGTTATTGGTTATAATAATAATTATGTATTATGTATCTATAACCTATTTCGTATTTTAAGAAGTTAGAAATAAGACCAAACTTTGTAAATTTTAAGACGCAAATTAAAAATTTTTAATACTATATTATCGTGGTTTTATTACAATATAATTATACAGTGAATAAATAAATAATAAAGTAGAGGTTAGTTTCTTGGGAGCTTAGGCACCATACCATGCAGCAAAGAATTAAACGCAAAGTAAGGACCCACATAATATATTTTATTAAAATTTTAGAACCACACATACGTAAGTCTTTATTCAATTCCACCCGAATGTAGAGACAAGACCAAAATAGACATTACCCAGTTTTCTTTAGGCATATTCTATTCTATTCTACTATAATCCAGTCTAATCATGTACAGAGTTTCCAACATACACAAGACGCCCACAAAGCTTATTAGCGCCGTTAAATTAACAGCATTTAGCGTCGGACCGATGTATTGGACGGCATAGTACGTAGTATACATCTGCGACGGTATGCTGAGGAGTCGGTTGGCTAGGCTGATCCTTGGGAAATGCGAAAGTGGCAGCAGATCAAAGATGACAACTGCTAGCACTTGTAAACAGATGATGGCCCATTTAACATATCCCAGTGGTCCAGCCACGAGGCTGGAGACGGTGTAGGCGGATATTACAGCACTGTAGAGTCGCCATAGCCAAGTGAATACCCGCACACACATAAGAAGCGCCTCAGGTAACATCACATGTTGGCATCGCGTAAACCACTTTTTATTTTTGAAGTAGTCATAATATTACTTCCAAATGCTTCAGATAGATTTGAAAAATAGTTATCTGATGTATTATTTTGCTTTATGAAAATAGTAATGGTTTATGAAATTGGCAGCGTCATAACAATGTCAATTACATTTTTTTATGTTTTTGATCAGTTGGCATGGCCAACACAGTATAGGACATAGGTCATCTCGATCGATGCGATACTCAAGGTCTACAAACAAGCGGTGGGAGTCTCTATGAAAAGCTAGCTTTTTATTCGATTTTTATAGGATTGATAAAAAAATGCAGATGTCTTGGTCGGCGGTTTTAAAGGCTACCCAGCACATTCGTGCCAAAGCATAACCCTCCCAATTATCTACCAGAATTCAGGAAAAGATTGAAAGAAGGAAACGAAGAAACTAGTAAATAGGAGAAAGTGAATTACATTAATGCGGATTGTGACTCTATTTCTGTGGTTATAGTCCTGAGTCCGTGAGTAGTAAGGGTTTCTCAGGATAATAATAAATATCATTAGGATGTCCTAATAAAGTTTCTTCTCTCGCTAGATCTAGTCGCTAGTCAAGCCGACCTATTCGTCACAAAACGCTCGACCATACATACATACATACATTCTATTAAAATATGCACAAAGGAAAAGACAGATTTCCTTGCGTTTGGAACCCGCTAACACAGCGTACCCTTGATTTTGCAAGCACATTAAGTATGTGTGGCGTGTGGTGTCCATGAAAATATCAAACTGTACATATTAATCACTATCAATTGATACGATTGTTTATTAAAACCGATAATAATTATCGTGATGCGACCGCCGATACACTCCTTTACGTACACCAAGCGGCCGCGGATGACGTGTATAGTGAAAAAAATATCCATAAAATAACCTACCTCTTTGAGAAGTTGGTTAAAAATGAACAGAAACAATGCAAGAGTTCCGGAGCAATTCGTGCTGGCCGCTTTTCTTTCTGGAGGACTGACCATAGTAAGTTCAAGTTTTAACCTCTCTTTGTTATGCTTTATTGCTATGTTCATAGTTATTTTACCTCTGATACGATCTTTATGCCGGGTGTATAAAGATGGAATATAAAATGGGAAACGCGAAAATCCCTCTCTCATGTATATTTCAACTTTGCGAAGTTATTTTGTATTGCATGCTAGCACTTAACATTTATACTGCTTCATCCTATTCTATTCCTAGACCTAAATATCCAACCATCATTATAAATGAGTGACTAAGAAGTTAAAGTCACTAAATTGATCCAAAATGTACTTACCTAGCTTATTATTAAAAATTTTATCATTACAAGGATACAGGCTACTCTTGTACATAAATGAAATCTATTCTAATTTTGATATCAATAATCAGCAATTAAGTAATAATTCTGCCAAGCGAATGTCCATTACTGAAAAACCTATTTTAATGCGAATGATGATAATAATAAGTAGATAATATGTGACGACTTATTGCCGGAGTCACTTGATGAAAAAGCTAACATAAGTCGTAATATGTGACTCATACAATTTTTTCAGATACCTATAATTTCACTTTACAGTTATTTAAACTTTTTTAAATAAATCTTCAGAACTTCTTTCATTTTCAATGACTCACGCAGGAATTTCCAAGTTTGATTTTTCGAAGACCTGAGTTATCTAAAAGTGCCTTTAATTCTTTACACGGTCTGTGAGTCAATTACGAGTTAAGTACGACTCATGATAACTCATTGTTTGCAGTGGGATATCAACAAGTTAGAATGGATAGGTACTAGGTACGTTTTTGAATATTGAGTATAGTATTTCAATACTTGAATACAATACATAACTTATAAGTAATTATTGTATTGATAATAATTAATTGTAATTAATGTACTTTTCTAATTTCCTAATAATATTAACAGCTATCTAAGTATTACTATAATACTTTGCATTGCGATAGGTACGTACTTACCTATTGTTTTTATGCACTCCCGAAAAAAGGATATGTTTTTCATATTCCTATTGCTATTTTACTATTTGTGTAATTCGTTTATTAGTGTAGTATGTATTTACATCACAACTTATCAACTTATCTGTTCCGATCGATATAATCATATCTATCGGTATGCGCGGATGTTATAATACCTAAATAAATTAGAGATTTTGAAAAAATATTTGATTTTTTTAATTTTACCAAATATCGTACCTATATAGGTAGCCTGTATCTACTTTATATTTCTGAAAAACAGCTGTAAAATATATATTTTTTAATTAAATATTGGTACTTAACTTTAAATAACTATACAAAATATGTTGTAGAGTCATCGATTTTCAGCGTCTAACAATAAAATATCTTGATTGTCCTTAACAATATTATTATTTGTTATTTCTCAGAGTTAACGTTACTTTAATAATATTTAATAATCTTTCTTCCGTACCATATTTTAATAGGAAATGGTGGTATATAATATAATATTAAAATTTATAAAATTAAAACAATTTCTTCTCGCTAACTCAAATGATAGCGTGTGCCTTTATTAGTACTTAATATATTATATAATTATGCTCGAGCGAATCATATAAAGTTACCATTTTAGGATAAATTCACTAATGAGTATTAAATAGTATATCCTTCCTACATGGAATAACGTTATATTTTCAGGCTGTTGGAAAATTAGGATTAGAACTTTTGAGGTCTTTAGTGTTTATTGCCATTGCCATTCTATTAAAACGAGGTAAATCCCGATTTTATCAATTAATAAGGACTAATTCAATTAGGTATATCCTTCGCACATGGATTAACGGTTAGATTCTCACTTCTCAGGCGGTCGCAAAATTCGGATTGGAACCTTTGAGGTCTTAAGTGTTTAGCTATTGCTTGTTTTATCTATGCCTTATCCTACTCCTTCCAAAGAAATGTACACTATAATATAAATATTTTCACAGCCATTTTATTGACTATGTACATTTTTCAGGTAACTTCCCTCGCGTACATAACGTTATGTACGGTAGCTCTGATATTCCGGTTCGACTGTTCAGCTGGTCAGCTGTCCAACAGCGACGGCTCTCAATACTTCCTCACCACCATATACAGAGTCTACATTCAGAGTAAGTCCAAAATGGGGATTCTGGGGAACGATTCTCAAGCGTCGAATGTCACTCGCGCGTTGGACGTGTGAGCAGCCCCCGATCGAAACCACATTCGAGACTTGAGAGGCCCGTTTATTTTGGGTTCAGGTAATATTTGGGTAAAACTCAAAGCTTAGTTTAGGGGGCTATAATGCTAATAATAATAATTTAATGGTCATAATAATATAACAAACGATCAGAAAGATAGACAGATATGTACCTACCTAAGTATTTTGTTAAGTAAATTATTGGCTTACCTACATTCAAATTAAAATAATAAATTTAGACATGGCTATATTTTTGAAATACTACACCACTACTATACATACCTACTTACATACATTTTTCCGGAATGAAAAGTATTCTACGCCCTTTTCCGAGACTCAAGTATCCCCATCCCCATACTCTTCACGCTTAAATCGGTTCAGCGGTTTGGGCCTGAAGAGGTAACAGACCGACAGACACACTTTCCCATTTATAATATTAGCACAGTGTAATTATTAGTATGGATTGATTATGTTGTATTTTCCAGGTGCGGATTGTGAGAACGCACTCAGATATGGCGGCATCACGCAGTCACATTCTGTCTATATACTCATCACAATCATACTGTCTTTCTCCGTGCTCAGTCTGTGCTCTTCTATCGCTATCATTGCAGGTACGTAGTTAAGGGACCTTCCATGAATCACTAAAGCAACTATTTGTACAAACTTGTACAAAAATGTAAAAAATAAGTAAGTACTTACTTACCATAATATCTGTGTAGACTGTATATTGTATAATTATTATTATAGGTTCTTATGCTCAACAAAACCTTTCAGTACTCGAAAAAACATTGCCCTGTCGAAATATATTTCTGTGAGTACTTAAATCATTGTTTAAGCTATAAAGCAATGTCATAATTTGCAACACCAAAAATTTTAAAACCTTATTCGCAAACATTTACACTCGACTCTGTACCCACTTTTGGTTTGACGTGGTTAATGGATGCCCCGTTACAATTTTCAATCTTTGCAGATAACTGCCAATTTAAGGCTCCATTCCACCGCGGCGCACGCTGTGCACGGATTTATTTCTTTGACTTGAGTCAATTCGTGCGTAGCGTGTCCGTGGGTTGCAGTGGACACAGTCACATATATTTTCTTACAAAGCGAAGCTTGACGCACTCGCGTAGTCTCTCCGTGCGCCGCGGTGGAATGGAGCTCTTATGCATAAAATATTTTTACAGTTGCAAACAGCGAGACAGGCAGTTCGACAATAAATATATACTCGTGTGTACACATAGGAGTGTATGTTGCCATACTAGTGGTGGACTTGACTTTGGCTATCCACTTTGGAATGGACCATACTCTACTTCAAAGTGAGCTGGTACGTACAATGAAACACCATATTTTTACTGCTAAGCGTCTGTTTTACCACTTCCTGATAAATGCCGGATAGTAAGGCTATCCACTACTTATCTGACAGATGCTCGAATCTCTATCTGTAAGAATTCACCACTTCTTACAGATAGAGTATGGAGTACCTATCTGTTAGACAGGCCCTAAAACCGTTATCTTAAAGTATAAAACAATTAAAAAATTAACTAGGGTTTTCCAAACACCTAGTCAACTTGAAATACTATAACTACTGGCATAAACTTTGACTCTCTATTTACTTAACCCTACAGGGTTGGAACTTTACAAAATTATTTCTAAGTATTCAATTAGTTATTTATTTAAAGACATTCGTCTAGGTACTTACCTATCTAGTATCTAATATCCCACCATACTTATCCCTAAGAAGTTTAGTATTCTAATGTGATACGATCACAGTGGTGAAAAGTGGAAGTTTCACGTGTCTGTGTATCTTTATCTTCGGAGCTATTAAACTGATGAACCGCAGGGTGTTTAAATAGATCCGTTTTGTATTTTACGACAATTATTATAAGCAGATTTTTTTTCAAAAATTGCAAGTATTCGTTTACTGCCCGGGAGCAGTACATTTTTACGGGAACGAATATCCTATGTTCTTCACCGGGATTCAAAGTATCTTCATACCAAATTTCAGCAAAATCGGTTGAGCGTTTGGGCGTAAAAAGGTAACAGACACACTTTCGCATTTATAATAGTATGGATCTGCTGTCAAATGCCTGTTGCATTGTTGTTATAAGGCATCACTCTGAAGATCTAGTTTTTTTAATTGCAATTTTTTTCAGGGTATGAGCTCGCCAGGTCTGGGTATGAACTATGAGAAGGACATGATAAGACTGGGAGTGTTGCTGCTCATGACGATATCGTTAAAGGGGTACATCATACACGCGATCAATATAGTCCTGTTGATCGTGCTAGCTGTGTACGCTCTAAGACACCATAAGAGGAACGACAATGTGGTAAATATCATTTGGAACAAGACTATGTATTTCTAATTTGCTCAGAAATAAAGCAATTTTTATTTTATTTTTTATTTATGAACAAAGTACTTAGATTATTAATTTTAACCGACTTCCAAAAAGGTTTAGGTTTAGGCATTTATTCTCGAATTTTACTTTCGAAGTAAGGAAATACAAAAAAGAAAGGAGGAGGTTATTCAAGTACTACGTAACGTGTTGAGAATTTAAACCCCTTTTTCGCGTATTGCAATTCGCACCGTAACATTTTCGAGCCCTCCCATTTCTCTGACATTTAAAGATAATGTTAGGTGCGTACGGGGCCCCCTTTATTATAGAGTTCACTATGAAAGTATCAGCGCTGAAAAAATATATTTTTTTTACTTTTGTATGGAAAAATTCATAACGCTCGGGCGCTTGCCTAATATACAAATCACAAAAAAATTAATTAATTGCTCCTTCAGCGCTGCTGCTTTCACAGTGGACTCTAATAAAGGACACATACACACCCAAAAGTACCTATTATTATGTATCACTTAGTTTTGTTACACCTTGTATATTTTTATTTAATTGTGTAAGTAGTAGTTTTTTTATGAAAGTCGTAACTCGTAGTCTACGTTACATTTCACGATTTTTGAATCCCTCTCCACCTTTGTCGTAAAAAAGGGTCCAAATTTCCAGAATGTAATGTTGCTATGAATAGTGTTAGTTTACTTGACTAACGAGACGTTTGTATTTTTCAGCACTCCATTCATAATTTGGGTGTTCTCAATGCTTTTGAGTAAGTGTGACTTTTTCATGATCCTTCGATGTTACGAGTAAATCTTACGAATAAAATATTTGTATAATATTATTTTTTTTTAATTTCTTAGACGCCCAAAACGCGTGGAAGACCCGTGGCAACAAAATAATGAAATGTTCTATGCACGTGGGTAAGTTTCTCTGGCTGATATAAATTATAATATTTTATAATATGACAACTGTATACCTAACACACAAATTGAATACGATGCGATACGTCTTTTTGGCTCTTCTGATTTGTGTTATATTATTGACAAAAATTTCATTGTGCTATGTATATTTTCGTTGCAAATAAGTCGCTTTCTTTCTCTTAGCATCAGTCGATGAGTCGACTCGTTAATTCCATTAAGATAACTAAAACATTTGTTCTAGGCCCCACTCAAACAACGCGTATAGCCACGACGAGGACTTCAACAGAAATCCGATGAGGGAAACCCTGCCTATGTCCAAGTAAGAATGCTTCCTTAACTTGGATGTACTGGACTCTTTGAATTTGAAAAACAAAACAGTTATCATTACATTAAAATCAGTCTACTTTAGTTCCGACTGGAACCCCTTCCAGGTCCCAGCTTTTTGTAGGAAAAAGAAAATATGAGATATTTGGGAGGTCACCTATGGGCCTAATACAAATGGAGTATGGACCTAAACTTATGTTGAAATAAACGACACAGAGTAATCAGTAATTTTAGGGGCTTTAGCCCTCCGTTACACCCTTGGAACTGCGCATGTTAGAAAGCCATCTAAACTAGTAACCAGTAACTTCGATTCACATTTATCTTGTATTTTCAGTAACCGTCCCCACGACCGCTCCAACTCGTGGCACCGCAGCGAGCCCGCGCCAGTTGGTTCCCGGCCATTCTCCTACCTCGAGGAACCCAAGCGGCCGGTTCCCGTCAAACCACCCACCACGCCTACCAAGGACCCAAATTGGAGACGAGACCCGTGGCCCCCGGCACCATACGTCCCCGACCCTGATTACAGCCCCCTACAGTCCAGAAGACTAAAGTCAGCACTTAAAACTGGATACTAATAGCTACCACTTCAGGATAAGTATCGGATAGGCTATCCACATCATAATAAATCTGATACTCCATACTTCATTTGTCAGATAAGTTGTGGATAGCCAATCCGGAACTTATCAGGAAGTGATGAAACAAGCGCTAAATATAGATATCTACTTGTTAATATAGTTTTTTTGTTTCTACCATGCCCAAGAAACATAAAAGTTAAGAGTTTAAGAAGATGAGGTGCATTTTCAAATAAGGCAAATAATAATTAATTATAGTCCGGGTTCCCTAGAACATTTTGTTCATTTGATTTCTATCAAGCTAATTTCCGTGAGTAACTTTATTTTGATACTAGATGTCCCGGCAAACGTTGTTTTGCCATTTAAAGTATTTCTACTTCATCAGTTGATACAACATCTTACCCCCTCTTTTTCCCCTTAGAGGGGTGGGGGGAAAAATTTTATACACCAGATGTTGAGTTGAAAGAAGACAAATATATCTGCGAAAACCGTATGCAAATCGGATCAGTAGTTTTCGTGTTAAAGAAAAACGTTTGATACAAACAAAATCTGACCCCCTCTTTTGCTCCCTTAGAGGGGTGGGGGGAATTTTTTTTTATACACCAGATGTTAAGTTGGAAGAAGGACAATATATCTGCGAAAACCGCATCCAAATCAGTTCAGTAGTTTTCGTGTGATTGTGGAACAAACATACAGACAGACAGACAAAAAACTAACCACATTTTGGGCTTCTATAGCGATATAATGACACCCCCCGCTTATTATTTTTTTAATATCTGAATTTTCATTACAACAGTTTTATTATATGTTACATAGAAGACGAACAACAATTTCCTCAGCGAAAATTCTCGAAAGTGGTAGCAGACAGAGATAGAAAGGATTTCATACTTTGATTTGATGGTCCTAAAATATGGATTGTTCTATCTGTAGGACAATGTTACTGTTAAATTGTATTAATTTTAACCAACCTATCAAGCCCCAAGCGGTCGCATGCGACCGAGACAACAATAGAATACAATGGCAATTCTTAGAATCCGCGATCGACGGATTAATATACGAACATTCTGATGGTTAGGGTTCCGTAGTCAACACGTCCTTGTTGACGGAACCCTAAAAATAGATTACTAACCAGCAGATTTTTTATAGTTCTGAATTGATACACGTTACGTATGCTATTTTAGCGCATTTGAAAATATTACATCGTATGGCCTAACGTTACAAACCAACTAGGAACTTTCGTATTTCTACTGATAATACTAGATGACGCCCGCAACTCCGTTTCGCCTAAACTCGTTTATCGCGGAGGAACCGTACATTTTTCCAGGATAAAAAGTATGCTGTGTCCTTTCCCGGACTCAAAGTGTCTCCATACCAAATTTCGGCAAAAGCGGTTCAGTAGTTTGGGCGTGAAGAGATAACAGACACACACTCTCGCATTCATAATAATAGTATGGAAGTATGGATTTTAAGTGAATGATACAAAGAATATAAATCAAAATGTAGGTATATTATGTATCAAGTACATAGTTACATTGAGTAAAATTATATAGGTAGGTACATCTAAATAATGTAATTTTACACCAATACTAATAAAATATCCAGATTGTGTAAAAAAGCGTTATAATAATAATTTTTATACTGTGTGTTGTTCCTATCTGTCAGTCAAGACACATTGGTAGCTTATCAGACAAGGACGAAAAAATCACTGTCGACCTTTTTTAGCAAAGGATGTTTACTGCATAAAATATACAAATATAAAGTGTATTATGTTTCTTATAAAACAATAATATTATGTACCACGAATTTTAATAGTACCTACAACTGTTTTCCTTAGATCAATTTACAATTAGGTATAGACATGAGTGCAAGAATACGCTAACATATTGGAACATACATTTCATAATTTTTTTGGAACACGTATTTTATACATTCTTTTTTTTCCTATAATTTTAACAAACCTTGTAAGTAACTTATCTACTTCATCGCCTGGCTAATATATCTGGCTACTCATGTATGCATAGTTTTTTAATTTCAAATCAATTTTTCCGGGCCCAAGGCCCCCATTTATGAAAAAAAAACAATTTTTTTTTCATACATGGGGTGAATAGAAATCGCGGGGTGTATAGAAACAAATCTAAGAATTTGATTACGGTCGTTCTAGTTGCTCTATAGTCGGTTAAAGTATCTTTATTTCTACTATTAATAATACTGCAACATTTTTCCTTTATTCTGGAAACCGTAAAATTTACGTTAAGTCTAATTACATAGAGAAAAAAGCTGTTGAAGTGAACGTCTGCGTACAAGTGTTTATTGACTGTGTAAAACTTTAAGAAAAACATCAAGTTCATCACTGATAACTCTTTAACTGTAAATTAGCAGACTTGGATAGTTAAGTTTCTCATCTATTAGGAATAAAAAGGTTAGTATCAATATGCCATCATTTTGTTCTTATTTTTTAGTAAAATCGAGACTTAGTATTTTTTTACTGTTTTCGAGGTGAATAGAAACGAGTGGGGGGTGATTAGAAACGCCTTTAGGGTCAATAGACACGAAGAAAGGGGTGAATAGATACGAGTGAGGGGTTAATAGCAACGAGAAAGGCGTTAATAGAAACATAGTTTTTCAGTGTTGTCAATCGAGTATTTTTTCATCATGACAGTTTTCATTTAAACATTATTGTTAAAAGTCAATAAAACTTGATTTTGACAACCCTAACTTTTCTCTATTCACCCCTCTGTCGTATCTTTTGACCCCAGTTTCAAGGTAAATAGAAATCGCCTACTTATTCCTATTTTACGAATAATTCTAAAATTTATGCATAATTAAAGAATAACTATTTGGTAAATTAAAACGCGACTCGCAATTCGACAATTCTTTAATCACAGCTTTCATGCAAAATATGTAAGAAAATCAGTGTAGAAGTTGAAAGTTAAGTCTATTCACCCCATTTTACTTTAGTAGTTAGTTATCGTGTTCATCCACTCACGTCTTCATTTATTTTTGAAGCTATAATAAAATGGTATTAAATTTCATTCAAGACGTAACTGTACTCAAACTTAGACATAACAAATAGTACTTACTTAGAATAACCAAGTTAAATCCACATAATTGAAATATTATATTTTGTAGGCTTCAATTCGTTTAGCTACTTTAGTATGTACATGACAATGAACGAGTATATAAATTAAAACTTGGACGAACATTGTTTAACTTAAGCATAGGATGCACGGGCGACAAAATTATTTCCATAACCTTGCTTTACCATGAACTATGGATAAACTATCGATTTTAACGCTGGCAAACAAATCATAAAGAAGAGTGACTGAGTCAAAATAATTCTACGAATCGAAATGGTCACCTATAACTTACAAGGCCAAAATTACATGACCGAATATTTTGACAACCAACATAATCCCCGCGTTCCATTTGATGTTAAAAACGATCAAAATGCTCAAAATAGGAGGCATTTTGAGACTGATCTTTGAGACAATTTTGTCGTCCGTGCGTTTTTGGACTTTAGTACTTAAAATCATATCGAAAATTACAACTATTTACTCAGCACATATAAATCCTTTAATAATTAGGCAGAATGACTGTTGTATCATGTATGTACCATCGAGAAAATTGATTCCTAGGCAGTTGACAGACCAACGTCATTTGGTCGGATCATGTCAATTCAATGTTAATTGTGATATAACGCCTGGGTTTGACATAACGCGACCAAACGACTTAGGTCCCCCATCTGCCTTTTTTCTCTGATAACTCTGATAAGTGATAGTACAATTACAGAGAGAAGCGAAATATAAAAATTATTGCAAAACATTTTATTGAATAAATATTTTTAAAATCCCTTTTCAAATAATTTGTAAAACACAAATATATTATTATTACTTAATATTTTTTGTAATACTTAATATTTATACAATTTACTTTAGATTTTATTTTAAACTCTAATATACAGTCTATAAGATATTTTGTAATTTACAAATAATTTTGCACTCTACAATAATTATTCTTACAAATGGTTACTCACAGTCTGGAGTCCTAACTTCTATTTTCATGCCACAAATGCTGACTCATGCGCGAAATATACAGCCTGTGATCAAAACGACATTCGTGGTAAGTGGTAACCCCTAATATAGGTACAGTCGGAGAATGCTTAGGTTGACAATCATCTGGAGCATAATTATTTTTAATCAATTTGCGGTTAATTTCGTAGCTCATTAAAAAAGCTGATCGCACATTTTTCAGCACCGTACGCGCCATTTACGAAATGCGGCGCGTTCGGTGCGGACGAATGTGCGAGGTTTCACATCATTTCATACAACGAATCCTAAAATTCGGTGCGTTCGGCGCGAGCGTGTTGATAATGTGCCATTACCTTAATAGTGAATATTACCAATATTACGCAAAGGTCGGAGAAGAGCGCGCTACTAACATAATGTATAGTAAATAATTATTTACATAATCCTACGGATTATAATCCGACCAAAATCCAACTTCTGATATTGATAATAAATAATAGTCAAGATAATGCCTGTATACTTCTTAGATTTTACTTCACACGATAGGATGTTTAAATACACGAGATATTTAATATATTACATATTATAATATACATACTTAAATAATATAATTTATAATATTATTTTACAATTTTCTCACTCTTTCGCGTATTAAATATTAAAGGTAAACATACAGAAAATATTAGTTGGAATAAAGCCTATTGAAAATATGATATGGTCGAATTTTCCATTTCTCGTGGACTCAATTCTCATACATCGAATCTTGGATTAATTATTGGGACGTTCATAAACGGCGGATGTCTTTTACTTTGGTGAACGAGATCTAAGGCTTGAGGAAATCTTACAAGATGAATCGAACGAACACGAATTACGAGAATTGGGTCCCTGAGATAGTTTGGACAGTCTTTACATCTATTGTATCTATTTTGAGACATATAAAACGTACCTTTAATTAAAGAATATATTATATTTTAACATTCATGAGCAGAATATTATCATCTATAAACTATTCCGGTATAATCTACATTTTTACACGAAATTACAGTTTTAGCATACAGAATGTACACTGTATAAAATATAGTATAATATATGCCTATAAAATTTATAAGCTACTTAGTTTCTTTTGGTATAATAATTTTAGGTTAGTTAGTAGGTTCAAAAATAAAGATTATGTCTATTAAAAGAAGAAAAGTTAGGAACTTAAAAAAGTTAGGTAAGGCAGCAATCTGAATTTTGAAACTAAACTTGAACAACAGAAATACAACAGTCCGATAAATTACCTCGAAATATAATTTTAAAATTAACATTTAAAAATGTCAAATTACAACTATTGATTTTATCTATTGTTGTTTGGCACTAAGCTAGTATGTAAGAATAAAAATAACATATTCTTATTGCTAACATTATAAAAATAATTATGTACTTCATTTAACACATTTTATTTAATGTCTTATCTTCAATGTTTTGTGAGCAAGTTCAAAAAAAGGGGAACATATTAATTTTATTAAATGAATAACTAAAAAATAATGAATAATCTGAAACAAAATTCATTTAACACAATATTATTATTTAAGATTGTTTATATGCATATTGTTGATTTTACTAAACATACTTACTGTTTAAGACTGTCTCTAGGCCTAACTCAGCTTGTTATTTAACGAAACAATTTAATTTCATTTTATATTTCGTAACAGCAAACCACGTGTTTTTGAAAAGGCACCAAATCCACTTTAGCACTTACAAGTGTATTTTATATACATATTTTACAACAAATGTACACATGTCCTATTCACAACTGTCAAGGAACATTCGCTGTCAGACCTTGTCTGAGTTTTGTACGTCTTCCAAGTAGTCACTCTTGATGTCGCTAATAACTGTCGACAGGGTTTCGTGTTTGCTTCCTAACTTTGTGACGGGTTCTACTTTACTTATTATCGTAATCGTGTCGTCCTTGTTAAGGGCTTCCGATCTGTCGTTGCCTAATGCAGTTTCGAATTCGTCTATTCTAGTCACCGTAGTAATGGTGTCTTTTTTGGCGTCCGCATCGCAGGAATCGGGGGGGCTCCCGTCTATGGAAACAGACAGGTCGAATTGGGAGGCTAACTGCGAGAGAACTTTCTTTAAATCCTCAAAGGATTCTTTAGCGGTCGGCACTATATTTGTCTCCAGAACAGTCTCGCATTTGCCGTCTTTACAGTCGCTCTCCTGCTTCATATGTTTGAGTTCGCCGACCGTCACGATAATGTCTGGTTCATCTTCCATCGCCGCTTTCAGGTAATCTCCCTCCTGAGCGAAGAGGAACGCTGCAGGTATTTCAATATCATCCTTCCCGTTGCCCGACATCGCGAATAAAGCGGTCGTTGTGTAAGACGAATCCCGCACATTATCAATGATAATGGCCAGTTTGACTCCAGCGTCCTGCATCATCTGGACTTTAGTGGCAAAGGTGCATACTCCGCGGAAGGCCACGCCGAATTTTCCGACCACTTGCTCCTTGTTCTTGATCTCTGTGCAGGCGTCTTTGGGTTCGACGAAGACTGGGTTCCCGGTGAAGCGGACTCGTCCGACCAGCTCTTTGCCGAAGTGTCCGGGTCCGGCCGGGAACACAATGTCCCGGACCTTAACGCCGACCGGAACGACTCCGTTCTCCATGTCACTCAGTCTATTCCACATGAACATCTCCTGCATGAATGTCAAACCCTCCGCGGCGTCTTTCGATGACTTTGCCTGGAAAAAACATTTACAAATATTATGATTCGCATATAAAATGCGACAAGGCTTTAAATGAACGTGGACGGGGCGCCGCTGGTAATGGAGAACTGTAAAAAATTGCGTTTTTGTATGATGGCAGCGTTAGTTTCTCTTTTCGCCACGTTCATTTAAAGCCTTGTCGAGCTCTAATATTATGTCACACAAAATTTTGACTTATCAAAGGATTTTAGACATCAAAAATTGCCCCGGGGCAGGGCAGGCCGAATGGATACGAAAATAGCCGACCAGCATTTATGTCTTATAAAAATGTTTGAAGAAAGCAGACATAAGTCTAGAAGGCAGAGGTAGTCTAGGAGGCTAACGCAATCTAGACAGTAGACGTAGTCAAGGAGGCAGCAAGCAGTTGTACTCTAAGAAGTGGACCTAGTCTAGGTCCTAGGAGGCGGCTATAGTCCGGGAGGCGGACGTGGTACTCACAGTATTGATCGTGTACAGCAGCTGCACTCGGCCGTCGGGCAGCGTGAGCACGGATATGCCCATGTCGGAGAGCACGTTGATCTGGCGGGGGTCGTTGAGCGGTCGTAGTCTAGGAGGAGGGCGCGCGGCGGTCGTGCCCAACATGTGGCGCATCGGCTGGCGCACCTTCTCCGCGACTAGCGACGCGGTGTTCGGACATGTTCTGAAAGACATCACACATGATAAAAATTGGGTAACGGCCGCACTTAATGCAAAAAATCAAACAGACAAGGACGCTACTCTCTTCACACTCGCGCCCGTCTTTCATATGCCAGGTGAAAAAGGACGAAGTGGATTTATTAGCAAGTTAGTTTTTTCTTAATAACTCGATAAATATACAATATTTTTAAAATCCGCTAGGTCAGTTTCTCAATGATAGAATTTTATACAATGTGTTAAAATATTAACTTAGAGCAATGCACGGCAACATATTATGAAAAACCCGTGCAGAAAACTAGATGCATCTTGGTGATTTTTTTTCTATTGAGAAAATTTTATGATATCGTGTTGCCGCTAGGTCGGATCCTCGGAAATATATTGTAATAACTATGTTTAAAAAATGAAACAATTATGAATTATGAAACAAGCAAGCGCTTGTTTGAAGCTTGGAATGAGCTTAATTCCTCCAATAGACTACGCATAGATAGTAATACTGCATCTTTTTATAAGAAGATAAAGTAACTGAAACTCACTTTCTATAAGTCTCGTCGGTTTTCATATCGTGTTTGAAAAGCGTGGTATTCTTGCCGTCCATAGCCAGTGAGAGAGGTAAGAAATGCGCCTCAGTGGTAAGAACATAGTCTTCCAATTTCACCGGCAAATCTTTGTCTTCACCGAATAACATGTATAAGTATTTAAACGTTTCCGCCAGTACGAAAGAATCCATTCTATCTTCTTGGGCACGCGTTCTGCAAATGTAAATGTAGGTATAAAATGTCTTCAAAGATAATGTCTTTCAATTTCTTCAACAATACAGACATTTAAGGGAGTGCATGAGTCCCCTGTATAGAGTTCACTGTGAAAATAGCTGCGTTGAAAGAGTATTTTTTTTTACTTTTGTATGGGAAAAGTCATGACGCTCGGGCGCTTGCCCATACAAATCATAAATAAAAACTGTTTTAGCGCTACTATTTTACAGTGAACTCTATTATACGGAACACATACAAACCCTAAAGTTTGTATCACTTAGTTTAGCTACACCCTGTATATCTCGCCGTGCTCAGAACCTTCGATAGCGCGATGGATTGTGGCGCCAATAATATTGTGGGTACCGCCATATCTATACTAATAGGTAATAATTATAAAACGGAAGAGTTTGTTTGTTTGAACGCGCTAATCTCAGCAACTACTGGTCCGATTTGAAAAATTATTTCAGTGTTAGATTAGCTCATTTATCGAGGAAGGCTATAGGTATAGGTTACATTATATTATCAGTTATCACGCTAAGACTAATAGAAGCGAAGAAACAGAGGAAAATGTGAAAAAAACGGGGAAAATTATATGAAAGGTCTTATCTTACGAACTACTGGAGCAATTTTTATGTTATTTGGCACAGATATAGAGTGGACCACGTGAAGGAACATAAACTATTTTTTTGCCTGAATATGTACGGTTTCCGTGAATTTCCTAATTTACGCGGGCGAAGCCACGCAGAACGTCTAGTATTTTATAATAATAATTACCTGACATCATTAACGGCGGCGTAACCGCACGGCACTCGTGTATACTGCTGGAGTGACTTGAGCACCGCCTTGCCAACTTGCAAGTAGTGGTCGTCGTTGGTGGCGCGGTGCAGATAGTACGTGGACTCTATGAACTCCGGCCGCAGCGGGTGCTGGCCCCAGTGCACCTGATAAAAAAATATACTTCTGAATAAATGCGAAACAAAATATGTTCTCAGAAAGTCTACATGGTGCCTAGCGGTGGTTCGGGAACTAGCCCGGCGAGAAGAACTGGCGTAAGAAACTCGCACGGGACCCACTTTTTACTAATTACCACGTAGCCCGGCGAGAAGAACCGGAGTAAGAAACTCGCACGGGACCCACTTTTTACTAATTACCACGTAATAAAGCAGGAGTTCCCAAACTTATTTTGTCCACTGCCCACTTTGAGAACTAATAATGTTGAAGCGCCCCCATATTTCATCTACTTTCTTTTCCTTATTTTAAGTGGCTTTTCAGGGTCCCACCTTTAGAGTTTAGACCTTCAGCGCCCACAAGGGGGCATTATCGCCCACTTTGGGAAAGGGTGTGATGCTTTAAATACCCTTTACTAGAAGACGCCAGAAACTCCGTTGCGCCGAAATTCATTTATCGCGCGGCACCCGTGCATTTTTCCGAGATAAACTTTTTATCTCGGAAAAATGCATCCTATAGCCTAGGATTCAAAGTATCTACATATAATGTGATTTAATATAATATTATATTGACTGGTGACAGCGATTTCCCAATTTTTGTAGAATCACCCGTAATTTATTTTTTTAGCTGAGGTCGAATTTCGACCATTGGGGGTCTGTAGAATTTTAACTTTAACTATAATAATTAACTTATTCCAAATTCCGTTCCTTTGTCCCTTCTGCTAATTCCTTACCTTTTTACTCATATGTGGCACAACATACACAAATTTGTGTCAAGATGCCAAAATAAAAGAAAAAAAAGACTGCTTTACAAGTTACAACTTACAAGTTACTATTTCGTAACCAATCGCTCGCGTGACGTAATAAAATATGTATGACAGTATGGATAAAAATATATACAGCCGAACGTCTAACCTCCGCCTTCTTGGAAGTCGGTTAAAATGCGGCCCGCCTCGCTAGTCGCTGCGCAACGTCATAGTCCGTGTGCTGTGTCATAGCGTGTCATTAGTCATTACTCATACTCATTACACTAGCTATAGTCACAAAAGTGTCATGGTGGTTTCTTTGTGCTAAAACTGAACCTAGGCTTATAGGTTTCACTTTGATCTGCGCCACTACAAAGCAGCGGCAGCACGGGTCGCTAGACCAATATCGGTAGAAAATGAAATCTATAGCCTAGGTCAGCTATACTTGCCGCGGAAAGGAAGCTCACGCGTTCTCGCAATCCTGCGTGCGAAGAGCGAAAGGGTATAGACGGGTCATTAATGGGTAGGGCTGCGGTCAATTCTCCATCTTTACGGCCGCAGCGAGTCCTACATACCCGGGGGAGTTGTCCCCAAACCCCCCGGCATGCATGTCTCAAAAAAAAAACTCAACCTGCGGCCTGCATGCGGCCGGCCCGGCCTTTATCAGTGGCCCGTATGAAGTTAAAGAATTTTGAATTTCACCCACCGTCGAAATTGTGCAATATCGTCGTAAATTCATGTAAAATTATCCACCTTTATATCGTTTACATCGTTAAAGTTATTGTTTTAACCACATTTTGGTCGAGGCCCGTGACACCAAGACAAAACGTGTTTGTGGCCCGTATAAAAATGGTTGAGTACCACCGGCCTGGGTCATAAAGTGACATTTGGCCTGAATTTTTGTCGGTTGCGGTCGCTTGCGGCAAAGATCGGAAAGCCATTTGATTTTTAATTTGCATTTGACCTTAAAAAAAACTAGGCCTTTGCATCCATTGTGGATGATTTGTACAGTATTTTCAGAGGGAAGTAACCACTCTTCAAATACTTACTGTAGTGCCTACTAGACAAGATTTAAATGTCCGTATGGTTGCCAAATCACATACGGCATTCTCGCAACATAGTCGACCTAGTCCAGAGCAAAGAGCTGGTCAATACATCTGGGAACTGGGACCAACAATGAGCGGGTTTCCTCACATTGTTTTCCTTCACCGTACGTCTCGTACACAATACGTACGCTCGTACGGTACGAGCGGGCCTATTGTATACTTGAGATCAGAAAATGTCTCATTGGTACACGCCTCCACCCGGGATGGAAATTGCACCCTCTGCTAGTGCGAGTCAAATATCTACACATTAGGCCATGGATATATTAAATTCCGATCCAAAAACCTGTAATTAGTGTCACCTGTGAAGCTCGCATTATCACCTGGAAGTCGGAGATGAACGTCTCGGGTATGAAGGTGTGTCGCTGCATGACCTGGTAATTTGTAATCTGATTATCAACTACAAGGTATTTGTAATTCTGTAATCTCTAATCTAATTACGTTTTGCCCAACTCTGCTGTCCGCCATGTTCTGTCTTGAAGCCCGCGATATATATGTCAAAAAACCTGTCACCTGGATGTGAACCTCGCATTATAAGTATCACCTGGAAGTCGGAGGTGAACGCCTCGGGTATGAATGTGTGCCGCTGCATGACCTGGTACAGCATCTCGTGCGTCTCCACCGCCGGCTGCACCTCTCCCAGCAGCACCTGCAGGCCAGGCCAGAACGCCAGCAGAGCGTCCATGAAGTTCCGGGACTGCAGGTGTGGCCTGGAATGTGGTACTTTATTGAGATACACGGAGTAGTTAGTCTTAGGCAAATAATTTGGTGTCTTTCTATACAGGGTATAAAATTTTTTCATAGTAAACTCTTTAACTTTACTGTGAAAATAGCGCTGTAGGAGTTACTTTTGACTTGTATGTTAATGTAAACGCATCAAAGAAATACGAAAATGAAAGTAACTTTTACAGCGCTGCTACTTTCATAGTGAACTCTCTATAAATACACTTTACACGCCTGCAAGTATTCACTTAGGCGGCGTTCCACCTGGCGGTCTAACGCTTACGACTGTGGTTTTTCCCGTTCCACTTTGATGTGAGCGTCAATAACACAAACTCAAGTGGAATGGATTATGGAGCGTATTTAGCGGCTAAATGGGAATTATTAGCGTTTGATCGTCTTGTGGAACGCTCCCTTAATCTTGTTGCAGACTGTATACCTCTCAAACAAAAAATCTAAAACTTAAACTCAAACTCATTTTTCTTTTTATTCAGAATAAATTATTACATTTAAATTCTTAATTCGCCTGTAATGTAATATCAAAATCAAAAAATCTAAATCAAAATAATTTTCATTCAAAGTATTTTTTTACAAAAATGTTACCGAACGTCGATACTAAGGTGCCTACCAGCGCGCCGGCTCAAAAACTATCTCGGTGACAAGAACCTTTCTATTATTTGGAATAATTTTGAGCGAAAGAAAGGAAAGCAACATTCTTGTTGTTGCTGTTTGACTTTAAACCGACTGGCGACTACATTTGACAATCGGTTCCGCCATTTTATCGACGGATTTTGAACGGTGTTGATTGTGTGATTGTGAATTGTGATTCATCAATGTTTTTATCTTTGAATTTTATGACTCATAAGTCATAACTTTGACATATTATATATCTCATGAAATTATCTCTCATACAATAATATAAATTACGACATTGAAATAATATACTTCCTATGCAGATTCCTGATTCCTATGCAGTTGATAGACCTACGTCGTTTGGTCAGCTTATGGTCAAATCAATGTTAGCTATGATTGGTCGGATGAGTTTGATTTAACACGACTAAATCACTTAGGTCCGCCATCTGCCTAGGTATCAACTTCTCTGACAGTATGTAAGTACATACCTATGCATATGAACGGCCAGCATAATAGGACCCCTGCTTATATACTTCATAACAGCGTTGTAGTGTCTATTGAACCTGGCCAGGTATTTCTCATCACCGAGTAATATGTAAGCCTTGAGACAGTACTCATAGTATGAGTCTATACCGGCTCCTACTCCGGAATCCTTCCTCACCCAATCTCCTGAGTGTATGTTTATTACCGTACCCATTAGGTCTGAAGTCCTGAAAGAGATGAAAATATGAATAGTTATGGAAGTAAAAGAGATACAGAATAAAAAGTATTTGTTCACTTTTTGTTGTGAAACTAAGCTGATAATGAAAGTAAGCAGTTGAGTATTTGGAATTTGGATAATATAGTCTCCATGTTTACCATGCTTTTCCACGATCAAGTCAACTTGCTTCATATACAATAGTTTAAAACAAAATCTGCACAGAGCAACAGTTGCCGCTCTACACGAGTATTTTCTTAGATCTCGACAGGTATTATAATAGGACTAACACCTTATAAGATAAATCACTTGAGATATAGTCTGGTGATAGACAAGAGACATCAAAATTCCAGTGTCCTATCTAACCTATCAAGACTTACCTATTCCTAATCTTCCAAAGTCTATCCATGGCTTTATGCGCTTTCTGTTCATACACAGGATTGTTGGTAAGTCGAGACAACGCTGCCATTTCTAGAATCATAGTTCCCGCGCAGGCAGTGCAAGTCTCCTTCGACTCTATGAGGTTTTTGATCCCGTGACGTAGGTTCACCTGAAATAGCAGTATTAATATAATCTGCATTTGTATGGGTTGCACAAGATTTTTAAGGTATCTTTAATATGGGTCTACGATGCCAGAGATAAATAAATAATAATTAAAATAATTTTACATAGGTAATAATACCCCTTGCCCAGGGGTGAGGTGCCCAGTAGTGGGGCAGAATAGGCTCTTAAAGTACATTAAGAAAGACAGAAAAAACAGCCCTGATCATGTTAGGGGGACGAAAAAAAGGTATTTTTGGTAAAAGTGTGCGGGGCCGGGACAAACGAAAACGGTACATAATATGGTCAACTTACCCGTCCGTGTGGGATACCCGTGGACGTATTGAATGCTGGCAACAGACGTTTGCCCAAATCCTCAGCCATCACAAGTAGTTCTCCATTGTACCAGCTCAAAGAGCTTATGTCGTTCTTCAGTGCCGTCGCCAGAATATGTGCTGATAGGAGACCACTGTAATATTACGATTATTATTAATGATGAAAAAAATTGATGAACCATAAGTCGGATGGGTATGTACAAAGTTGGTCCTGCACCGGTCATGTCAGTTATCTGTCCCACTGGCTTATAAAAGTAAAGGAAAAAAAAGTATAGTCCGACAAGGCTTAATGTGAATGTGTCAAATGTGTCAATAGGCGCTGCTGGTAAAGGAGAATTGTCAAACACATGTCAAAAATGACGTTTTTGTATGATAAAAGCGATTAGTTCCTTTTCTCGCCACATTCACATAAAGCCTTGTCGGACTATACTCCTATGTACTGAGCCTATGCATATCCGATGCATTTTTGTAACAATCAGGTTATCAGCCTGTAATGCACCCTTGAATTTATTGTTGGAAATCAAGCCCACGACTCTTGAACTTAAGCTCGACTAGACTCGACTAGACTAGCGTTAACAAAAAGTAGAATGAACTTACCCAAGCATACGAATATTAGTTTCAAACACAGACACAACAATGTCGTGATCAAAAGTGACGTCTTTGATCACCAGTTTGATGGCTTTACTGAACTCCGCGAAATCTCCCATCACTGCCAAAGTGTCCATACTGTCCACCAGCGTTAGCGAGAAGCTAAAATAAGAGGCATTGTTTATTAAAACATAACATACTATAATAATAACAACAGACCCATTTATTTTAAACATCATACAACACAATATTTAAAAAATCGGCCAAGTGCGAGTCGGACTCGCGCACGAAGTGTTCCGTACCGTTATAGATAGATACCAAGACCAAGATACAGCTTGGAGACAGACAGACAGATAGACGGGCAGACATCGAAGTCTCCGTAATAGAGTCCCGTTTTTACCCTTTGGGTTACGGAAACCTAAATTTCAAAAATGAGGAAACAAACAGAAAGATAATACAAACAACAAAACGTTAATAGCTATATGTATAACGCCAAAAATGGACCCCAACTCTGAACTCAGCATTAGCAGCGAGTCTGCTACACTGATATTCTGCAGGGACCAGTGATGCAGCTCCATTGTGCAGAAATTCATTTATATCGCGTGAACCGCACATTTTGTCGGAATAAAAAGTACCCATGGGCGTACCCAAGTAGGGGCAGGGGGGGGAGGTGCCCCCTCCCCCCTAGAAGATAAAACAAACGTCAATTTTCCTGGAAGGTGGGAATTAATAACGTGTTACCTACTCTGCGCAAAATGAAGTGTTGGAAACAAAATATCTTTTCAGTCAGATTAATAAAAGTTTTCATGATTTTTTGTTTCAATATCAATGACCGACCATCTTCTCGAAACAGGTAGGTATGGTATGCTACCAAATTTAATGAAAATTGCTTCAGCAGTCTACCGTCTAATTAGTGTGAAGGGGTAACGGACAAACAGAAAGACAGTCGCACTCTCGTATTAATTAAGTTTTGCTCACGTTGACAAGTAACATAAGTCTCACACTCACTGAGCACGTAAAAATTCATACACAAAGTTGCTATCGCGTACTTATATGCGACTAGATGACGCCCGCAACTCTGTTCGCCAAAATCAGCAAGAACCGTACATTTTCCGGAATAAAGGACCCTACGTCCTTTCACGGGACTCAAAGTATCTCCATATCAAATTTCAGGAAAATCGGTTCAGCGGTTTAGGCATGAAGAGGTAACCGACAGACAGACACAATATTATAATATTGGTATGGAATAATATGGATGTTATCGAAGTCATAATAAATTATAGTATATACTTTTATTCAAGCACATTGTTACATATTACTTACAATTCGCAAATCGCAATTTTGTGCGCATAGGATTGGTATAAAATGTCGCAAAGCAGCTTAATTTTTCTTTGATGTTTTTGACAGTGTTTCCATTCTCAGAAAATAAAACCAGTGAATGAATGTCACCTTCACATCATAACTTGTATAATATTATAAAGGTTAACAGTAATACAAAATAAATGCATTTGGTAATGTAACTTAGCCAAATCTTCCTTAAAACAGAGACGACCACACACGCGTAATTCTGCATTGGTATGCTCCCTAATATTTAAAAGATTTGGAGGGTCTACTATGAAGATGATCTACTGTATAATATATTTAAATTGTGGTAGAACTGGCTGAGTGATAGCAAGATTATTATAAGATATTGAAATACCGATTACAAATTAGTCAATTATTTATCAACAGCAGGCAGCAGCCACATCTATACTCTATTAGTGAGTTAAAAATGTAAAATTTTACACAAGCGAATTCGCGGGGCAAAATTTTATATAGATTCCATTTATCTAAAAGGGCATAACAGTATTACTACTTTCATATTTTGACAAAATGAAACAAAACAAATAGCGCCCTTGTTACAATAACATGTGCAATCAAACAAGAAACCCGTTGCTAATTGGAATTTATTTCACTAACCTTGTAGATAACATATCAATACATACAATATATAGTTTAGCAGTTGAAAATCACAAAGAATAACACTCTGATAATAATATAATTTAATACACTGATAAAACAACCACATTTTTTTTTAATGAAATAAGGTGGCAAACGAACAAACGGGTCACCTGATGGAAAGCAACTTCCGTCGCCCATGGACACTCGCAGCATCAGAAGAGCTGCAGGTGCGTTGCCGGCCTTTTAAGAGGGAATAGGGTAATAGGGGAGGGTAGGGATGGGAATGGAATATGGTAGAGGAGGAGGAAGCGCTGTTTCACGCCGGTTTTCTGTGAGGACGTGGTATTTCTCCGGTCGAGCTGGCCCATTCGTGCTGAAACATGGCTCTCCCACGTCATATATAGATTTTCATAATAGATATTTTATTTCCTGCTTAAATTTGTCCGTCCCTATATAAGAAGTCCCTCTCATATTCAGGTCTTCTCGTTTAGTGTGCGTGCTTTTATAGCGTTTAATGTGGATGCGCGATTTATACTTAGGCCTACCTTAATAAAAAGTAATAAATAGTGAGCATAGCTATTAAACATTTTAAGTACATAAATGCATTATATTTACATATTATGCAAGTTTGCTGGCACATGTAAATTCAACATTAGAACAACCAAAGAATGAAGTACTGTTATAGATAGATGCTAAACTATGCCAGGGTAACTCCTACTTCCTAGATCTAATTTATGTTAATTAGTTTCTTATTTCAACAAATAACAATAAGATGGTCAAGTATTTTGAATAAAATTTGTTATATTAATATTAATATTCATAATACAAAAATGCAAACTTACTTTCCAAGGACATCATCCAGATCTCCTCTGCTCGGAGTTATTCCTCTCATTCTTCCTTTGCAGCTAAGCGGCATTAGTTCGTCGGCAGGGTAAGCATTGTACATGTACGCATGGTATGCATGATAGAACATACTTCGTGCTTCCTCTCTGTAACAACATTTACAAGTCATACTCATAGTTACAGAATTATATGTACTACAGAATACTCTTTACAATTTACATTATGGTGTCTGTGGTCCAGTGGTTAAGAGTGTGGCTCTTGACTCGGAGGTCGAGGGTTCGATTCTCGCGTTGAAAACATGTTATTTCCAAGTTTGGTTAGGACAATGCAGGCTGGTCACCTGATTGTCTGACAAGTAAGATGATCCATGCATAGGGTTCCCAACACTCCGCATTCCCAACCCGGATTGCCCGGGAGACTCCGGTAATAATGGTTAACCTCCCGTCCTCCCGGAGAACAATAATTTCTCCGGTTTTTTCAAAAAGTAATAATTATTGCCAAAGTAATAAGTATATTAATATCTATTGACTTAGTGAAAAATTTTAAGATGAAGTTGGACAGGACAATCATTTTATCTGGTGGAAGATAATCACTGCGGGTTTTTCCCCCAGGATTCTCCCGGGTTGGCCCTTTTGAGAGTTGGCAACCCTATCTATGCGTCAGTTGGGTATGTAAAAAGTCGGTCCTGATCTTTCTCCAGTCGTGTCGGTCATCCGTCCTACTGGGTTATGAGAGTAAAAGAAATAGGGAGTGCTCTTATGTACTGCGCACAAACTTAGGCACTATAAAATTACTCCTGTGGAAGGCCTGGTTTCAATGAAACCGGCCACCTTCACCAAAACTGGTGTGGGAGATACATTGTGTACACATACAGAGAAATTACACAAAGTATCTTTGTGTTTCATTGACTTGTATAATGTACAAACAAGGATAAATCTACCTTTTAATGGTTTTTTACTTAGTAAGGGGTTATTACTATAAAGGCTATTGTTATTTCAATATTTGGTCTGAATTGTGGTTTAATTGAAAAATAATTTAAATTACATGAAGGGGACAGTTTCTTATAAAGGTAACTTAATGTAAAGGCTTGGATATTTCCATTACTCAGATTTTTTGGTTTTCGTCACCTCAAAAACATAGCTGCACATTACTCATTAGGAAGTACAAAGATTAGAATTTGTAGAGCTAAGTGCATAATGATTAATGATTGACAAGACAATTAAATGGATATGTAGAGAACAGCTGTTGAAGCCAATATGGCAAAAACTAGATTATTTTTGACTGAGCACTAAGTAACTAGGATTTGTAATACCACTGTATATGTATGTATCTATGTCCTGTAACCGGCTAAGCTTTCCAAACCTACCCCAATTTTTTGGTGGTCACATGGATTGAGAGAGGATGTTTTGGGTGAGAAAAACCTCCTCGTGCCACTTCTACCCCCGGAAAACCCCCCCACCCCCCATTTAGTAGAAATTTACATTTGAAATTTTCGTAATCTTGAGATAAGGTCATCTGTTTTCTGATGTTGATTACTTACTAGGGAGTGCCTCCGTACCTACCAAAGCGGGGGGCGGGGGGGCGCAGCCCCCCGAAAGGGGGGTTCGGGGGGCGCTGCCCCCCGCCAAAACAAAAACAAACATAATCCAGAAATGCCAAAAGTGGGTTAGGTTAGGTTAGAACGTAGACCACAACACAGAGGGAGCCGAGCGAGCGCAGCGAGCGTGCTGCGGCAGCAGCCGGCGACCGTTACAAATTAAATGGGGGGTATGGGGCGCTGCAACCCATCCAAAATAACAACAAACATAATCCAGAAAGTCCAAAAGTAGTTTAGGTTATAACTGTGACTGTGCTGCGGCAGCAGTCGGCGACTGTCACAATACATTCCTCAGGACTCCGAAAATTTCAAAGGTGAGTAGCTCCAAAACTGGGGGGTTCCTCAGTGTGGATTTGGTACGGGGGGGTGTTAACCTCTCCTCCGCACTCTCCCCCCACCCCCGCTCCCCATAAATCTTGGGGTAGGTTTGGAAATCTTTACCCTGTAACCTGTTATATAGAGTAATCAAATTAACTTCCTCCTTCAGGCTTAATAATTAGGTACATAGAAATCATTGGAGGATTAAATATTTACCTCAACTCAACTCTCTCAGTCTTGGACATTTTAGAAAAAAGGTCGTCTTCTTCAGTTCTCACACATGTTCTTATTGTAAAAATAAAAACTAAAAGTACTTGATAACTTAACATTATTACGATATCACAATAATTTCCTTTGACTAGTACACTTGTAAAAACTGTGATGGAAAACTCAACGTTTTTTGCGATTAAAACAAAATCTAAACAACTTTATTAATAAATTATGATTTACATTGCAAATAAAAATACTTGAATGTTTATTTTATTAGTAAAATTTAATTGTAAATACAAAGAATCGTTGTTAATCCTACTCGTAACTCATATTATATTTTTGCCAGACGTGGACGGTAGCACAACCACAGATTAGAGTATTTTTTCTTTTCTTTTTCTTCGTTTTTGGCAACTTGACACAAAGTATGTGTATGTTGTGCCACAGACAAGGTAAAAAGGTAGGGAATATGGCGGGAAAACCGTATTCCTCTCATAATAATTTTCAGCATCGTTTTCATGTAATATCGTCAGGTCATAAGTCTAGTCAAAGTCTAAGTACAAGTCAATACAGTCAAGGAGTCATCAGTCAAGTCGGTCGTTTCAATAAAGTGGTAGACGCCTTACTGAAACTTTCAATGCTACCTATAACGTACCTACCTATTGATTTTTGGGAGGCCCCCAATTGATGATGATTGATGACCTAATATACCAACGTCTCACCGACAGGCGACAACAAAACGGATAATATCCCAACATTAAATTTTTAAAGGGCCCATTCACAGCAGTCCGCCATGCAGGACTGCAATTTATGGACATAGCTCACTCATTGGTTCACAGTAGGGTTGCTGAGGATTCCTCTTCCGCTTCCTCATAATGAAGAAGTAATATTTTGGGTTCCTCATCCGTTACCGCATCCTCATAAATAAAAGTAAAAAAATCCTCTTCCGCTATCGCTTCCTCAAAATTTAAGAGGAATTTATGAGGAATTTCACTGCGCATGCTTGTCGCATATCCAATCATGGCAACGCACACGCCAGAGCCAGAGAATTGTATCATTCACACATCTTTTTTTGTGTCTTAATTGCTGGACCGATTTTGATGATTCTTTATTGTGTGTGTTTTGAGAATGGTTTAGATTCGTAGTTTGGTCCACTGGAAAATGCCCTTTTAATTAATTTTTGTCTAATGTATGTACCTAGTTATGTACAGACAGGACAAAGACTTTTGGGTTGGGTCCGCTAGTATTTATAATTTCCTATCATCCTCTTCCTCATCCGCTTCCTCTGCCGCTTCCTCATCCGCATCCTCTAAATTTGCGCGTGAAAATTCCTCTTCCTCCTCCTCTTCCTCATAATCACTTCCTCAACAACCCTAGTTCACAGTTCACACTAGTGTTGCCGGCCGGAAACACCGAGTGTGAACCAATGAGTGAGCTATGTGATAATATGTCCATTTGCAGTCTTGCACGGTGGACTGCCGTGAATGAGCCCTTTTACAATATTTGCATTTTTTTAAACGTCTAATGTATTAATAACCATGTTCGTTTTCAATATTGCTTTTCAACTATAGTCCGACAAGGCTTTACATGAATGTGGCGAGAAAAGGAACTAAACGCTTCTATAGTTCGACAAGGCTCTACGTGGCTAAAAAAGGATTGAGTGTCTGATGATTCTTAGGTATCATAAAAACATAATTTTGAAAAAGCAAAAAACACGTATCGCCTTATTTTAAGTCTACTTTCATATTATAAAATAATAAAAAAGCCATCTCTTTGTTCGTCTATGCAATATAGTTATAGGTTTATGGGTACGGGACACGGGTCTACTATCCTACCTAGTACCTACAAAGATTCATAACAGCTGCAAAATATAATAATTATTATGTACCTAACTTTGTAATCAAGACATTAATAATTATATTAATATTCTTAAGTATGGGATTACCTAAGTAGGTAGAAAGTTATAATTCACGAAGTTAGTGTATGTATCTAGAGAAATGGAAAGAAATTATAAAATGTTTTTTACGACACTAAACACACGGACAGACGGACAGACATCGAAGTCAGTAATAGGGTCCCGTTTTTACCCTTTGGGTACGGAACCTTAAAAAGTATTCAGTTCGAGTTTCTTTATTTTTGTTGGCCGGCTTTTTGAAATCTGGGGCCAAAATGAACCCTCTTTTTTGATTTTTGTGTAGTGTCACGTGACCATCTTGACTTGTCGCCGGCGGAGTGCGGACTTGGCGGTTGGCGCCTGGCGACGGCCATATTGGGTTTGTGAGTTGAGCTGTGTCTAGAGTCCATGTTGCGGTCTCCCTATTTTTTTATATTTTCAAGATTTAGTTTATTTAACGTTGTAGTTAAAAGCTAAATTTAAGTTGGTTGAGTGTGATTTAAATGTTGATATAATCAAGTGGTATCGTCGATTATTTACTCTAGCAGAGGCAATTTGGGTTATATTATACCATTGAAATAACCAAGTAGCTAGTGAACGTCGGACGAGTACCAGAAAAGTGTCAGCTACGTAAACGACGGCAAACTGTAGATTGGATCAGGTACTATATAAAATTATACATTAAACGTCAATGAAAAGCAGGAAATGTAAGTTTTTAGTGGCAATCTAAATACCGGCAATCTTGTTTACTTTGAGATCAAAATGTTTTATCCCACTTTTTCTAACTGGACATGTAATCGAAATTTTGTTATCTTGGTTGTTAAAAAGATACGGTTTAACCTAAATTTAATTCATTTGTATTTCGAATAGAAAATAGAGGCATTAATCATCAAAACTGAGAGTAGTGGTTTGTTAGACAGTCGGAGCCGAATATCGAGTGTGGTAGATTTCTGACCGTAGTATGTCGAGCCGAACATATTTACGTGTAATAAAAATGTAGATTGTAGCATCAAGACCCGCCATTTTGATTGCCAGCGCCTTGCCAGCGTAGTGGGAGGAGGGGCGAGGGGGGCGAGCGGTACAAAAAAAATGACGCTCGTTCTTATAGTAAACAATATAACCTAAATTTACACTTAGGTGGGAAACTCCTCCATATGGATCTACACCTGCTCACATGATGAACATGGAGGTCGAAGGTGCTGCAGAGGAGCCCATGGGCCTTACAGCTAAGTCTGAGGAGGTCAATGATAATGAAACTGAGGAGCAAGCGACCGACGATTCTGAACCAAAAATTAATGGTGCCGACACAGACATAAGCAATGTAAGTACTTGACATTTGTTTACAAATCAGCTGATCTTATTAGGTCATAGTATGTAACAACAGTCATTCTCTACTTTGTAAACATATCCTAAATTTATAGTTAAGTAATAACTTTGCAACTTAAGCTTCAATATCTAGTTATAATTCTATATTATATTCTGTCTAGTGACCTCGTCTATTCATGTTATAATAAATTGTACAATGTCTACTGCAAGATCTATTCAATCTGCATCATTATCTCTATTGGCATTCAGCATTATTCTTTGTCTCTTTAAAATATGCCTCTACAGATAATAGCACTCAGGAATCTGTACCTAAGTTTTTATACATAATAATATGGCTATGACTACTTATGGAATTTATGGCTGTATTTAGAAAGACTTTTATTAATTACTTGAATGAAGATTTTGACACAAACTCTTTACTTCTTTGTCAAACCCTACATTAAGAGTGGGTTGCACCAGCTTACTTTATTTAACTATAACTTTAACTTTAACTATAACAAAATGTGAAATTAATATATTTATTATAATAGTTAAAGCAAACTTGATACAATAGAGCAGTCAGGCTTATGTGACCGTAAATAAATGAAATATTTATAGCTTTACTAGAATGGTGATAGCAATATATATATTTTACACAAATTGTTTAGAAAAGTAGTATGACAAAAAATGTATGGAATTTGGTCCAAATTTCCACCACTAACAAGACCTATATATTGTAAAATCAACTACTAAATACTGTACTATACTGACTCTATATATACTGACTCTATATATACTGACTCTATATATAGTAAAATCATCTACTAAATACTGAATCATTATCACTAGACCGCAACCAAAAATATCCTGTCAGTAAAAAGTTATGGCTGAATGAAAAGTCATGTTTTTTACCATTTTATAATATAAAAAATCGGCCAAGTGCGAGTCGGACTGGCGCACGAAAAATTCCGTACCGTTAAAAAGCAAAAATAAGCAAAAAATTGTGTTTTTTGTATGGGAGCCCTTCTTAATTTTTATTTTATTTAAATTTTATTGTTTATTATTAAGGACGCTATTACGAATATCAGCGATTTTCCGGTACCATCTTAAAGAATTAGGAGTCAAACTGCGAACATACATTTTCGCCATATCAAGAACGCGGCGAGCATCGTAACCGCCACTGTACAAGGCGCGCTAATATGAATCTTATTTTAATGTCATTAACGTCGATATTCGTACTGACAGACATCCGACCTGCTAATTCTCCGGTTGGAGCATCCTTAAAGTACACATATATTTAAGGCCTTTGTGAAAATTTCAAGTGCCTACCTGTTGCCATTATTGATATCGAGCAAAAAAGGCCGAAAAAATCAGGTTTGTTGTATTGGAGCCCCCTTTAAATATTAATATTATTTTGATTTTAGTATTTGTTGTTATAGCGGCAACAGATATACACAATCTGTAAAAATTTCAGAAGTCTAGCTATAGCGGTTCTTACGATACAGCCTAGCGACAGACAGACAGACAGACCGACAGACGGACAGACAACGAAGTCTTAGTAATAGGGTCCCGTTTTTACCCTTTGGGTACGGAACCCTAAAAATATATTTGATGTAAAAAATTAATTGTTTTTTTCAAATGTCCATCACTAATAATATACGTTTATGTTATTGGTCTGCTAAATACTGAATCATTATGACTAGACCGCAACCAAAAATTCCTGTCAGTAAAAAGTTATGATGTAATGAAAAAATTTTCTACCATTTTATTCCATAAAATATTGTTGATATGATTCATTGCATTGTTTAAAATCATTCACTTTAGAAGCTCAAAAGGTTTTTAAAGTATTCTCATAAGTCATAACAATCTGCCGCCGCAACAAAGGGCGGGTTTTCAATTGTAAAAAGAAAACCTAGTTATAATATTCATAAAGAATATTATAACTAGGTATAATATTCTAAACCTATGCGTCCGCAATTAATTTTTAGGACCTTTATTTCCAATCTACTTATATAAATTTTCCTACACAAGCTGCTATTATTTTACGCTGATTTTTACTGTATAGCATAATCTTCCAAAATTGCAAATTCCTTGAAAAAAGCCGCGACAAATATTAAGTCGCATGGTCTCCCGGTGCATAATCCAGGAGGACCACATTTCGCCTTATTTCTACAGCTCTATGTAGCTCTATGGTTCAAAAGCATTAAAGCTATGTGTTCGTGTTACCTCAAGAATTAATGCTCATATACACAGATGAACCGTTAACTGCCACACTGCTATGTCCCGTTTTATAGTACAAAAATGTTGAAACTTTAAACAATAATAATTGTCTGTAGCTATAGGCCTGGAGATACTGACACAAATTTCTTGGTGATTTGTGCCAGTATGGCGTAGAACCGGGGTATAATTACGAAAGGCAAAAAGGAAAATGATGGTCATAGCGCTCGCACCGACAGCCCAAACTCGTGGGCGTTAATCGAACGTGTCGGATAAATAACGAGAATCGAACGATTTGTTCCACAAAAATGCATGCGGACCAAATCCGCGCGCGGATATATTTAGTACCTACTAAGCTGATGCCATGGATTATTTTTGCCATTTGCACATCAGTGCAATAAAAATATTGATACAAATAATAAATTTAACGTGAATCGGTTATAGCAGAATTCGTCTGAACTCTGAAGACGCAATTGCAGTGTTATCGTAGTAGCCAATAGTAGCCAGAACTCTCGAACATTACAGTGGTGCATTAACAATTTGGGCGATTGCCAGGATCCAGGTTTTTCTATGTAATAGAAACGCATCACACATCACACTATGATTATCATAATATGCGTGCGTGATGCGTTTCTATTACATCATAGTATGATACATGTTTCAATTCAGATTTAAACCTTTGCTTTCGCACGCCATCCAAGACTAGTCGCTTATTGATTCTTGGTATGCCGCATAATGATGTCAAGCCGAATTTTCTGTCTACATTAGTTAAGTTTATTTTCATGAATACTTTTACTTGGTTTTAGATACATGAAGAAGTAGATTTAGATACACTCAAAATAGAACAAGGTTCATCAGAAGGTTCGGATTCCGATGATGAACTGAAAGAAGCTGAACTAAAGGAGGCTTTTCAACATCTACAGAATTTTAACACACAAATTATAAAAAAGAATTTTAACGAAACAGGGCCAGTTAAAGATAGTGTAAAACTTGAAAACTTAGAAGATAATTTGGAAGATATAGACGATGAATTTGACGAAGATTCTAAAGACGATCCAAATCACGACGGCCACGTTTCAAAGGTCGATAGTACGGAAGTTATTAATATTTCTACTAGTTCACATGGTGATAGTAATCTAGTAAATGAAAACCTAGATGATGATTCTATCGATGAAAATGATTGTTCCGAGAATTTAAATGAGGAGTCTAATGAAAATTCCGATTCAGGTGTCAAAGACTCGTCCGAAACTAACAATGAAAAGGCCAACCATAATGTGTTGTTGCAACCAAAACCAGTAGAAACAATGCAATTAAGAAGAAGTAGTAGAGGAATAAAACGTAAACGGTATGATGACGAGGGGCCCGATATTGAAGAGAAAAAAGTGTTGCCTCCCATTAAAATTAAATCACCAAATAAGCCAATTTTACCAAAAAATATCGTCAATAATATTGCAAACATTCCAAATTTATATCAGAAAGTTTTAGGTCCCAATACTACTTTGACGCCCATTGGTGTTAAGAATAAAAATCTGACGATAAAACCTGCCCAAGCGACGCCACAACCTGCGATATTACCATCCCTCACTGATGATATGTTCGTCGTCGAAGCCCCCTCGTTTATTGTACCCTATGTTTATGAAAAGCCTCCTGTAGAACCGTTAAAACAGTATGTTGAGAAACTGCGGAAAGAAGTTGCAGAAGAAAAACTTAGGAGGGAAGAGGAGAAAAAGGAAAAGTTAGAACTTAAAAAATTAGAAGACGAAAAATTTGAAAAGGATGAGGTTGATAAGGCGCCTACAAAAGAAAATGGCGATAAATTGGCCAGCTCAGATACAGATGTAAAAGAAACTATAAAAGATGAAGACCAAGATGATGAAGAGAAAGACCAAGCATCAGCTGATAAAGGTAAGATGAAAAGTATATGCATTTATTTTTATACTCTTATTAACAAAATATTTCGAATGTTCAAATTGCAATTAATCTAAAATTTCTATTTACAGATCAAAGAAAAGATACAGAAGAAGACGAATTTTGGGATGGTTATTCTTCATACTCTAAGGACGATGATAGCGACAAGGAAATTGAATCCAACTTAGGCAATAAATCTAAAAAATTAGACTACTTTGATCTCACACTTGGTAAATTTTTCACAACAATTGGCCTTAATTTAGTTAAGAAATATGTTCAAAGCGATTTACTTAAGCAACAAAATAGGAAATTGGCAAAAGAAAAGAAATTGGGACTAGTAACACAAGCAACCCAACTGTCTATTGTAAGTCTAAACAAAAATATAGCTGCTAGTGATAAAAAATGCGCACCGTTTGAATTCGAACAACATAAGTGTAAGTTTTGTTCGTTCAAATCCGAGTCGAAACTGGTGTTGTCTCATCACATGGAAACGCCGCACATGAAAAACAACATGTACAAGTGTAATTTCTGTACGTTCGAAGTGAAAGGACCCCATGATATCCTATTTCACATGGAGTGGCAGCACGGTATACGGGCAAAGTTCGAGAGACCACCGGCGTATCATCAGTGCTCGAACTGTCCATTTGAGGATAACGGAAAAGGGAAGTTGGCGCGCCATCAAATAGCATGCGCAAAACGGTTCAAACCAAATCTCAACCTGGCGCCGCCATTCGAATGGGAACCGCCGGCGAAAATACTCACGGTAAGAACAACATATTATTCTACATAAATTCGAACGTGTGTTTGTCCATCTGTCTGTTACTTCTTCACGCTCAAATTTGGTGATGGAGATGATTAGTCTTGAGAAAGGACGTAGATTATTTCAATAAAAAATAATTTTTGCGTAACTAAGTGTCCTTTGAAATTTTTGGAACACAAAATCAATATGTAACTCAATTTCTGTGGTTGGAAACTCTCATTCTCTCTCGTATTATTTCTAGATAAGTATAAAGGCCGTCACAGACTTAGCTATAATATATTATATTAATATACCATACTAAACACACTGAGACTAGAAATATATATTATAGCTGAGTGTGTGGTCACGCGAAAATTGTATAGAAAATATATAGTAATATGCCTAGCTATAAACATATTAATATATATTATAGCTAAGTCTGTGACGGCCTTAAAAATATGTTGCTAAATATGTATTACATATTTTACAGGCACGAACGAAAACACCAATATTAAATCCGTACCAATACAACTTCAATCGGGCTCCCATCATCCAGAATCACATCGGAAAGGCCATCATAAACAGTATATTACCAGCAAACAACTTCCGACCTAGGTTACGGACGCCTGTGCCCATGCCACGAGCTAATTCCGTGCAAGGTGTATCTATACTCCGGGGTGGGGCAACCATCAGGCCTAGTATACCCTCCGCAGCTTTCATGCAGAACAATTTCCCTGTAAGTATAATAATTTTATTTTTCAATTTTTCGTTTGTTTCATGTACAAAAATTTAAGACACCGTTTCACAATCAGTCCCCCTAGCATATGCCAACGAGATATCTCGTGGATATCTCACTCTCGAGCGTAGTGATATTGTCGATATCAGTATATCTCTTTTTTGCTAACATATGCGTACGTCGAGACTCGAGATATAAATTTCTCGTTCGTATTTTATAGTTCGTTAGTATATATAGACAAAAATGGCACATATAAAAAAAAAACAAAATTATCTGTAATTTTGACGACAGACGTACGAGAAAAAATGTAATATGTCGTGTTAGGGTCAATAGAGATGAAGAGATGAACCAGTTAACATCGAGAAAACGTGTAGACAAAATTTTCTCGTTGGCGTATGCTAGCACGGCAGGTGAAGAACCTGCTACTTTCGATAGGGCTAGGCTGGCATTATACTGTCCACTGTTATGGTACTTTTATGTTTAGCATATTCAAGTCATGGCCAAAAAGAACATTCTATATTATGTTCTTAAAAATATATTAGGCTGTTGTCTTTGTCAACTTTCTTGTGTGACTTATCTACATTGGATGGACTTATATTAGCGATATATTAACGAATAATATGTAGAGAGCTACAAGTATTTTGTTGTAGATTTTGCTTGCTGTAGTCAGCTTCATTATTATGGTGTCAATCATGGTTGTCCATCATGGCCAAATGTAAATAGGTAACCTTTACTTACAATGCAATATCAGGTCACAATTTGCTCGCGCTGGCAAATTTTATTTGAACACCAAAGACAACAATTCTTTTTAAACAATACTGAATCCCTATAGTTTCAAATGATTATTATTTATTCCAGTGATTTTAAATATACAAATTTTAATTTACAGAGTGGCTCCAAGCCGAAACTAGCAAACCATCCGTCAATATCCATAACCCCGTTACCGAGACAAGTTCAGCCTCAACGGCAGATGGTCCCACCCAACAAGGACGGGTGTGTTATATGTGAGATCTGTGATGGCTACATCAAAGATCTAGAGCAGCTACGAAGCCACATGCAGTGGATACACAGGGTCAAAATACACCCCAAAATGATGACCAACTCTCCACCTCTCAACTGCCAGAAGTGTCAACTGAGGTGAATATAAGTTGTTTTAGGCTTTTAAGGCTGTTTTAGCATCTCTGAAACCAAAACTAAAATCGTCATTAGAGAGATGTTGCACACTGACATTCTCTTACTAATGTCTACCCAGTATCATTTGTATGCAGCTGAATTAAAGATGTGAGTGGAAGAACCAGTTACCAGATAGCTAACATTTTATAATTTAAGGTCAATTATTAATTTTTTACTTTATAACTAGCTGTTGCCCGCGACTTCGTCCGCGTTAAGTATAGATAACAAACCTACTTTATTATCTAGCTAATATATCTAGCTACACATAAATCCTTATTTTTATGATTTCATTTCAAATCATTTTCCAGACCCCTAAGCCTACATTTATGCAAAAATAACGGCAACTATTTTACTGTTACTTACCTGCTTCTTCCACTCATATCTTCAATTACGCCTGGTGTCGTTTTGAATCATTAGGGATTGTCAATTGTCATGCCTCAGATTGGATGACACTGTCGTAGGGCCTATGGACGGTGATATCCCCGCAAAAAATATATTTTGTATGAATCAGTGTTATAATAAAAAAGTTAAAAAAGTATGGATCATTTGTTAACAAAGCCATCTATTATTGCCTCTGTTCATTTATTGTCAGAATGCACAAGTTATAATGTTTATAAATCAAATTATTCTATGAAAAATAAGCCATAAATCAAGACAGAGACAAGAAAACAGGCCATGTATTTCGTTTTCGACATAAAGATTAAAGAGGTAAAATATTGTAACTTTTCAGGTTTTTCACGGACCAAGGCTTAGAGAGGCACCTGCTAGGTTCTCACGGGCTGGTCACCAAGTCTATGCAGGAGGAGGCCAACAAGGGGAATGACGGGGGAAGATGTCCAATTTGTGGCAGGGTGAGATTTTTGTGCATATTACATATTATGACTAAATTTTTACCAGAACCGTAACTGGGCATTGCAAGCTCAACAAACACCTTAACCTTAACAGAATGGGTATTAGTAGAATAACGACTTGCAGATTCTGTGAGGAAGAGGATGAGACACCCATTCACCTTCTCCTCCACTGTCCTGCTCTACTACAGAGCAGAAATAGGCACCTTGGTCGCCACGAATACTCATCCACACCATATCGTTCAATTTATGAGCAGCATTGGGTTGGGGACGGTACTCTAATGCGAAGGAGTCACGATAGATCCTCAAGGGTCGAAGTGACGTCAAGGCTGCAATGAACTTTTGTAACCTACATTCAAGGCAAATGATTATGAATTATGAAGGCTGCAGTGACCTGCCTTCGGAAAAAAATATTATGGCCTTACCTACCACTTACCAGTAAAGACATCTTTTTTATCGATATAGACCCACCGCAAATTCCCACTACTACATTTCCTGTGTCGCCAGGATAGACAGTGGTTTCTAACCACAATGTTGATAGTGCTATCTGGCGATACATAGTTTTGGGTTGGATTACCCGAAATTTTTATGTCGTATACGTCATATTACGTACCAAGATTTCAGCTGTATTTAATTTAATATCTATTCAAATAAAAAAAAGCGAAATATTAAACTATGTTAACGTAAATAACGCTTGCGTTGTATTTCGACGATTGAATGAGGTTTCATGCGTCATAAATTAAGCCGGGTTTCTCTTCAGGTGCTCCCTCACCGCAAACATTCGCTTGTAATGTAATGTTACAAAGTCGAGTATTACATCAGTGAGAGAGGAGAACGAGCATTGCAATACGCACCTTGTAATGATACAGTAATATCTTGATACTACTTGTAACATTAATGCTATGTGGCAGTGAAGTCAACTTGCTATGGAATGCGCAGTCGAACCTTTGAATTACTTATTTTCCATCTTTTTAGTAAAAGATGCGAAGTTTCTTACGCCGGTTCTCATCGCCGGGTTAGTTCCCGAACCGGTGGTAGGCCTTAATATCGACGTTTGGAAACATTATTGTAAAAATAATACAATAATGTTTCCAAACTCTGAATAAAAATTATTTTTATTTTTTGATTTTGATTTTACATTTACACGCGAATGTTCGCCAGTATACCTCCCGTATTATTATAATGTAATGCTCAAAGACGAATCTATAATGTTACATTACATGTGAAAGCTTCCCGGTGAGGGAGCACTTTTTTGGTCCATTTTACTTAACTTTATTACCTTTGCGTAATAAAGGTAAGTAAAAGCTGAAAGAGTTAGTTCAATTATTGTTACCACCTATTTGTATTTACCACTTTTCTAGAAAATAAACAAATTGAATTGAATTTGTCTTTTCAGGTTTACCAGTGGAAGCTTCTGGACCACGTGGCCAGGGATCACAAGATGAATCTCAAACCTGCACACCTCTCGTACAAGTGTACCGTGTGCTCCGCCATATTTGGCCTCTACAAACAGTTTGAGAACCACGTCTACTCGGCCCATAGTGTTGTTGCCAAACGGGTCATGAACAAAGGCAAGAGCTTACCACAGTCGAAGATAGGGAACTCCATCCTCAAGCCGCTGAGGAATAGAGAAGATTTAACAATTACACCCTCATCGGGACGGACCCTGTCATCGGATGAGGATTAATAGGTTAGTTGCAGAAATATTATTCTTTCGGATCTTAGGCCCGTATAAATTAGTCAGTACTCAAGATGCATCTCGGTCTCAAGACATGGTTCAGGCTTTGTGATTGGTTTTCTGTCAAAATTTGGACCAATCACAGAGCCGAACCGCGTCTTGAGACCGGGTGGTATCTTAAGTACTGACTATTTATACGGGCCTTAGTATAGTGAGTACGGCAAGGCGCGGCCACCCCGCCAAGTGCGCCATATAGCTATAGTTGTATACTGCTGGTTGGAGATTTCTCATCAGCAGTATGGAATGTGGTGCACTTGCCGGGGTGGCGCGCTTTGCCATACTCACTATATATTATGCAGTAATTAGTGTATGTAAATTGAGATGTGCAGCTTGTGTGTGATATTTTACTTAAAATAATATGAAATTATGACGAAGTGTTGAAATTATTGAAATTAATAATATGCATTGCGATTTATTATGGTATGTTAAGAATAGGTCATAATATAGTAATAAAGAACTAAAAACTAGAAAATTAATGCATAGCAAATATAAAGCAATAGCAATAAAGTGTTCTTAATTATTGTGATTTTCTGCTATTAAAATTCATATACTTTCATGATTTTGAAAGACTTGAGACCATTAACACTTTCACAGTCCACCATACAAAAACAATATCCCTCGAGTCCACCCCAATATTCATTATAAAGTATTTATTTAAAATGGACTATAAGGATTATTACTTTATTAAGTAATATTTATATGCTTCTATGCTTTTTATTTTTCTATGCTTTTTTAAGTGCCAATGCACCCTTATAAATACCATGGACTATGGAGAATGGACTAAAGTGTTAAAAGGTTATAATATTTAGTACTTAAGAGGATACACCAGGGGCGAGAGAAATTCAAAATAGGTATTTTGAAAATGTATTGCAGTCTCACCAATCTCAAGTCTCCCACCGCAGAGCGCGATAGAGACAACACGACAAAAGTTCTAATAAAAGAACAGAAAATCATCGATTCTTTGTCCTTTGATTCCTTCTCCAAAACTTAACCAATTTAAGTACTTTTTTCATTAGCAATTAAAGCAAGGCTTGAGCTGTGTTCCTGTTTTACTTTTTTGGTATATTCTAGCCAGTTTGGTTTTCTGGATGTTTGAACACAGAGAAAAATCTGGCCATTTTTTTTGGGGTTTTGAACGTTCATATCTTTTTTATTAATTAAATTATGAAAAAAAAAGAAAACATAGGGACATTGTATTAGTGGCCATAGATATTCAGGAAAAAAATTATAACTCTACCGATATTATCCAGGGAGGAAACAGCGGACAGCGTTTGTATGGAAAAACGGCAGTGTAGTTGCCTCTTAATGTAACCTAAATTTTCTACAGCTCCGCAAAGTAACTTTATTAGTTATTACGCAAGGCTTAGCGATGATTTTTAATTAGTGTATTTGCAATTTAGATGCTTAAATCGAGGAGAAAACAGTTTGCACTTGATCCATAGCCTAAGCTATGCTATCATAAAAAATTTCATTAAAATCCATGCAGTAGTAATATTATGTGAGAGAGTAACATCTAAATTATTACAGCTTACAAAATATTATGACACTAAATTATGATCTTTATTTAACTATTAATGTAATTACGAAATATTATTTTTTGCTTGTAAACACTTTGTTATAAACAGATGTAAATTGTTTACATTTTGGCAATACCATGTACCAATAGCAATACCTAAATAATAATTATTATATTTATTTAATAAAGTTTATTCATCGGGTCAGTTCAGACCGAGACGTGGGGACATACTATGACGCTTGAAGAATCTGTAATATAAAGCAGTGTTCGCAAATTTTTGTGTTCAATGCTTCCAATAATCGGCCAAGTGCGAGTTGGACTCGCGCACGAAGGGTGTCGTACCATTATAGAGCAAAAATAGGCAAAAATTGTGTTTTTTGTATGGGAGCCACCCTTAATTATTTATTTTATTAAAATTTTATTATTAACGAGCTTTTGCCCGCAACTTCGCTCGCGTTAAGAAGTATTATTATATACAAACTTTCATCCCCTATTTGAACCCCTTTGGGTGGGAATTTATCAAAATACTTTCTTAGCGGATGCCTACGTCATAACATCTACCTGCGTGCCAAATTTTAGCCCGATCCGTCCAGTGGTTTGGGCTGTGCGTTGATAGATCACCATGTCAGTCAGTCACCTTTAAGTTTTATATATATATATAGATTATTAAAGTATAAATACAATTTAGTATTTTGTGAATATTTCAGGTGCCTACCTTTTGCCATTGCCGCAGAGTGAACTTTGCGGCTGAAACGCTGAAACTATTGATTAAAAAAAAAACGGTTACTAGTTACTACATATTATATTGTAGGAAATTTTATCCAGTTTAATTTATTACAGAACTATTTTTATCGTAAAATGAGTTGGAACGGAGTTATTCTCAAAAAACTGTATTTGAGCGCCATTTTTCCAATATGGTGGCGCGAGCGGCAAAGATACGAGGTGGCAAAGTGAAAATTCGAAAAGAGCACGTCGAAATCTATAAAATTACCAATTTTTAAAAACTCCCGGATAACTTTCCTGGTGACCCCCTTTTTGAGCACCAAATGATTTTACTACAGTGTGCCGCGGCACACCATTTGTTTTTTCTTAAATCTTTAGTTATTTAGGGATTTTTATCCGAAGATATTATGTCAATCCATAACCCATTATACCCTTTACTTTTTACGCTTATAATTAAAATTTACACTATAATATTCGAACCTTTTGTTGAACACTGATATAAAGTATACTATGCGCTGCGTCAATTTGTATCGCTGTTATAAAGTGCGCGTCGCACCGCGTCTCGATCTGACCGTGACATGTTATCATTTTAAATCGTGTATGTACCATAAACCTATAATGCATAGACCAACAAAGAGTGCGAGAGAGAAGAAAATCCTTTATGGAATTATAACAAGATGAAAAGAGAGAGGCAGTCTAATGTGAACTGTAACCACTTTTATATGACAGGTCGTCACAAGTCGACACGGCACGGCAGGGCACAAAAACGCCCTTTCGGTATTTGCAATTTATTGTTTAATCGTTTGTTATTTTGAACAAATACTATTATATATAACAATGATAACTTGTTCTGTGAGTGATTGCAGTGTAAGTCATAGGAATAATACTGAAAAATATACATTTCACGGGTAATTAATCTTCATGTCCTAATTGCTACGATGTGTTTATTTTTGCTATATTCTGTCTTTAGTTTTGTATTTCAAATAAAATAATATCAATCCTCCCTTTTACTTTCATATTTTGCGTAACTAAAGATACTATTGTTCTTAAATTACACAATTTTTGATGAAAAATTTTTCATAAAAATTTTTTACATATACGCTAGTGCTTGAATCAAATTTATCGATATACTTATCAGTATTTAACAATAACATAAAACCAATCTAAAAATGTAATGGGTGTGTAAGAGTATTATGATATGTATTTAATTTAAGAATAAATAATATACTATCACCCATATTCTTAATCGTTTCCTTACGATTTCCTCCACTCGACTTAACCTCAATCCAAAAAATTGTATCATTAGTTCATTAAAACTTCCTTGACTTGAGGGATTTCCTTATTCGAGGTAAGGAATGAACTGTCAAACCTGAGGTAGTTCAGGATGTACCTTAAGGCTTCCTTGAGTGTCTTCACTGTCTGTTTCTAACCATTAATTCACAAGAAATCGTGTTTAGCATAAAAAACTTTATTAAGTTTTGGATTATGTCTATGAAAATTCACATAGTTTTCCTGGGCGCAGATATTTGCATGACGCTCAAAACTCATTAAGGCGGTATAGTAATGAGGACTTCAAGAAACAATTTAGGTTTAGAAACTAAACAAAACGAGCATAAATATGCAACACGCTAAACTAAAGTTGAAAAAAACAACACGAGATTGCAAACAATTAATTCGCAACAACAGCTGATCACATAAACACATATTCTTCTTCTTCTTTAATTATGGCGGCTATAGGTACACAAAATTGACAATGGCACTGACATTATATTTTTTTTAAATGAGGAGTTCATAGACAATCTGTCAAATTGGGGTCGATTTCCGTCGGTGTGGACAGTAAAAAAATAAATTCCGTGACGTCATACCTCCACCTCCACCTCCACTCATCCTTACTGAAGGAGTAATTCGTCGAGGTAGAAGTTACGTTTAAGAATACCAAATTTGAGGAACTCCTTGAGGACACCTTCGTTGAGTTTGAGTCAAGGCGGGTTTGAGGAAACAACTAAGAATACGGGTGTGAGTGTGTTGTTTACTTTCAACATTATATTTGCATTTCTAATAATGTAAGGGCTGATTTTTCAGATAGCTTTTACCTGAGTAATAATTAAGTAACTTTATAATGTGTATATTATTTACCCTTATAAAAACCTCATATCATAACATATCCGACGATTGAAAAATCACCCCAAACGAAAATGTGTATCTATACTTTTCGATCGTCACCTTTTTTCTGCCAAATAAAATATAATATGATACCTAATTTGAAATACAAAATCTGCCAAAGTTGCATATTATTTATTAATTATTTCTCATAGAAACTCAGGTAAAATAACTCGAACGGACTATACTATCGATAGTAAAAGATACATCACTAGTACACGCACACATTGACAGATCGAAAATCGTCACGCATTTTCGGGTTGTCAGGTGGTCTTTACGACAGTATATTATAAGTCTATGGTATGTACTATATCCGCGACATTTTGTTTTTTTGCTGTTTCCTTTATTCAATAGCGGATCATATTTCATGACCTTATTCACATACAGCTGCAAAACAGTAGCTACGCATAAGTTATATTTCAATGCATAATGCAGTGCGAAGTGTTGAGATGTGGATGATTTTTGTTTCATTTTTTCCGTTTTGCTTTATTTATATAATGTATTGGTTATACAGGCTGTAACAAAACCCAGCTATAATAATAATTAAGCGCTACTACCTCCGCAGTGAACTCTCTACAAGGAACACATACCCTAAACTATTATCAATTATTTTTGTTACACCCATATTCATTTTGCTAATTGCTATGCAGTTTAAATATTATTTTTATAAATATTGGTTGGAGCTGCCAATGTAACTATTTTTTAACATCCAATTAACTTATGCTTTTGTATCTATGATTATGTGCAGTAATTTATAATGTTGTCATAATATTATGTATTACATAATATTATGTATTACATAATATTAGTAGGGTTACTTGTCGAAATCCAATAAATGCATGAGAACTATGAAAAAAATTTAAAGCGGTTGTGTGCTAAAACCTCTGAATCTTGATAACTTTTAGGTTCTTGATAAGTTGATAGTCGTGTTGTCGAAAAAAATTATGCTGCGCGTGAATACTAATTTCTAGTAACAAAAATATTATGAATTTGACAAATAACTTTCCATAATGCTAATGTTACGATTGATCTTTGGTTTGTTCCTGTCTCCTTTTCTCGAAGCATTTCATCGATTTTAAATCCATTATGATATAAACAACATTATTTGGTTTCAGGTTAGCAATATAGAAGCCCAAGCTTGCCAAGCGATCGATGGACGAAGTGACCGACTAGTGTGCATTCCAATTACTACACACGACCAAAATGAGACAAAGACTCTTAAAATGTACAAAATACTACCCCCATGGGTTATATAATAATTATATTATTACATGTCATAAAATAGGTATTATAAAGGATGAACAAAACTTCACTGTCATTTTTCACTTTTATATAATTATATATTATAATTATATAAAATGTATATATACACTTAAAAATAGTACAGAACTTAAGACTATACCATGAAAATAAATTGTTAATAGTGAATATCAAAATATGCTAGACAACCATAATATAAAAACTTCGAACCATCATACCGATAGAAACCTAAGGTTAATAAAGTTAAAGAAAGTTTAAAGGGCAATACAACTTCTAATTTACATTATTGTTGATCAATGCTGTTTAGAGATAGACATTAGATATAGTTTCAACGGACCGTCTTTAAATATTTATGATCGATTTCTGGGCAACTAATCACATAGTAACTCTAGGAGTCCCTGAAAAAAGTATTTTTATTTGATTTAAAATATTCCTTTTTCTTGATTTCGTTTTTAACTTTTTTATGATTCTTTACCTTAGCTAAGTCTGTATTATTGACTGTATGAAGATCACGTCGTGCTGGTTTTTCTAACCTTTTTGTTTTTTATTGGACCTAGATGTCGAGGTAGCTTTTTTAACCGAAAAGATAATTAATAATTATATTAATACTGCAATGTCTTCACGCTAGAAGGCAGCACTAGTATAGACAGTAAACAAAAATTTTTCTTCGACGTTTGACAACGTTTAAACTTTAAATCAATATTCTGATATGACCTGAGCGAACTTGTTGGATTGACTGTATGTGCTAGTAGCGCTCTCTGCTCCGACCTTTACGTAAAATTTCCTATTCATGTAGGGCCCTATCATACTAGCGGTTGGCGAACGGTTTCGGGGCGGAGCGGGCGCGCAACGAATACGTCGCGGACGTGCAACGAACCCGCCAGCATGCGTCGCGAATACGTCGCGGACGCGTAACAAGATAGCAGCGTTATGTGCTTTGTAAACTCGCTGTAAGCACGCGTTGAAAACGTTGCGTATCCGCAACATGTTCGCGACGTATTCTCTGCGCGCCCGCTCCGCCCCGAAACCGTTCGCCAACCGCAAGTATGATAACGCCCTTAGATAACTGCCAGTTGCCATTCGTACCTACGTACGTGGTTAGATACGTATTTAAATAAGTTTATTTATAAGGATCCCAGATTTATTTATTTATGCACCCCCAGAACAATACATTAAACATGAATGTGTCTGGCGTGAAAATTCGCTTTTATAATATATATTTTATTATCAATTCAGATTTTGACAGCAAAAAGGTCGATGGAGATCGTTTGTTGTCGAAGATAAATCGATTTGCCACCCGATTTGTATAATATCTTTATATGCGTTCAATAATATTTATGTGTTGTTCATAGGAAGTTTTACAGATTTTAGACCAATGGGGAGTGGGGACTAGCCTGTAGGCCTACCACGAAATGGTTTTGAGACTCAAACATTCGGACGAGAATGCCGCGTCTTGCTCTAACAACGTCATTTCACGTTTGTTAGAGTAGGATGCGGCATTCTCGTTCGATTGTTTGAGTCTCAAAACGGTTTCGTGGTACAAGCCCTGTTTTGAGGTGTTAAGTTTCAAAAATTCTAAAGTTTCTGAATTTTTGCACATGGATAGAGTTACGCCTAATTACTTTATTTTTACTTTTGTGTCATTTCTGATAATTTCTTTTTGAGTAAATCGACAATAATTTGCTGTCGGTTTTTTAAATTTTGTATGTAACTAACTGACAAAAATTTAAATAACTTAAAAATAATAATGCCTTTTATCCTATGCAGTATTTTTTCATCATATATTATGTGCAGTATTTTTTTCTTTAATATTAATTCAAGTTACACTTTTTGAGCGTGGTGAACGATAAGAAAATATTTTTATTATATTACAATACATGAGCAGCCAGTCTACACGCACGCACACACACACCGAGCCGAAGTCTGCCGAACTGAAACGACGTTAGACGAGTGTTAACAGCTGGTTTTTTCCGTTGCGGAATTTTTTGATTTCGTCGCCGCGCTCAAAATCCGCATTGCAATTTGCAATACCTTATAAAATAGAGTTTCTGAGACCACAATAATTTGCCTCTGGCTAAGGTGACGTTTCTAATAATTATTGCTAAAATACTAGAAAACCCGTTGATAAATCTAACAAAAAACGTATCTACTAGTAGTTTACTGACCTAATAATATCACAAAAGCTAAATTTTTAACTTGAATTTTTTTGCTAATAGTGATCAAGAAAGAGAAGTACTTACCTAAATATCTCTGGAAGCAACATATCAAAATCATACAAAATCATATTTTAAGCTTACCTGGTGGTTCCAAAACTATAAGTACGCAAAAAATAAGAAACTAGAATTTTTGAAAAAAAAAAACTAATTATATCGGAGTATTTTTACAATTTTGACAAAGAATTCGCTACCATACACAACACAATTTTTGGTCTATACGGAATATGGAATTCTTCGTGCGCGAATCCGACTCACACCTGGCCCATTTTTATTTTTTTGTGGTTCGTAACTATGACTCGTACGAAGTAACGGCCGCATGCAGATACTTTTAATATTGATTATGGGCCCGGGTTACCCTCGAAATTTTCATACATTCTTAATACCAAAATCATTTTCTCATACGAAAATATTTAACATGTTGGAGTTATTTTTCAGCTTGAGATAGTAATTACCTAGGGTCCTGAACAAATTTTTTTTACAAAATATTTAAATACTAAAAAAAAAATTTTTGTGTTTAAATATTTTTTAGTAAATTTACTACTAAATATTTAAACACCAAAAAATAGACAAAAACACTAAAAAATATATAAATAAATAGTAAATTTACTACAAAATATTTAAATAATAAAAAATATTTTTTAAAGTTACCCTAACCCGGGCCCTTAATCTTCAGTGTCATTAAGAGTTTGACAGACAATGTATGGGGCTTTTGCAGCAGTTAGGGATTAGGCTGTGTTGTCCACCAGAGATGTGTTGCGAGGAATGTGTTTTTAAGATCCAATAGAATCGCTGCGCTGAGCGAGGTCACGGCAAGCTCACGTCAATGAAGTGATTCTATTGGCTCTCAAAAACACATTCCTCGCAACACATCTCTTGTGGAAACGCAGCCTTAAGATTGACAAACTATGGACGTCTCATTAGTCAATTGTTTCATGATAGTAGAGAGCCGGTAGACGCGCCCTAATTCTAATAACTTCAAAACTAAAATATAAAATTTAATGTCTATTTCTAAGCAGATTGAATTTTAAACAATATTTATATAATATAGTCAACAACATAAAATTATGCAATAAAATTAACTACTAATTTTATACTTATGACTGAAACCGAAGCAATATCACATTCCTAATGAATATTATCCACACTTTACCTAATCCTATTGTTGATGTCTTTGTCCGAAACGTTAGAAAAGCGGTTGGCTAGACACAGACATGGGATAGCCTAGCGTGGCATTAATTTATATTATGTTATTAATAAATCCCAATTGTTTTGACACTATAATAAAGCAGTTAAAATATAACACTGCCAAGGCCTTTGGCCAAGTGATTAGATACAAAATATTAAAAGGTGCAATAATTGATGTTAGTTTTAATGACTTGTAATAGTACTAGTAATCTTAAACCTACGAAAAACAAGAGTATGTTTAGTTTTTCTTCTATACGTAAGACTTAAAGATTATTTTTTAATATTATCTATAACTCGAAATTACATTCTTGTGATTATGGGCGTAACTAACTGCCGCACTATGGGTGAAGCCAAACGAGCGTAATTTGTGATTTTGAGTATTAGATACAGATAGGGCTTCACACGAGACGATAGGTAAGCGAGAGTAACAAAAATCTCGTCTCGGTCCTGTCGATCCTAAAAAAATTGAGTCTCGTTCAAGTCTCGTTCTCGTCTCGTTTCGCTTAATTGTAAATAATGATTTATTTCTATAATATAACAAAGAAAATAAAGAATATTTTATGACTAGCGTATTTATATTATGATAAAATGCAGTTTGGATGGTTACCAGATTTTATATTTTATAAAATATATTATTTTCTAAGTAGTCCTTTTCTAATTTTTCGAATAAAAACATCTTTAAAAAAAAAATTAACGAGACCCAAAACGAGACTCTCGGGTTGCCCTGTATGTGGTCTCGGTATTGCCGATAATATTTTCCAAATCGTCTCGTCTCGTTCTCGTCTCGTAAAAGCGAGACGAGAACGAGACGAGACGAGAAAAATCTCGCTCTCGCGTGAAGCCCTAGTCGCAGAATTTCGGCTGGCAGAAATTCTGCTGCATTCAGTTTCATAAAAAAAGTCCCGTTTGATTCACACGAGCGTAATTTTGTGAGTCATGATTTGTATGAAAAGATATTAACGCGACCGAAATTCTGCGACTCACAAGTCACAACTTACAAATTACGCTCGTTTGGCTTGACCCTGAGACGAATATTAATTTTATTGAACTGCAATTAAATTAACAGTTTCACAGATATTTTGTGCGGCTTATGTCAAAATCTTCATTATTAATTTACAGTTAAGTATTTAATATTATTATTCGACAGTTAGTCTTTTCTTACTCTTCGCCCCATAAACTTGTCTTAATAAAACGCCCATTACTATCACATAGTGGAAAAGATGATAATATGAAAGCCGTGTACGTAATTTTTGAAATTTTGTGAAGGCTTAAGTTTCAGAAGCCGATTCTCGTAAAAGTATTTGTCTCAATTGCACGAGCATATTATTTTGATGTGTGTGCGAATGAGAGATGAAAATTTACAAGTTTTTCATGACAAGAATTGGGTTTTAATAGTCTGACAAGAAAAAAATATGGTAGGGTCACAGAACGTCATACAAATGTTTAAATTTAATATGAAATTTTGAGCCCGCCCCGTGGCTGGACCATAGTATTAACGATGAAATTAAGTTTCTTATATCCTTACAATAAACATTGCTGGGAATTGATCTATATAATTAGTAATATGTTAGTTTAAGGCGCTCGGTCAGAATATCTCAAGTCAGTGTTAACTGCCAGTAGATAAGTGAGAGATTCTCCCAAATTATTAGTTGGAATGTATACTAAGGAGATATTACCTCAACAAATATCATAATATATGAGACGATTTTTGTAAGATACTGTGCAAAAGTGATATAATATAAACCTGTAATTTTATAAGAGACATTGCTTCTTATACCCCGTGCGTACGGTCGACAGAAATTCGCATTAAGATTGTAGACTCTAGCACGCGCAAATTAGAGTGTTGTTGTCCACAAATAAAGACAAAAGGGTTAAATTACATTTTGTAGAGAAGTAGACTCTTTTTTGAGTAGAACAGAGTCTTTAATCAGATAGTAAGCGTTGGAGATATTAATTTTGTGTCTACCGTACACGTGGTGTAACCAAACACCCATAATTTATAACAAAGATTGTTACAATGTATATTCAAGTAAAATAAGCAATGACATAATATATTTTGGGCATATGGTAGTCGATAATTATTGTATGTTTTAGTCGGAGTAATAATATTTACTTTCTTTTCTTACTTGTAAATTATAAGTTGTTGATCACTACCATAGCTACAAAAATCAGTATTGTAAATATAGCGTTTTTTGGTCCATTTAATTTAATTATTGTGTAGATTTTCTGAGCATTCATAAGTTTAACTTGTGATCCCGATTCTTTTTCATTATATTTATAATAAATGAATATAGGTAAAAGTGAATGATGAAAAGTGGAGCCCTGAATTTGGTGTCGGTATTATGTAATAAATTAGTTTGATTTTATCTACATTGATTACTACCGAGATGCAGTGATAGGCCCTTTTCGGTGAAATAAATATTAACTAGAAAAGTCCCTTAACAATCAAGATTTAATACATTACACAAATTGTAATAATGTTTTTTTTATTCTATGACTACAAAATGTTTGTTGTACTGCTACTGTAGCGTAAATTTTACTATTTATCTCAAGAACCACAGCGTCAGTCAAGAAATCATAACTAATTTTGATAAGTTTTTGATCTACAGCATAATTTATACAGTGTTAAGAATAAAACAAAGTTTATAAGAGTATCTACGTAATAAAAACGAATTTATTTAAGTTACAATAGTTGTAAATCTGTTAAGGTCAAAATTGAGTCAGATTTGATCTTTTGTCGTTGTAAATTCCTAACATTAAATTCTAGTAGATGTTCGATTCAATTGATCATTTAATTTTAAAGCTAAGCTAAAGATGTGTCATGTTTGAACCCGTGGGCTTAGATATGATCATCTTTAATCATTTATGAATCCGATGTGCGGTCGGTGATAGATGCTGAGAGATTTTTTTTCATTTTTTTTATAATTATGGTCAATAAGATCAAAGTCTGATCTGTTGGCGTCCTATTCTTTAAATTATTTATTGTGCTTTTTATTTCAGTGAAGTAACATTTATGTGCACATGTATTTTTAAATTTAAAGACGTCTTAACATTGCGCCGAACTTTTGATTACCTGATTATTATCATTTATTTGAAACCAATAAAAAATAAACAAATATTATTATTCACACAATGTTAGTCTCAAAAGAATACTAATATTAATGATTGAATCATTGTTTTGAATTTTAAATTAGCGCATTTCAATAATAATTATTATTAATCCTTTAGCCAAGTTGCAACACAAAATGAAAGGTTAGTGTTGAATTTATTAAAACTATTATACTAAATACGAACTCTTATTTTAAGTCCATTAGAATGATTCATAATATAAGTCAAAAAAATTTCGCTTTTATATAATATTTCGTCCTGTAAAATAGTGAAATCCACAATTCCCTTGTATAATTTGCACTGGTAATATTTTGTACTGTTTCTGAGATTCTCACTACTAGACGTGTCGAGTCAGCACCATTTTAAATCACAAACCTTCGCCAAGAATTTTGTTACATATTTGTAAATATTAAAATTAATATTTTGTCTGAAACACCTTTAGAATAATTACGATTAAGACTTAATAAGAAAATTATTTTATTTAATGAAAACTCAATTAAGGTTATTCGTTCTTGTTAAATTAAAGTAGAGATTTTATTTAGAAGTACCAAGCCTTATAATATACGAATATAATACTTGTGCCTAATTCATACATCTAAGATTCACCGAGGCAGCCCTCTGCAAAATTAAACATGCGTGGATGCTTATTGTTCTATTTTTTGTTTCAATAGCATCTATATATATGTGAGTTGTGACGATTTATTATAAAAGCGGCGCGGTCGCGCAGTCATTTGCATACAATTATTGCTTGTGATCTTAGTTTTCACGGTGTAGCCGCCAATCCGGGCGCGTTTAGGCGGACGTATATTGATCCTGCCTTAGGGTTGATTCAGACCGCAACGCGACGCGTAGATGCATTTCTAAATTAGTATGGATTTGACAGATTCGCAAGACGTCTCACGCTGACGACATCTGTCAAATCCATACAAATTTTGGTCGCGTCGCGCCGCGCCTCGCCTCCTCACGTTGCGGTCTGAATTGACCCTTACTAATAAAAAAATTAAACAGCGAAAAACTTAAAGTTTGCTTGTCTTCGTCCAGTAATTACAAAAGTCAAAAGACTGTAGACTTTAGTTATACGCTGCGTAAATTCGTTTTTAGTAAGGGGTTCTTGATTACGACGGGAATTTGTAATTTTGTAATATGGCTGTTGCACCCAGGTGCTGAAAAGTAACATCGGGAAAAAGAAGAGTTGTTCCGTTTTGGACAGATTTAGGAGATTAGATTCATTGTCAGCGGTAATTACGATGAAAATCACAATAATATATTTTGTATCGTTATTATTCATTCATTATCGTTCATTCATTCAAAGTTTTTATTATTCGTAGATATTACGGAACGACAAAAACACATTACCTAAAGTTGTCGCGAATTTGTCCAAAACGAAAAGACTCTTCTTTTATTTAATTGCTACTGGAATAATATGTATACCCGAGGACATTGATTCCTAGGCAGTTGACAGACTTAGATGTCGTTTGGTCGGCTTAAATGACAATTCAATGTTAGCTGTATCGCGACAACGCGACCAAATTACAGAAGCGCTTACACGGGCAATAATTACCTACGGCAATAATTGCCAGCGACACGAATGGAGCGATCTGGAGCAATATGGAGCAATTTATTTCATATCGCTCAATGTCATATCGCTCAAATATTCGATGGCAACATCACTCAATATTGCATTGCGCAATATTGCTGCTTGTTGCCGCAAATTGTCTGATGTAGTCGTGACGTCATAGTTGACGAGAATTGACGAGTTGAGCAATTTTAGTTGCCCGTATAAGCGCAACATTGGGTCCGCCATCTGCCTAGGAATCAGCTTCTCTGATAGTAAACTGCACAAGAATGTACTGTCAATGCACCGAATTGCATTTCAGTGCATTCCAGTGCCCGTTTACACTTTAGTACCAATCCAGCGCTGGATTGGGAATAATGTAAACCGGCCATAAAGATTTGTTGCTTGGCTTTTCATATCTGTTATACTTAAATAATTATTATTATAGCTCAACTACTGCACCTATCATGTTAAATTATACCAAGAATCTGATTTTGTTGTAATTTGTGCATGATACATTTTTGATCCACGCATTTTAAAATTTGACAAACGTTCAGCATTATACCACATACCTACAGTACATGTTATATAAGTTTTGTAAAAAATCTACAGTAAAGAATTGAGTGTTAAATAAAGAGGTTGTTCTTATTATTCAAAGATGTTTTTTATTTTGTCCTTTTCGTCTAAAGTTAAGTTGCCCTTTTTGCGAACACTATTCAGATCCAATTTAAGCTAAACTTAAACGAACGAAAGATTCATGATCTTTCGTTCAAAAAGCGATCACTAAAAACCATATGTTACTGTGCCTGAGAAAATTACCTTAAAATAGGTAATTATTTTATATCTACAGGTACGCTTAAGGCCGTCACAGACTTAGCTATAATATATATTAATATACCGTACTAAACACACTGAGACCAGAAATATATATTATAGCTGAGTGTGTGGTCACGCGAAAATTGTATAGAAAATATAATATAGTAATATGCCTAGCTATAAACATATTAATATATTATATTATAGCTAAGTCTGTGACGGCCTTTATACGGGCAACTAAAATTGCTCCACTCCAGTCAATTCTCGTCAACTTTGACGTCACGACTACTTCAAGCAATTTTCGGCAACAAGCAGCAATATTGCACAATACATCGCAATACAATTGATCGATATGGCGCAACTTCATCAATATAGTTACTAGGCAATACTGTCATACACGAGCCCATCAATCACCAACCCCGTCTACACAATGGCGATTGGTTTGTATTGGGCCAGCATGGATCATTGTGAAGGAACACGTTCTTTACAATCATAATAGTACCAATTTAAAAACGACGATTCTTTGGGTTGAAAATTAAGGCCGTCACAGACTTAGCTATAATATATATTAATATACCTTAATATACCGTACTAAGCACACTGAGACCAGAAATATATATTATAGCTAAGTGTGTGGTCACGCGAAAATTGTATAGAAAATAATTAATATGCCTAGCTATAAATATATTAATGTATATTATAGCTAGGTCTGTGACGGCCTTTATACCTACCCGACTAGCCCGACTTGAACTAGAGGATTCTGTACTAAGCTACTATTATTATTTTTAACAACAAATTACAACCGACTTCCAAGGTAATAATATCCTAAGGCCCACTTGCGCCAATCTGGGTTAAAGTTAACTCTGAGTTAAACATCATGTCATATCTGTCACTCACCAAGTCAATGATAGAGATGACATGATGTTTAACTCAGAGTTAACTTTAACCCAGATTGGCGCAAGTGGGCCTTAGAGTAAGAACTAAAAAGTATTAAATGAAATATGTCAAATCCATACAAATTTAGAAATGCATCTACGCGTCGCGTTGCGGTCTGAATCAACCCTAAGACGGTTAGCTCTTCGGGTCCGATTTGAGAAGACCGAAGCCACACATTCCCACCACTTCAACTCCTGGTTAATCTTCCTCTTTAATAGTAGTGTAGATGTTGATGCAGAATAAAACTTAGGATACAGGTTGTAACAAAACTGAGATAATACTTCAGGGTGTGTCTGGTTCCCCATGTACACTTCACTGTGAAAGTGGCAGCGCTGAAAGAACATTTTTTGTGACTTGTATGAGCAAGAGCAAACGCCCATGCGTCATGAATTTTTCCATTCAAAAGTAAAAAAGTTACTTTTTCAGCGCTGCTACTTTCACAGCGAACTATAATTAGGGAACCCATGATTCACATCCAGAAGTATTATCACTTAGTTTTGTTACACCTTGTATAGGCGACAGACGGACAGACGTAGAGTAGTCATGACTCATGAGTCATGACTCATGACTGTCAACAAAGATAGGCGTAGTCGCAAGTCGCAACCGCATCGTGACTTTTGGGCGCGGAACCCTCCATACAAGCAATCTATTCTGTTGCGCGGATCCCTACTTGTGAGGGATTTGTGCTGCATTTTTTATCGCGAGCGGTTATTAGTAGAAAGGGGATTCCGCGTTCTCTTCAGTCGGCGACGCGATGTGGCGATGGTTGCTTGTGTGGCAGACCGCAGTGGTCTTGGTGGGGGCCACGTTGGACATACGCTTCTTCAACACCGGGAGATACAGCGGTAGTTCACAGGTGAGATGATTTTCAGATAAAATATCACCATGTAAAGAAATAATATGGAACGTACATTTTTGCTAATAGTACTTTGCGACTTTTTTATTGAATTTGTAAAAAAAACTTCTACAGGCGAAATTTTACAACAACATGGTAAATGAACATTATATTTTTTGTGTGTTAATGTGTACATTATTATCTCATTCAAATGTTGAATTGATATTAGTGGCTCGGTTAAGTGTAAAACGATAAGTAATTTAAATTGATTTTGTTTCGAAAAATAAATTGTGGCGCTACCCACAATAATAATTATTAGCCTAACATTCCAGTATCGCGCTATCGAAGTTTTCTAATTATTTGAAAAATTTTGCAGCAAGAGTATTTTCAGATTGCATATTCCTAGCCTCGTCCATTTAACCAGTTTTAGTTAATATTATAGCTACTGCCGACACCGCAGAGTAGCGAGGGGAGCAATTGTATTAAAATTTAATAGAATACAGCATTTTTTCCAAAATAACATTTTACAAGAGTTAAATAAAATCGGCCAAGTGCGAGTCGGAATCGCGCACGAAGGGTTCCGTACCATTATAGAGCAAAATTAGGCCATAAATTGTGTTTTTTGTTTAGGAGCCCCCCTTATTTTTTTATTTTATCTTAATATTATTATTAAATATTAAAGTACATATATAACTAAGGACTCTGTGAAAAATTCAAGTACCTACCAGTTGCCATTTTTGATATAGAGCAAAAAAGGCCAAAAAAATCTCGTTTGTTGTATTGGAGCCTTAAATATTCATTTTATTTCATTTTCGATATTTGTTTTTATAGCGGCAACAGATATTTATAATCTGTGAAAATATGAAATCTCTAGCTATTACCGTTCTTGAGTTACAGCCTGGAGACAGCAAAAAAGGCCAAAAAAATCAGGTTTGTTGTATGGGAGCCCCCCTTAAATATTCATTTTATTTTATTTTATTTTTAGTATTGTTATAGCGGCAACAGATATACATAATCTGTGAAAATATCAAATCTCTAGCTATTACCGTTCTTGAGTTACAGCCTGGAGACAGACAGACAGACAGACGGACAGACGGACAGACAACGAAGTCTTAGTAATAGGGTCCCGTTTTTACCCTTTGGGTACGGAACCCTAAAAAATATTAATATTATTTTTATCCCTATTAAAATAAAATATTAGTATAATCTTTTAATTATATTTCATTCAATTAAGTACATCATTTTTAGCATTCGCTATACAATACAATATTTAGCGAACGCTCAAGTAAAGTAAGCGTAATCTATCATGGTTGTATATATTTATTATTTAACTTTAAAGTTCGGCCGCACTCACATACATTTTATGATGATTAAACTTCAGTATTAATTATTTTAATTATTATTGTATGTCGCTTATTGTCAAAATTTCCGGTATTCCTCTCTGACTACAGTTTCCAGAATTTCAGATCACTAGGTCAGTAAAAGTATGGTATAAATAAATTCCCATGCAAGTAAAGCGCGTAATATATTGCCGTTGTACCCCACCAACTGCATTCTGAAATCTGATTGCATGATATATTATATGCTATAAGTACTAAGGAAAAATATCTAGTCTTTGAATTCTGATATAGATGATGTAGAGTCTACGTATAACATTATTTTCCACCCTCTACAAATAACAGCAGAGTCTCTGTAACTTTCAAGAATTTATTTAAATAAAGTTTTTATTGATTAAAACATAAAAAAATATTACAAGCTAAACGTCGAGCTTTGTGAATAATTGTGAGGGCTCACGTCGTTTTTCTGCGTGGTACTAATCATAGTATAAACCAAACCTTACCGATGATAACACATCTACCTACATGTTATTATACTTAAATAAAAATTACTATGATAAAGCAGGAATCATAGGCGCTATAGTTTTTCCGTAAAGTGTACCTAGCACAAAAGTGGTCAGGTTGTGGGATAATTACTAGGGCTCGCTTCGCTCACCCTGATAACAGCTGACTCTATTTTCACGCACATTTTATTTTACAACCAGAAGAATCTCCTCTCTAGCGATTCTCCCTGATAATTTATATTTACCTGAAACCTTGATTACACAATAACTACTTGGGAACTACGGTTTTGTTTTGCAAAATTGAACAGATTATAGAGTCATTTGTATTGAACTATTATTTTAGGTGCGCTAAAGTTAACTAACACCTAATTTGAGAGCCACTGACAATTTTGTCGCCCGTCCACGCTGCCAGTGAGTTAGGAGAGCAACGCTTTAACACTGGTATTGTATGTTATCAGTTAAATAATGAACTAACAACAAAAGAGTAAAAACGGGTTAGCGAGTGTTCGGATTATGCGAAGTAAAAAATCTATCAATACGTACTCCAACTTTTACAATATGCTCCAGCAATTAATGGTTTTCTTATTTCTCACGCAGTTTAACGACGTTCAAAGTATTTTTTTTATCTCAAACATCAATCACAGACGTATTTTGTCACCCATATGTGAGAGGTTGTTTGATGTACTTAATAGCAAACTATAATAATTATTATGGCTCTACTATATTATTATGTCTAAGGGGGCGTCCACAAATTACGTGAGGTGTTTTTTTTTAATTTTTTGACCCCCCTCCCCCTCTGGTGAGATTTCGTGAGATTTTATTCAACCCAGGGGGGGTTGAATAAAATCTCACGAAATCTCACGTGAGATTTTTCAAAATGTGAGTTTCTTACATAAACGTTTGGTTTGACAGTCAGTAGATTTTCTTTCGAACGAATTTAGAATGATCTTAATCGTATAATGATTACGCTTAGGTACGATTAAATCGCATACGTACAATCTGCATGAAATGGACCAAAATACTAAATAGAATAGTACCTATTATTTTGTTGAGAAAAAAATTACGTGAGATTTGCCGAGACCCCCCCTCTCCCCAACGTGAGATTAGGTGAGATTTCACTCGACCCCCTCCCCCCCCCTAAACACCTCACGTAATTTGTGGACCCCCTAAGGAGCTGTTTTACCACTTCCTGATAATAGTGCCGGATAGGTTATCCACAACTTTTCTGAGAGAGTATCGCTCAGTAAGTTGTGGATGGCCTATCCAGCACTTATCATGAAGTGGTGAAACAGGCCCTAAGTATTTATCTAAAAAAAACTTAAAAAACTTTTATAAAACTTTTAAATGGCTTAGGGTGAATTGCACCACAAGCGTAGGTAAAGGGTTAAGGTTATCGTCAAATATGGCGACTTTTGCTAGGGATTTAACAGTTCATTTCACATTTTGTTATGGTTAAAGTTAAAGTTATAGTTAAAGTAAGCCGGTGCAACCTACTCTTATAGTTACAATTTAGTTAAGTCAATTTATAATAATAGCTGTAAGTTTTCCGAAAAAAAAAAAAATAAAACAAAAAAAAAAAATCTAGAGTAGGTACCATCGAGGAACTTGATTCCTAGGCAGTTGACAGACCAACGTCATTTGATCGGATCATGTCAATTTAATGTTAACTGTGATGTGTCGCCTGGGTTTGACGTAACGCGAACAAACTACGTAGGTCCCCCATCTGCCTAGGAATCTACTTCTCTGATAGTACATACTCTATGCCGGCGGTTACAAACATTTTCATTTTTTGCTGGCTGAGCCCTTTTAAGAAGTGACATTTTTGAAAATAATGTTTTGCCTTTGAAAGGTAATTTTCACTACAAATGCGCTAAAACATGATATTATAATGCACGAGCCCGGCCACTACCCTATTTTGTGAATCTCCAGTATTTTAAGATTATAATAGACTTTTCTGCTATACTCTAAACTCTAGAAGGGTCTAATTTAGCCTAACTACTAAAGTTAAGTAGATTTTCCGATGAAAGGAAGCTTAACTTTATACTATACTGATAATATTATGTTCGATTAATCTTTCTCGCCTTATACCTGCTTAAATACTGTGAGTCTGTGGCCGCTCAAATTGTAAAAAAGTTTTCCACACTACCTACTCTACAATCGTTCACGTAATGTTATCATTCTATTGTTATATAATAATATGTTTTATACGAGCACATAATTGCTACAATTTTAAAAAAATCCGACGAAGTTTCTCCTATCACAGAGAATGGCGTGCCTCTTGTAAAAACCTGGCATGATATCTAAGTATATATTTCTTACCATATTATCACGAAATCCAATTAAAATAATTAATTAAATGACTTCCTGAACAACGTTTTGCAAAACTAATTGTTAGTAAAATTATGTTGGATTCGATGATTAATAGCTTCGGAGAATGTTCGGAAGCATGTCTGACTTTGTAGCCAGTGAAGTGTATTAACTTTACAGTATAGCTGGAATTATATATTATGTAGGCATCTGTGTATCATACTAAAATCTCACTTTTACCTCAAATTAGTTGGTATTGCTCATACATCGCGCTCGAGTACCGAATGAAAATCGTGGAAATCTTCGCAATTCCTAGCATCTTACTCGTAAAGTATACTTAATTGTATTATCGATCTAAAACCTAGTAAATATACCTTTTAAATAACAAAACTGTGTAACAAAACTAAGTGATATTAATACTTTAGGTTGTGTAATGTGTATGTGCCCCTTATAGAGTTTAATGTGAAGGTATAGCTGCGTTGAAAGAGTATTTTTTTGGGACTTGTATGGACTGTGGGCAGGCGCTACAGCGTCATGAATTTTTCAAAACAAAAGTAGCAAAAAAAGTATTATATCTATCACTTAGTTTTGTTACATCCTATATAGACAAACATAGAGCACATTATATTTTACTGCAGCCATCTCGTTGGGTTGGCCAGCCAATCTGAAGTCTTGATAATTATAAGTTTTTGGGGCCTGTTTCACTACTTCCTGATGAAATGCTGGATAGGCTATCCACATCTTTTTGATGGATTTTCCATATCTGTCAAATTAAGTGGTGGATAGCCTATCCGGCACTTATCAGGAAGTGGTGAAACAGGCCCTAAATATTTTACAGGAATACCAAAACAACCAAGACTTACAAAATATATACCAACGATCAAAAGACAATAATATATCTAGTTAAGTTAGTCAGCCAATTAATTGGACTGCAACATAATATATATCTACTGTGTAGGATTGCCATGTCATAGATTTACCTACCTTATAGTAAAACTTAGGCTCTACTTGCTATGTGATGACGTTTTTGTAGTGCTTACATGGTCAGTGGCGGGGCAAGACCTAAATTTGATGTGGGCAAGATAATATTATATATTTTGATTGATGACGCAAGAGGTCGTCTATTGTTAAAAAAAATATTTATAAAAAATTGAGTATCAAAACTCGTAAATCCTAAAAAATCCTCGTGGTCCGTGAGGCGCGAGCGGCGAGGCCCCTTTGACCGCGAGGCCGTAGGCGGTGGCTCTCGTTGCCCACGGCTTGCGCCGCCTCTGTACATGGTCCAAGGTTTATTTTATTTCAGTTAATTTTCGGCTGTTTCCAGTATATATAATATTTTTTACTTGAAATTCTTTCTGCTCGCTAAATTGTTTCTAAACTAAAATAATCATGCGTTATAAAATTGCGACGTGTCTTGTTTACAGCACTAAACTATGTACAACTACCGTGATCTTATCTCTGTTCGTGCAAAGCGAATGTTCATGAAATTTAAAACAATGCATAATTGTATTAGGTAGTGCACAGCAAAAAACACACACAGGGTTTGCACTGACCAGCCAAATAGTTGGTAGCGACGACTTAGGCTGCCTTTCAACCAGAGCTTAGCGGAGCTGTGTTGCGAGGAATGCGTTTTTGAAAACCAATAGCATCGCTTCATTGATATGACTTTGCCATGACATCGCTCAGCGCGGCGATGCTATTGGTTCTCAAAAACACATTCCTCGCAACACCTCCGCTCAGCTTTGGTGGAAACTATAAATTTAATATACCTAGCGGAATAGAGAAACAAAGGCCTGAGCAAGCGAGATGTCGCTATCACTGCGTGGTAAAAAGAGACGTGTGATACATGATAGCATCACTCTTTCTTTGACGACCGTCAGCCCGGGGCTGACCGTTAACAATTTAATCTAATAGAATTCATGTTCAATCATGCTTGTGTAAGTGTATACGTACACATATTTTTCACACAGATGAAAACCAATTTCGGTTACGTTTGACAGCTCGAGTTTGTTGCTCTATTCCGCTAGGTATATTAACTTTATGGTGGAAACGCAGCCTTACAGGGCCGGATTTTTTTTTATGAGTAGGAGTTCCTAGGGCAGCCGCGTCCTATGGCGTCCTAGGACGCTGCCCTAGGACGCCATAGGACGCGGCTGCCTTAGGAAGCCATAGGACCACAACGTACATTATAATAAAGATAGATAAGTTCCATAGACTGTGATAGAGGGCTGCCGCCCATCGGCTATATACTGCCTATACATAAATCCAGAGTCGCCAGGACTGGTGCGCCGTCATAATGTCTCGTTAATATAGCCCTAAACTATTTTTGAGTTTGTGAAGCTATGAATCCCGTCACGCCGGTCCATTCGTGCCGAATTAATCCATCCATTCCACATCATTTTTTCACTCGAGATTTTCATTTTATTTCACTATTTATGAGTCTCTGCATGGCATTAGCCAATGTTAGATTGCGTTGATTCTTGTGTCAAGAGAACACGAAGCGGTAGGGCCCTAGTCCCTACTGATTTGACGGCATGTTATTACAGACAACCGGTGGGAAGTTCGGCTAAATCCAAAAATTTTCCGATATTTTTCCGCTTTATCAAAAGTTTCGGTATGCCTGCAATTTTAGCGATTTATTATGTGTATGAATACAGAATTGTCTACTCGCTAAAGCAAACTGATATACATAATATTTATGATGTTTTTTATTTAAGTGGTGTTTTTAAATCTACTTTGCGATTTAACTTTGTAATGTGTTGTTTTCACGGGAGGTGATATTTTCCGAGAATACTGAATAAAAATTCATATTTTTTCCTCCTGTCTGTGACTTGTATGAAGAATTTATTGATAAACTTCATTATTATAATTTTTATTCCATTGCGTTTCAGATTAACTGCGTCGATTATCCTTGGCAGACAGATTTTTCGTATACAGGTAAGATAATGCACATGACTATTATAATAGTCACTGTCCATACTATTATAAATGAAATATTTACACACATGCCTAAGCGACATTTATATAAATATTTTTCAAGTTTTCTGTCAAACATCACCCTGAAATCAGCGCTATAACTTGTCAACTACCGATTTAACTTCCTGAGTAACAAAAGTATTTCCTCTCCAGGCTGGCGTGCACCCAGAACAGCACCATTGTACTCCACCTTCAAGCTCCGACCGACTCCTGCCACAATCGACGGCATCACGCGAAGGATAGACTACCTCCTAGCCAACAGAGACGAGATCATCAAAGAGCATGCCAAACTGGTGCAAGATATCAACAGCATGCGCCAAGTCATGTATGTAGCGCCCTTAGCAGACGAAAATAGAGATTACGATGAGTCCATCTACCATGAAATCATTGAAACGACCTCCACTACCAGCAGACCTACTACTCCTAGACCACAGAAGAGGGATCACACCCAGAAAAACGGGATACCGGTTATTTTACTCGGTGGTTCCAGTCAGAAGCAGCATTTAGTGATGAGTCCACCGGTTAGAGTGAAACAGAGTATTAGTTTAGTTGGATCATCGGTGACTCCGCTCGTCAGACATCCTTACCCGTTTGTGACGACGGCGTCTGCTCGCCACCCCGTCAAAATCTGCATGGCGTCTCCTGCCACTTACACCACTACAACCAAACGACCATCATTTATTGAAAGGTTAATAAGATCTATACTACCTAAATACATAGGATAACTCATATTGTGATATAGTTACGAGCGGTATTTCGTGTGATTTCAATGTAGTTTATCAATTTAATTTTATATCGTAATAAGTGTGTTCATAGGGACTCATTATTAAAAATATTGACTCTAATGCGTGTCGCTGTAATTAACTGTCCTGTTGCTTTTCAACGCATCAGACAAGGACGGCAACGATATCAGTGTAAACGCCATATTGTGAATATTTTTATTGATTAGGAATTAGGACTTAAGGTTTTTTTAAAAGCTTTTGACCAAATAAAGAAATTTAAAGTATAGGCGTAATTTATAATTTTAAGGGTTTATTCTTATTTTAGCCACGCGGAGTAGTGACCAGCGAAATTGGTCTTGGTCCTGGTTTTGCTTTTTTTGCAAGATCAAGACCAATGAGGGTTCTATGGCGCTATGTAGCCGTAGGGTCTATCACTCTATCGTGTCAAATGTCGTGTCACAGACATATATTATGTCAGGTATATCGTGACATGTGGAAGTTATTTCGTGACATGATAGAGCCTACGGCAGACATAAGCGCCATACATGGTACAACCGCTTGTGCTCATCACTAACGCGGAGGGACAAGTCAAAATAAGTGAAATATTGCTCAATACTAGTAGATGTAGGTCTACCAGAGTCTGATGGTAAATTTTTACAGCAAATTAAAAAAAAATACCTTTGATCATTGGATAAATTTATATAAATATTTGCATGTTTCACACGCATAATCAGCCGCTTTAAGGAAAAAAAGGATCAAAATGTTTTATTCCAATTACCCCGGTATTGCTAAAGTCAATTTATTTTCTCACTTTTTGCCATCAGATTCTGATAGACCTATAGTAGTTATGGTTTTGTGTGTTTAGCTATCTATATGTGCTTTGTAAATAAAATATTGTGCTATCCAAAGTTTTTCAGATTGCTTTGCTTTTTAGTAGTAATAGCTGATATCATTATAATATATTAAGAGCCTGTTTCACCACTTCCTGATAGAGTATGGAGAATATGTCAGATAAGTTGTGGATAGCCTATCAGGCACTTATCAGAAAGTGGTGAAACAAGCCCTCCTTAATTTGTACTTCAAAGGTGTTACCGTTCTGAAATTTTAATTTACTTAGTGCGATAGATTTTGAGTTATGGCACTTATGGCATGGCAGCATAAAATACTTGTTATTATTTTTGTGTATATTTTTAATTATAAAATTAATTCTGTTCAAACCCCAGTGCTGAAAGATGGTAAATGATCATCAGTCATCATCTAGGTTGGAGTACCTAGTGCACAGACCTACGGCCTTACTAATAAACGTTGTATAAGCTTTGAAAAGTTATACAGTGTTTTGTTCCTGTCACACAAGTGACATTTGTAATTGGATTGAAGAAGACAAAACACTGAATAACTATACAAAGCGGATACAGCGTTTATTAGTAAGGGGGCTAGTGTATAGGACTTTGTAATAGAAGTAAGGTTTTCTAAATAGGGTAGTGTTGTCTATCGAGTAGTAATTTCTTTTGCGATCAATCCATTCGATTTATCGCAAGTAAAGTGTATAGGACAACTTATTCACATTCGATAATATCGATAACGAAATTAGGTATCACAAATGTGTGGTTTTTGACATAACGCGTAGCTAAGTGAAATATTTGCGCTTGCGATGGCCTATGCCAAATTCCATACACATTTGATTTCTAGCTTCGCCGAAACTATCGAATGCTATTCGAGTAAGTATTTATATTAACTGGTTTCTCGGTACAGTAGGAACTCGATTAAACGAACCAATAAATATTGTTGTCGTTAGGTATTCGGACAATCTAAAATAGACCGTGGGAGAGCCATGCTGCGGCACGAATGGGCCAGCTCGACCGAAGAAATACCATGGGCTCACAGAAAACCGGCGTGAAACAGCGCTTGCGCTGTGTTTCGCCCAGTGAATGAGTTTACCGGAGGCCCAATCCTCTACCCCCAGAAATGCAGCAGTTGAAAACAAATTTGTTACCCCAGGGTACCAACTACGCTGTAAAATCTCTCTCTGGACGTCCATACTCAGGAACCCCTGGAACTGAACGTGGACGTCGTGGCTGCCCCTGGTATTCTGGGGAGGGCAAAACTGCGCTCCAATCTGTTCGGGGCAAGAGCAAACACACAAAATATGCCCCTCTTGATATTAAACATGGACTTTAATAATATCAGGGAATTACAACCTTAATGCCGTCCATTACCACCTTCAGAAGGTAAAGCCGGCTTTGCTTTTATTAACCGAGACGCAGATATCATTTCCGAGTGACACATCATATACCTTTCCCACCCAGGGTGTTATCTCGAATACCCCTTTCCACCTAAAGCTGGAGTGCATGTGTATGTTAGAGATGATATCAGCTCTCGCCCGCGCCGCCTTGAAGTAAAGGACCTCTCCACTTTATGGTTCGTCATTGATTGCGACGACCACCCTCGCGTCCATGCGTGCCTCTAAAGATCCCATAGTGGTGATTCGGGATCACGGAACGACTGTTTTAGAACCTGCAAGCTGCTTCACATTTAGTGCTGCAGCAGATCCGCGGGTATCATACAGCTTGGCGATTTTAACGTCCACCACGCCGGCTGGCTCGATTCCAGTAAACAGAACTGATCATGCGGGGAAATTTGTCTGCGACTTTGCCCTAACACAACTGGTAATAGGCGTAGTAGCCTACACGAATCCCAGACGTGGAGGGTCAAAATCCTTCCCTATTGGACCTTCTGCTGACTTCATAATATATAGATGGCTACCAGGTCGTATATTATATAAAACTTTTGGTATGTAGGTTCTTTCATTTATACATTTCTTTCTTTTTTGTCTTATTATATCTGTGTAAAGTCTATTTAGTTTATTATATCTTATTAATATTTTATGTAATTATATTTTGTATGTCATTATATTTTTAATTTTAATGTTGGTAGTCTGGAAGAAATCGCTTAAAGCGGCAAGAGCGTCATGTCATTTTGCACATTTTCGTAATTTTGTATATTTTTTTGTTGTTATTTCTTTTGTTTTTGTCTTGCTGAGTTGAGTTTCAGTCGTTGGCCAATGGCCCGCTTTGGCAATTTCCACCAGCATTGAGATACTTGGTGTATGGACAGGGGCGCCAAAATACCAACTTCTCCTTCTGGATCGTATCCAATGAAGAGCAACTTTCCGTCATTGTTCCACGAGAAAAATATGCCATCCTCATCACATAACTTTCATAAGTGGCAGTCTTCTACCCTGCGTTTTTCGCGTAACTTTCTGCCACGCATGGTAAAACTCTGGAACGAACTGTCGCCAGCAGTTATATTGCCGGACTATTACGATCTGCAATCCTTCACAAACGAGAGTCACCCTCTTAAAATGCCAGCATCCTGTAAGTCTTCTGATGTTGAGAGTGTCCATGGGCGACGTTAGTTATTCTTTCCAGGTGACCTGTTTGCTCGTTTGCCCCATAATTTTATAACAAAAAAAAAACGGAATGTATGAAGAAAAATCAACGTTTATTTAAAATTATTACGGTTTCCAACGATAGTCCGGATAATCGCGAATTCGTATAAAATAACTGAGGGCCGGACGATCGAGTTTCTACGTGGTTCTTTTATTATTTGCTTTGCTGTAAACTTCAGACCACCATGATAATGTTCGATGAGCGTAGCGTAACAAATCGCGTAACATCTTGTAATTTACTAGATATTAATTGTAAATATTTTTTTCATTTATTACCGCGGCACGGAAAGTGACGGTATGTTGCATAAAGGCGCATGCACACGTGCGAGTTCAAAATATTAGTTTCTAGATTTTGCTATAGGTGGGACGTTTATCAATAAAATATGTAGTGAGTAGTTTTTTTAGTTTTTTATAATGAATATAGATAAGTTTTTATATATTTATGCGATTATGTTATTTACTTGCTTATATCTGTACTTAATTTTGTGGATAATAGGAGAGATAAATACTTTAATTAGTTTTCGATATTATTCTTATTTTTAGGATTCTTTGCCAGTGTTATATTTAAGCTATCTACTATTTGTTCAACATAAATACACGTTGCGGGAAACCGAAGGTGTGTTTCTAACTGACTAGGCACCGCGACAGACCAGCACGGTAGTAAATTGGCACACAACGTATGCAATGACAATAATATAATATTATCGCAGTCATCAAGTTGAAGTAGCCAGTCAATTTAACCTATGCACTTAAAAATATATTTATCTATATACATATTATATTAATTTCATTTCATACCTTTTTGCACCTGCTGAAAACTTGTCACCTACTTGCATTGAGTTTTCTTCGAGGGCGGGCGATTTATAAATTATTATATCACATGCAGTGTATGTCTGTGTCCTAGGAATTGACTCGGCTGGCTTATTCAACTAGATGACTGCGATAATATATTATTATTGTCTATTGTATACATATTACAGTGTGCGTCGGCTTAATACCGTGCTGGTCTGTCACGGTTAGTGTGCGCCGATCCTCTTATTGCATGATCTTTAATTATTACAGAATATGCCGACGTATTTTTTATGGCGCGTCGGAATAGAAAAGCCATACGTCATTTTTCAGGGCTGTCAATTAAAAGATTTTTCACGGAAGAAAACATGCATTTAATACTAAAATTTTATCGGCTTTGTTTTAAAAATTTTTTGATTTTTTAAGGTAGTCCCAATTTTGAAATTACATCATCTTTTTAATGAAATAAATTCGTAATTCCACTATCGTTTAACTAAACTTCGTGATGATATTATATTTGAGGACATATCACATACTGCCAGCCTTTTATCAATCTCCCTAAATTAGTAGGTACACATCTAATAATAATTATTATGCATATTTTGTTATTTGCCTTGCTGGGCTGTTTTTACTAACAAATGGTGCCTTTTCTTTAACAACTGGGACTGTTACAATGCCATCTATGTTAAAAAGTATTTTTAAAATGCAACGCATAGCAGCCCTAGCTATGATGGCATTATCCTTGTGTCAAGTGCGTTACGTGATTGTTCAGTAATTTCAACGTACACGTAATAATAGTTTGTTTCTGATTGATCATAATCGCTGTGAAAGTGCGTTCACTTCTGTATGATATTCAAAGCAAGTAGGAATTAGATTTTAATTATAATGTAGTAAGTAATAATTAATATAAAAGGAACTAGTTTAGTGATATTACTTTTACAGAGAACTCTACATAAGGGCCACACACACCCACAACAATTATTATAACTTTGTTAATTACACCTTGTATATTTAACTGTAATGTACTTTGTAATGTAACATATTGTGTTTGTGTGTTTTTCTCTAGTTTAGGCCTCGGTGGTGGATTTGTACCTTGCTTGCATTTACTATTTTATGGAATACCTATGCAACTTTATTCCTTATAAGATTCAGTCCGTTGCCTATCAAACTACAAAATGATATTCTTATGAAATAAACCGACGTTGTTAAACGTTTGGTCGACGTGTATGAGAACGCATTTTTGGTGTGTGTCACAAATGTGGACTGGATCTAAGGGACGAAGCTTCATTAAGGTAACTTTTCGATCAACCCGGCGACCGCAACTTCATGTCAAGGCTCCTGTGATGCGATAAGTTAAGTCTTTACAAGGGCTCGGAACCGGTATTTTTTTAACCAGGTTATAACGCTCTTTAACCAGGTTTTTGAATAAGTGCATGGCGTTTCTAACCAACAGGTTTGCGAAGATTAACCAGGTTTCCGAGCTTTACCCAGTACAATGATTTTGACAAAGCATTCTGTTTTCTATAAATCTATAAAATTTCCTTGTCAGCTTCAAAATCTCTGAAATTCATAAAAATCGATAGTGTAGCCGGGAAACATCGTTTGCTATTTTATGTCGTTTGCTAACTAATTGCAGACGTGTATTGAAAAACACAATAACTAACATTTTGTATCGTACGGACATTTACTCATTTTTTCCCTTATAACAAACCTTGTAACTTATCCTATTCATCACCTGGCTAATGTAGGTATCTGGATTCAGGCTACACCTAAAATGCACATTTTTTTATTTCAAATAAATTTTCCGGCCCAAAAGCCTTACTTAATTTATGCAAAAAAAAAAAACGGTAATTGTTACATATCGTGTTATTACGTATTCAGTTCTTTTATTCAAGTTGATTTTTCAATTTTTGCCTCAAGCGACCGCGATTGACCGAAATTAAAATAAAGTGCCTCTTTATGACTTAAGTACTTAATATTATACTTTTTTAAGGTTTCAGTTTTCTCTTAGACGCCACTACAAAGCGGTGGCGGCGGCAATCGCTAAACCAATGTCGATAGATTATGAAACCTAGGTCATAGTCATAGGTGCTGCCGCAGATATCGCCCTCGTTGGCGGGTCCGGTGGCCCAGCAGCGTAGCGGAGTAAGGAGGCACCGGTGGGTTTTAGTGGGTAACCCCGGGTGCTCCTCCTTACCGCAGCACCTGGGGAGTCCCACATACCCCGGCGACCATTCCCCCGGGCCGCTGGGGATGCGTAACGCATTTCCCACCGTAAAAAAAAAAAAGGTCATAGTCATAGGTATTGTTTAATATTTTGTCGGTCGCGGTCGCTTGCGACAGAGTTCGGAAAGCCACGTGCTAATATTATAGTTTGTTACTAAGTTAGAGTTAAATTAAGTTGCAGAAAAATAATTATATTATTAAGGCTGGTTTTAGTGTGACGCGGGCCGTCGATACGGATCGCGGAGTAATGAAAGGATTAGAGTATGCGGACGGGTCCGTATGGACCAATCCGCATTATAAGTCTAAAACACTCATTAAAGTTTAATCTCGATCTATACGGAGCTGGCCATTCAGCCAAAACTTTTTCGTTTCGCTTCGTTATAGAATCGCCCACCAAAATGTATGGAATTTACATAAGCGTTCGTTATATTTTATGACGTTGACGTTCGACTCATCTTAAGTCAACTCCATAAATTTTGATCGGCGATCCTATAAAGAAGTGATAAAGAAAAGATCTTGGCTCACCCCCAGTTCGGTTTCTATCTATACGGAGCGATTCGTACCGACCCGACGTCGGACCACTAATACCAGCCCTAATGTATAATTTAGTATATAAGTAAATGATCTCATTGTATTATACTTTTGCACTGCAATGTAAACTTCAATACAGTACCTCTACAAAATGCTCTTTAACGTTTAATGTGCTTTTTGTTTGAAAGTTTATTATAGGAAAGATTATTTCATATCTTCAAAAATTATATACAGGATGTAAGAAAACAAAGTGTAAAATATTATTTTAGGGTGTGCATGTGTCCCCTGTATATTATATAGTTCACTGTGAAAGTTGCTGCGATGTAAGTTTTTTTGTATGCAGGACAAACTCATTACAATGGGGTTCTTGCCGAAACAAACAAAAATATATTATATTGCTCTTTCACAGTGAACTCTACGTAAGGGGCACATATACACTTTTGTTTTGTTCCATCCTGTCGCAACTGCAAAAACTTACAATCCAGATTCCAGACTGGATTGTAAATTTTTGCAGTTGAGGTAGTGGTTTTTTGAAGTTCAGGTAGATGTAGGTAGAAATCTGATTATTTTGTAAATAGTGATCATAAAACAATTTTTGGAATATTCAATAAGTACTTAAATTAACTTTTACAAAGATTTACGCCCATAAAAATACAAAGATTCACACTGAATGTACCTATTCTTTATACCGATTACAGACCTTTAGCAACACAATGGTTGGTACTTGTCTGTTAAGCGTTTTTTTTACGTATTTGACAAAAGGTGATCGCACATTTATCAGCACGCACGCGCCAAACGTGCCGCATTTTAGAATTCGTTGTATGAAATTATGCGAAGCCTTGGTGAAACCTCGTACATCAGCTAAATTATATATCTTTTTATTTTGTAATTTATTTTTCGATCTATTTATTTGTAAGGGGGTAATCCAATAGACTTTTAATAAATGTCTCCTTTATACATAACTAGCTGTTGCCCGCGACTTCCTCCGCGTAAGCATAGTTAGATCACATTGTATCCAAAATATTATTTTTTCAAAAATATTTAATGTACAGAATTGACTTTCCTACGATTTTATTCAGTAACCCAAATCCTATTATAAAGCGAACGCCTTCATCATAGAAGCTCAAATCTTTAATAATTTTAGTTCAATCAGTCGAAAGTCTAAGGAAATTTCTTAAAACTTTCATCCCCTATTTCACCACTTTAGGGGTGGAATTTGTTAAATTCCTTTCTGAGGGGATGCCTGCGTCATAGTATCTTTATGCATACACAGTCTCAGCCCGATCGGTTTAAAATTGACAAAGTTTCATACAAACTGTCAACCCAAATTTCTCTTGGGGGTAGAATTTCCAAAAACGCCTAAATATATTATATCTATTCAATTTTAATTAGTAACCAAATAATAAAGTTTCATGTTTCTAACTTAAGAATTGATGGACTTTCATTCAAATTTTCAACTCATTTCACCCCCTTCGGGTTAAAATTTCCAACATTCCTTCCTTAGTGGGTGTCTACTTAATAAAACGACTCTGCTTACCAAAGGACTTGTAATTTTATATGTATAGAAGATAATCTGGGATGCAAGATGATTGTATGTTAAAAGACAAAATATGAATAGCTAGTGGATTATATAACAATTTAATTAGTTATCTTAAAGTAAGAACAATTTTTATAACATTAAGTTTTTAATTACTACCTAGAACATAATAAACAATAAACTATATATTTAAGTATATTTAAGTACTGTTACGATTGTTGTAAAATATTTTAAAATGTATTAATATCACTTAAATAGGAATTACTCCAGTCATTAAGTTGAAATTGTCGACAAAATAACTTTGTAGGTTTTCCGCCATCTTGAAAAAGGGTTAAATACAACATAACTCGGTTCCCCGTCGAGATACCCAAAAGAAATTTTAAAAAAATTAAAAAAAATAATAAAAAAAAAATTTAGAAAACCTGCCATCCCAGCCATCCCCCACGTATTATGTAAAATTTGGCTTTCTCGGTTTATTTGCATTTCTAACCCGATTTTTCCGACGTAATGACTGGACTAAATGGTTTTGATTAGAATTAGTCATAGTAGAACTTGTAATATTATGTAGGTACCTTTTGTACGAATAAATTTGTATTACTTACATATAAAAATTAAGTAGTTTTATTATTTTCCTCCATTTTATATTCACTCATAACAAATGCATTTTATTACATTAAATTAATAATAATATACTTATTCGATACTATTTAAGAGGTTATATTATATTATGCATCTTATTGACTTCTCTCTTCTTTATTGCAAATATAGTTTCTCCAGTCTAAATTACAGTAAATTCTTAAGCTAGTATATAATATTGTACTGTCATTATATTGTAATTGTATCCTATACATGGTGTAACAAAATTAAGTGATAATACTTTAGGGTGTGTATATTGTGTTCCTGACATAGAGTTCACTGTGAAAGTAGAACCACTGAAATACCAATTTTTTTACACTTTTGTATGGAGAAACTCGTGACGTTGGGGCGCTTGCCTATAATACAAAAGTGACAAAAATATTTGGTCTTTCAGCGCTGCTACTTTGAGAGTGAACTCTCAACAAGGAACATAATATATACACCCTAAAGTATTATCACTTAGTTTTGTTACAGCCTGTATAAGATTACCATATATATACTTTATTGGCGTTGGATACGATGGGGTTGACATGTATTATTGACAAAAACCCCCTTTAAAAATAGATTACAAAAAAAAAAAACTTTATTGGCGTGTATAAATTGTTATTGTAATATCGTTGATCTGGGATATGTGATTTATTTCGCATTATTAGATAACTAGATGACGCCCGCAACTCCGTTATGCCATATAATGCGTTTATGGCGGCGGAACCGTACATTTTCCGGGATAAGACGTACCCTATGTTCTTTCCCAAGACTCATGGTATCTTCATACCCAACAAAATCAGTTCAGCGGTTTGGGCGTGAAGAGGTAACAGACAGACATGACAGACATGCAGACATATAGACAGAAAGACAGACTTTCGCATTTATAATATTAAGTATGGATAATGACAGTATGGATATACTGTTTATATATTTTCACATCTATACATATAATAAAACTGTAGAAATGTGAATTCTGTACATTAAAGATATTTAAAAAATAATAAGCAGGGGGTGTTACTACATCGCTATAGAAGCCAAAGCTGTGGTTAGTTTTTTGTCTGTCTGTCTGTCTGTCTGTCTGTCTGGGACGAAAGAGGGGGTTAGATTTTGTATCAAACTTTTGCTTTAACACGAAAACTACTGATCCGATTTGCATACGGTTTTCGCAGATATATTTGCCTTCTTCCAACTCAACATCTGGTGTATAAACTTTCCCCCCCACCCCTCTAAGGGGACCCAAAAGGAGTCAGATTTTGTATCAATTACTGATGAAGTAGAAATACTTTAAATGGCAAAACAATGTTTGCCGGGTCAACTAGTCTACCATATAAGCATTCTATCATATTATTTGATAATTCTTTTCTCCAATAGTTCAGTCTTCAACATTATTGGATTTCTCTGTATATTATCTTTAATGGCGGCTCTCCAATTTGCGCCATTATGGACAGTTACGGTGCCCAAGATTGCAAAGATATCTTCAGCATGTAATTGACGTCGGTTATGGGCAATCTTAGACAAACATGCCTCACTACACTTTTAGTTGCTTGTCCATCAAGGCCCAAGGTGGAGAGCTCGCTTTATTCGATATTATATGAATCTTCACTCTAGCTCTTCCGATTATAAACCAACTCTAAACAGCTGATGACTAATATGTCAACAGTGGCGGGGCAAGATCTAAATTTGATGTGGCCAAGAAGCAAGATATATTTTGCGAGGCCCCCTGATGGGTGACGCAAGGAGATAGATTTTGTTGAGAGAAATAATTTTTTGATACTAAAACTTATATTTATAAAAATTTGTGCATCAAAACTAGTAATCCTTAAAATACCTCGTATAGTCCCAGGGGCGCGAGGCCCCTTGAACCGCGAGGCCGTGGGCCGTGGGCGTGGCCTATACGCCTTAGGCTTACGGCACCTCTATAATATATCAATCCACCACATATTAGCTTTTACGATCCACAGTCTTCAAGTAGCCCTTCCCAACCAACTAACCATCTAACAGCCACTGCTGATGCCTACATCTATCTTCTAGCAGACCCACCCTTGGCATTTCAGGCTTTCTAATGTGCGCAAGTAGGCAAGTTAACTACAAAGAACATGTTTAATTCTATGAGCGCAGCAAAAACTAGGAATCCAAAGTATATGAGTGAGCAGGATATTCCTATCTTCCAGTCTAGTTGGAACTTATTGAGGGCGAGAGACGCGTAGAAGATGATGAGGGTGGAGAGAAGAGAGATGGCGTTGTAGGAGAGTCCACTTGAGTTTATTCTCACCTGAAAAAAAATGTTAGACTTATTAAAATCTTGCACGTAAGACATAATAGTAAGTGTGGCAAAGCACGCCTACCGGGCGATTGATGATTAAGGAACCTATCAGACAGAGAGCGGTCACGCGGTCAAGCGTGCAAGCGGTCAGTTTTGATGCGAACGCACGCGTGACCGCCCTCTGTCTCATAGACCCCTGAAGATTTCCAATTAGCAGTATGAATATGGCGCACTTGCCGGGTAGGCGCAATTTACTACACTTATATAGTATATACTTACCAAGATTAGTAGTTCAATGGTAAAAATTGGATTTTTTTAAGAATATGAAGGGCAGTAGAAAAAAGAAGCCTGAATACCGTTACGATAAGAAATACTACATAATATTCTACATACCTACATTACAATACTCTAAAGCAGCATTTATATTATGAAACTTTTTTGATGGCGCATGAAATGTAATTTTTATAAGACCATCCCAAAAGATAAGGTTCTGTTTTTTTATTGTCTCTATGATGGTGTCTGATGATATCTGATCCTCCAGTGAGCCCCAGGGCTCTATGGAGCACACCTTGAGAATGGCTGCTCAGAATCCACTGATCGTGGTACCAACGAAAAAAAATATTATAGACAGTTGACGAAGCTACGTCAATTGGTCGGATTATGTTAATTCAATCTGCTGTGATCTGTAGACTGTGGGATGGGTTTCCCGCTCTGCCGACGCAAACGTCCCGCTTTGCAGACGCTCCCGCTTCGCAGTCGCTTTGTATTGGTCGCGTAGGTTTGGCCGAAGCTTAAATCAACTTCTCTAATAGTACAACTAAACCTACTGATTATTGCGTCTTTATATCTAAAGCCTATCTATTTGTAAATTTTTATCACTTTAGTAACAAAAATTTACTTACCCAGTGGTTGCCAGGTTCTGTAGGATAGCAGAGCGATTTTATAAGCCACGGTAGACCCAAACACAGTAATATGTCGAAGGTGTTTGATCCTATTGAGTTACTTATGCCCATCGTACCGTGACCTGAAAAATAAATTAATATAATATGATAAATGAATAATCATAATCAATTTAAATAAATACAAAACCAACTGATGTATGAATAAAGTTCACCGGTGTAAAAATATCAGTAGTATATTCTGTAGGTACTCCCGCACTCAGAAACTAATAAAACGGAAGAGTTTGTTTTGTTTGAACGCGCTAATCTCAGGAACTACTAGTCCGATTTGAAAAATTATTTCAATGTTAGTAGCTTATTCATCGAAGAAGGCTATAGGCTATAGTTCATCACGCTAAGACTATAATAGGTGCGAAGAAACAGAAGAAAATGTGGAAAAAAGCAGGAAAAATTATTTGCAAGGGCTTATCTCATGAACTACTGGAGCAATTTTTATGCTATTTATGGTTCAGATAAAAGTTGTTTAGTTGCAGTAAGTACGTGAAGAATTATAGGCTATTTTTGTGTGCTAATTTGTCTGTGAAATTCCTAATTTACGCGGATAAAGCCGCATGGAACGTCTAGTATTAAATTATGTTTAATCATCATTAAGTAATTATTGTGTCTGAGTGCGGCAGTTACTTCTATTTAATTCTGTATATTCCGCCGTGTTCAAATCTACATTCTCCATTACATTTTTTTTTCCTCTCTACCTTGATTCGTGACTAGCACACTGGATACTGCTTCTGGTAGACTGGTACCAGCAGCTAAAATGGTGAGTCCAGTTATGCTGTCCGGAACATCTAGCGTGTCACCTGAAAAAGGAAATGGAAATCAGTGGATGGGAACTGAGGAGTGACTGTAAAAGTACCTTTAATGGTCGAACGGATAAATGTGTGAATTTAAGATAGTTATTGGTGATAATCTTGTTACTTTGTGTAGCATGCACGTAAAAATAAAGTAAGTAAAATTCTATGAATCTAAAGTCAATAAATTGATAAGTGAGTATATTATAATATAAGAGCAGTGCAGTTCTACTAATAATATAAGTGCTCTTCAATCGTCATTTTAAATATTAAGTAGCGGATTTGCGTAGCCATGTTAAATCCGCATAAAAATTATTGTCGACTCTGCTTTCGAGACTCTCTTTTTCACTAAAATATGTGACTAGTTACTAGATGATACCCGCAACTCCGGTGCGCCAAAATTAGTTGCGCGGGAACCGTACATTTTCCGGAATAAAAAGTATCCTACCTGGGACTCAAAGCACTCAACCTATCTCTATACCAAATTTAAGAAAAATCGGTTTAGGCGGTCCGAGCGTGAAAAGGCAACAGGCAGACAGACACACATTCGCATCCATACTAATATTATAAATACGAAAGTGTGTCTGTCTGTCTGTCTGTTACCTCTTCACGCACAAACCGCTGAACCAATTTTGATGAAATTTGGCATGGAGATTGGAGATACTTTAATTCCAAGGAAAGGACATAATGAACTTGGCTTGACACGCTACCGCGAGTCTAGATACGGTCCTTTTTATCCCGGGAAAATGTTCCAGTTTCCGCGCGATAAACGAGTTTTGGCACAACGGAGTTGCGGGCGTCATCTATAGTTTATGATATTAATATTACTATGGAATATGGATATATTGTTACCGCTAGAATGCGGAATACGATAATATGCAAATTATCGAGGTAAACTGCAGAATATGTCCTTATACCATACGTTAAAGTGTGAAATTTAAATAAAAAAAGCAAGTGTTGTGGTCTAAGTTCTAACCTAACCTACTTTTGGACTTTCTGGATTGTGTTTGTTTTTGTTTTGGCGGGGAGCTGCGCCCCCCGAGCTCCGCTTTCGGGGGGGCTGCGCGACCCCGTCCCCCCGCTTCAGTATCCGTGGCTAAGTTGTTAAGTAAGACTGATGTTTTTAATCATTTTTCTGTCATTTGACAAACGATGTTTGCCGAATAGGCGCCGGCAGCAATTTCGGCAACCGGCGCCGAAAATAATTCCCTACAACTAAATATTTATTCAAACAAGAACCTGTTTTATGCAATTTTCCGCATGCATGGTCGTTAATGCGCAGATTACCAAGGTAATCTGTAGATTAATTATCTCGTTAATGTAAGATTAGAATAAACTTTTTGCACTTTAACTGACTCACCCAGATAATCTGCAGAATACCTTGTTAATCTGCAGTCTAACTGGTTTATGCACATTAGCGGTAACAGATATCAAACATCGTTGGTATTCGGTAGTGCGTATAGCCGTATAGGTGTCAGGCGATATATAGGTCAGAGCAATCAGTGGCGATTGTGTTTACGAGACACCGAGCTCAATCTACTGCAAGACAATTTTTCAATAGACTATCCATACTGGTGGAAATTATCATCGGTACAGTGCGACTATGTTTCATACAGCGTCGCAATCTATACAGGGTGTAATATAATACAAAGTGATAATATATAATTTAGGGTGTGTATCTGCCCCTTATATAGAGTAAACTGTTAAAGTAGCGACGCTGAATGAGAAAATTGTATTTTGTTATTTGAATAGACAACGCCCGAGCATTATGAATTTCCCCAACCAAAATTTTAAAAAGTTACTAAATAGTAACTTTAAGTACTGCACTCTCACAATGAAGTCTTTACATTTAGTATAGAGTGCATTCATACACACCCTTAGGTATTATCACTTTGTTTTTTACATCCTGTATAGTACTGGCACTCAGCTCTGAGTACACACGTACGTACGGGCAGCACACGGCGACTCTTTGTAGTTACATGCCCTTTAGACTTTAGTTTTAGTAAACGCGCGAATTAAAGGAAACGTGCGAATAAACTAAATAAAGATAGCAAAAAAGGATATGGGCGGATAGCCCATAGATTGCAAATAAAATAAGTAATAGTTAAAAAAACTAAAAACACGCTTTTTTTACAAAGGGTTACAAACAAACATACAAACATACAAATTGAAAAATGGAATAATTATATCAAATTAGTGTATTGTCATCGGTCCTCGATAATTAATCTACAAAGTTTGAACGAAATCTGGTTGTTTAAAGTGGGTCAAAATCGCGCCCAAAGAAGTCGGTTACAAACATGTTACAAACAAATATACAGGTGAAGCTAATAAAAAGCGTATAAAAAGGACATGAAACAGCAAAATATGTACTACACTACCCATGAATTTCATAGATTACGAAGTTAACAAGGCAACTTTATAGATTTCTAGAAACCTGAATGCTTTGTCATGTTTCAATTTTCACATAACGCATCGCTGGAACAATGACAGAGCGATGCGTTATTTGCCTCACATTTTTGACATCTATAGGCATTCTGACCGTAGTCTTAATGTCTTTTTAAGACGTTGTTCAGACACAGCGGGAACCGCGCGTTTCCCGTGCAGATAGCGCTTAGTGTGAACGCTATAATTATTATTATAGCCTTCTCACTAACCGCGCGGCTTGGACCCGTAACTGTGTATGATGTGTATGTGAGTATTATAGTAATATAACACAACGCCTTTGTAAAAAGCTGCGAGCGGTTACGGGTCCAAACCGCGCGGTTCCCGCTGTGTCTGAAGTCTGAACATGCACTTAAACTCACCAACAATAGTGATAATCCACGCGACCAGATAAGACACTCCGCCGATCCAGGTGATGCACATGATGAAGGTGACAGGGTAGAGGTTCTGGTGGCGCCTGCAGTCGGGGATGGTGGCCCAAAGCAGAAGACAGATCGGCCAGGTCAGAACCCACAGCAGCTTCTTGCCAAGAGACGTCTTCTCATCAGGCCAGGACCACACGGAGCTCACGCTTAGGTCTGTGGGTAGAGGTTAGGAGGAATTGAGAGCCATATTGTTGTTAAAATATATTTTCATCTATTTTTAACCGATTTTCAAAAAGGAGAGGATAACGTTTGTCCATTTTGTACTTTTATACATAAAGTTTTTTTAATGAAAAAAGGGGGCAAACGAGCAAACGGGTCACCTGATGGAAAGCAACTTCAGTCGCCCATGGACACTCGCAGCATCAGAAGAGCTGCAGTTGCGTTGCCGGCCTTTTACGAGGTAATAGGGTAGGGGAGGGTAGGGAATAAGGAAATAAGGGAGGGTAGTGAAGGGAAAAGGGTAGTCGAATGGGCCTCAGGTAAACTCACTTACTCGTCGAAACACAGCGCAAGCGCTGTTTCACGCCGGTTTTGTGTGAGCCCGTGGTATTCCTCCGGTCGAGCCCGCCCATTCGTGCCAAAGCATGGCTCTCCCACGGTATACGTTGTTAAAGTTTCTACAAATAGAGTTATAGTATGGCCCAACTAACCTACCTACCTGTAATAACTATACTATCTCATAGTTAAAACGATAAACATAACAAGTTTATCACAATAAAAATATTTGCATTTGTACATGGTAATAAAGGTAATAAATAAATGGTAAAAAAGATTAATTTGTATATGGGGCCTGTTTCACTACCTGAATCAGTAGAATCTCGTCTCACTCTTAACTCGATTCCTCCTTTTTCCATGTCGCTCAGCTTTTTAAGATTGTCCAGGTTATCAGCTAGATCAAAGTTTCTGTTTTTATCTGCAAACAAGATTATCATATTAAACATAAATAAATGTATGCCATTTTAAACTATCAATTCCTAATCTTATTTTTAAGTAATTATAATATATAACTAATTTAAGTAACATTGTTTACACTCCAATCACTTGAAGTGTAAACAATTTATTATTATTATTAGTTGCGCTTCTTCACGCACTGAGCCGATGTAGATAAAAATTTTTGTGTAAGCTTTGGCTTTTGGGTCTCGAGAAAAGGATATAATATGGGATAGTTTTTGGAAAAATCCTTCATAAGCCTTTTGTTGAACTGACTCATAACTCATTCATGCCGAAGTTTGGCTCGCCCTCTTGCGTCTCAATCATGACTCAAACGTTTTGTAGAAACAGTGGATGGATATGAGACTAAGGGCCTGTTTCACCACATTCTGATAAGTGACGAATAGGCTATCCACCAATTAACTTGTATGGAGAATCCGTCAAAAAGTTGTGAATAGCCTATTCGGAACTTTAAAAGTGGTGAAACAGGCCCTTAATATTTATTGGTTCAAAGAACAATGCGAAAAGTCAGCTCGTAGCAAACAAATTGATACTGAAGCATGTACTTAATCCCTGTTATCTATAACATTATCAGAGACATTTCTTGATAGATCGCATAATTGTAGTGCTAAAGAATACCTAGAGATAATTCACGAGAACTACTTATGTCTTATAAGTAATTCAAGACGTGAGTGGAAGAATATGTTAGTAACATGAAAAAACTTCCCGTTTTTTTGCTTAAATGGAGACTTTAGGGCCGGAAAAGTTATTTGAAATAGAAAAACTATGGATTGCATGTGTAGCCAGATATATTAGCTAGGTTATGAAATAGATAAGTTACAAGTTTTATTGAAATAATTAGGGAAAAATGAGTTATTGTCCGTATGTTACGAAATGTTACTTATTCGATTCTTCCACTCACGTCTTCAATTATTATAGACTATAGTATACTAGCTGTGCCGTGCGGTGCTAACAGCAGTTTATTAGGAAAAATAAATTGACATATTTTCCCACAGGAAAAACTAGCTCATGTGTCATCCAGGGTATAAAGTAACTCAATACTATTTTTTTTTATTAAAAAATTGCTGACGTTTGGACGTGAAGAAGCAACAAAAACAAACATAAAAACTCACACACTTTGGTTTATTGTGGCATCATTGAATTTTGTCCACAGAGCCTATTGCAATATTATAGAATCTACTATACATAGCAACAGATTGACGAATTAATTAAGGATAGTGAGGTTAATTATTGATATAATATTATACTGATATCAATATTATGCGACTTCGTCCGTGTTACCATAGTATATTTAACAAAGATGGATAGTTTTCCCCTATTTGTGGTTCCATAAACAAAGAGTAAAAACGGGACCATAATTATTTGAGCAAACATCAAACGCAAACGCCAATAAACTTAAATGTTTCTAATTTAAGAAATGACGGACTTTCATTAAAACTTTCAACCCTTGGGGTAGAATTTCTAGAAACGCTTAAATACGTCATATCCATTTATTTTTGATCAGTAGTCCAAAAATAAAGATTCATGTTTTTAACTTAAGAAATGACGGACTTTCATTCAAACTTTCAACCCCTATTTTTTGTAGTTTTAGTATAGATAAAACGATTATTGTGAGTTAATCTTAAAAGATAGGCATGTACTATCATGGACCTTTTTTTAGATCATTTAAAGGGAAATAATTCTTTCACACATATTTTTTGGGTATCTTGGACCGTTTTTGCCGCGCACGCAAAGGAAGCTCTCAAACATGAATAATTTTTCCCGCTCTTTTCCACATTTTCCTCTGTTTCTTCGCTCCTAAAAGTGACAACGTGATGTTATATAGCCTATAACATTCCTCGATAAATGGGCTATCTAACACTGAAAGAATTTTTCAAATCGCACCAGTAGTTCCTGAGATTAGCGCGTTAAAACAAACAAACAAACAATTCTTAATCATGATATTAATATAGAATATTATAATCAATAATATCTTAATCTGATTATATTAATTATTATGTAATCGTTTTCCTTAGTGTTGTAAATATTACCACATATTACCTATCTAATAATTAGATTTTTGACATTGCATAATATTATTGTTAATTTGTTATTGATCACGTACTTACATATTTTTACAACATAAGAGCAATTTACTCATTTTCCCCCTTGTAATTTGAACAAAACTTATAAGTTATATAATATTATTCTACTTCATCATCTTGAAAATGAAATACATACATAAATCCACACGTTTTTGATTTTCCCGGCCCTAAAACCTTTTCTTTTTTTGCAAAAAACGTAAATTTTTAAATTGTTAGTTACCCACTTCATTCACTTACGTCTTCAATGTATTTTGCTATCCAGACATGTTAATTTCAACAAAGATTTACAATATACTTATTAGCACTTTTGGGTTAAAGGTGTTTTCGTGTAATACTACATAATACCAGCTTACACACATCAATCCATACTAAGAATGTAAATGCAAAACTGTGTCTGTCTGTCTGTTACCTCTTCTCGCTTAAACCACTAAACTAATATTTCTGAAATTTGGTACGGAGATACTTTGAGTCCCGGCAAAGGACATAGGATTCTTTTTATCCCAGAAAATATCGACCAATTTTGGCGCAACTAGTATGTATAGCTAGGTACAGTATAGCTATAATACGCGGCCAACCCCCGTTGCGCCATAACTCGTTTATCGCACTGGAACCGTACATTTTTCCGGGACAAAAAGTACCCTATGTCCTTTCCCGGGACTCAGAGTATCTCCATGCCAAATTTCAGCGAAATTGCTTCAGCGGTTTGGGCGTGAAGAGGTAACAGACAGACAGACTGACATACTTTCGCATTTATTACATTAGTATGGATTCCATGTTGCCTCAATATTAGTATTTCAGAACTTATTAGTAATTCAGAATACGATACTCCAGAAGCCCAATCTAATTGCAAATCTATTTTCTTTTCCGCACATTTTCCCTATTGATAATGATGTCAAACATTGCACTTGCAAATCGCTATCCATCATCCTATGAAACGATATGCAAACTTCCTTAGTGGTGTTTACTGTGCTGTCGACATTGGTACCGACCTTTGATAAGGAGCGGGGTGACCTCCGTGTAGGGCTTCGGTCTCTTGATACAACAACCACTCCTCGCAAACCGACCGAGGTGACCGTTGAACACCATGGCTGAAAATAAAGGGATTATGCACTATGCAGTTTGGTATAAAATCCAAATGGTAGGGGTAATTATTGAAGATCAGCCCAAAGACTATTAAAATTCAGCTGGCCGATTCTGTATCGTACATTTGTGAGTTAATCACTGACTTACTCACTCCTCCGTTTCGTTACTAACTCAGTGATTAACTCACAAATGTACGATACAGCATCGGCCAGCTGGTAATTCTCATATTGACAAATCACAAAAGGCAACAATGTAGTTTGATGATAGGCTCCATCGAAAATCCACAGAAAAAGGGGAAAACGGCCTGAGTCATCAGTGTGGCTTGGAGGCTGAACTAATATTACTTATTTTATCTAGTTCTTGCTCGTTTTCTACGAGCTTTAAGCACGCTGTACACATTGCTGAATTAATGCTATTTTGTAATAATTTCATTAACATGCTAATTTTGATGTCACAGCATGTCAATTTGCTATTTGCTAAAAACATGGCATTGTGAATTATCAGTTCGCATCGCACCGCTCGCGTCGAGTATTATTTCGCATCGAGTGAAAAATCACAAGTTAGCACCGTAGTGTGAAACAGCGCGGACGTGATTTTTATCGTGATCGTAGACTATTGCTACTAACGATAATATTAGCAATCGCATTTTTAGCAAGTACGATTAATTTAATTATTGCTAATAGGCATTTCATAATTAATTATTATTTCTAATGCTATTTTTACCAACACTAGCATTAAGCCAGCGCGTAGAGGCCTACTTGGCGACAAGTTGGAAGAGACATTTAGTACTCTACAAGAATAGCTCAATGCGTTTAAACCATATTATGTATAGCAGGCTTTATGGTGTCGGGCGTCGTCGTCACTCAGGAATATAATAGCTTTGTATCTGTATTAAAATTTTTGCAATCGGAATACTAGCTTCAGAGATTACCTCCTACAAACAAAAAACAAATTTAACCTCTTTATTATATTAGTGTAGATTATATTAAATCCTTTACGGAACTCACCTAATATATACAGGGTGTACATAAGCACCAGGAGCAGAGCTTCGTACCAGTACACCTTATCGTCCAGCAGCGAGAGGATCAGAGCCACCACCGCGACAGCATACATCATACAGTCCCGAGACACCGACCACCAGTCCAACTCTATCACCTGCAATTGACTCATTGAGAGACGGAAAAAGAGAAGGAAAACGATGCAACGATTAAAAGTTGGTGATTATCTGGAATTTAAAGTTATGTAATTTGCCAATAAATAGAAAGAGAAGGAGAGACACCAAGGTTTGAGAAAAAATATGATGATGTCGATCTCAATTTTAAGTCGAAAGAACGAATTTACTCTCGAAAAAGGACTAATTTGTCTTCAACCCTTTAATTCTCCTCATCATTATCCAGTATATTATTAAAGAAAAAAGAGCTTATAATTTCCTAGCCCAACTAGAGAAATCAGAACATCTCCTTGGCTCTATATTTTTACCTTTATTTCTTTCTGTATATTTATAGCAATGTCAAAACGACTTCAATTAGCAATTTGGCCTAGCTTAGGAGTACTTTCTTTCCCTCCTTCTATCCTTATCCTCAAACATGGATCTTACCCTCCCAGCAACAAGCGCGCAGCAAGCGGGCACGGCAAGGACGTTGAAGACGGCTGAGCCCACCACGGCCCCCACTCCCAGGTCTCCCTCCGTCACGAATGTCCCCACACAGTTGATGAACAGCTCCGGACTGGAGCTGGCTGCCGCCATGAATGTAGCCCCGGCTATGTCCGACGCCATTTTTAGACCTGACGGGAATAACGCCATAAAATTTATGTTTGTATGTTAGATTTAAGGTATAAGGCCTCTGATGCCCGAAATAAAAAGGGTTTTGATTTTTTTTTATAAAATGCAATTAGAAATTTCAAAGCATGCTTTATAGTGCATAGTATTCTTTATTGTACCCACAATATTGTTTGTCTCTGTTATCACTCTTTTGTGTTTGCCTGTTATTTTAACGTTTCTGTTTGTAATAAATACATTGTAAAACTGCATCAATATTTGTAAAATATTGTTTGAACAAGACGAAAGTTATTCTAATGATATCATGATGGATTTGACAAAAGTATGTAGAGTTCAATTAAGAGTAAGAACAACTAAAATGTATACTAGAGGAAATTGATTCCTTGGCAGTTGACGGACGGACGGACGGGGTCTAATCATGTCAATTCAACGTTAGCTGTGATCGGTCGGATGGGCGTAACGCGACCAAATTACTCAGGGCCTATAGCCGAAACTTTTTCGTTTTCGCTTCGTTATAGAATCGCCGATCAAAATGTATGGAACTGACATAAGACGAGTCGAACGTCAACGTCATATTAACGAACGCTTATGTCAATTCCATACATTTTCATCGGCGATTCTATAACGAAGCGAAAACGAAAACATTTTGGCTCACCCCCCACGTCCGCCATCTGCCTAGAAATCAACTTCTCTGATAGTACATACATGTTACTATAGTCACAGTAATTTTTAAGGTGGCACCAGCAGTCATTGACCTTTCTAGTGAGCTATGATGATGTGATAGAGCTATGTGAAAAACACACCGTAGTCTGTTAATTTGAGAAAAAATTGAACGCTTACAAAGCTCCAAATTAAATAGATTCATCGGAAAACCTCTTGGTAAATCTTAGGCCCACTTGCGCAGATCTGAGTTAAAGTTAACTCTGAGTTAAACATCTGTATCACTCACCAAGTGAGTGATACTCAAGTCCGCCTTAGTATGATAATCTCCTCCTATTTATGAATTCGAAGTGATACTTCATACTCAGTTCACATCGAGTATGCAAAATACTCGATGTGAACTGAGTATGCTAGACTAGAAACATCTGTCACATCATTGTTAATCACAGTTTGATAATAGTTTATTACTTATTTATAGAAAACGATGAAATATGACAAGTTTTTTGATAGGGGTCAATGACTGCTACGGACTGAATTCGGCAATTAGAGAATAGAAACAGAGTAAACAGAACGAGTAGGAAATATACTCAGCATTGTGAAACATGTTAAAAGTGACAGTCACGCCCCACTCGCGTATATATACGCCCGTTTATTTGAACTTTGAAGTCGAGGTACTCCTCAGTTCTGTCTACTCTGATAGAAATATCTGTTTTTCTAAAGGTACAAGTTGGAAGCCGACTATGTGAAATTGCAGCAGACGACCTGTCGTCGCGACACTACTGGTTTCTATGTATTTCTATAAATAAGTGTCGCTAGCTTCGCAGATTATTTCATATCGCCCGCTGCCAACCGGCACCCTAATGGTGCCGTCCCCTGGCAGACCACTTGTCAGCCATCAAACTGCTTGAGACCACAGATGCTTGGCAACAATTACATAACACCTGTCAACACAACGCTATCATTTGCACTATTGATAGCAGTGTTTATGTTGGTCGCAATATTGCACTGTCAATATTGATACTTGATACATACGCTCGCATATTATCTTGATAGTAGGCACGAAGTATTGCTCGCAGACTGTGCCCAGGAGAAGAAAGCAGTACACAGCTAGCACGCAATGCACAGCGATGAAACCCTAGAATAATATTATACTTAAAAATCGGCCAAATGCGAGTTGGACTCTAACATGAAGGGATTCTGTACCGTTAAAGAGCTAAAAAAAATATTGAGTTTTTTATTTGGGTGCTGGTTCCGTACTGTTATAGAACAAATTAAGTGGACAAAAATATATGGACTTATCATGGAGTTTTCTAAGTGGGAGATCCCCTTTAATAATTAATTTATTATTAATTATTTATGAATTATTAAAGTACAAATACAATCGAGGATTTTGTGCACATATTTTTATTTACAAAATCCTCAATTGTATTTTATCCATACCTATATCCATAATCCAATAGATGCTTATACAGGATTTAACGAAACAAAGTGATAATACTTTAGGAATGTGTATGTGTTTTATTAAAATATCAGCGCTGAAAAAGCAAGTTTTTTGTGATTTGTATGGGCAAGGGCAGCTTCAGCGTCATGAATTTACCGATATCTTACCGAAATGTTTTTTTAAACTTTTCGGTAATACGATATATTACCGAAAAGTTTAAAAAAACATCTTTCCTTTCAGCGCTGCTACATTTACAGTGAACTCTATATTATAAGGAACACAATAATATCCTATGCAGGGGAGGGGACTCATACACAGCCTAAAGTTCTATAAAAAATTTGTTGGCTAGGGACTCTGTACCCCCTAATACAAAAGTTTAGAAACTTACATGCCGCCTCTGGTATCTGGTGAATCCGTCAGGTGGGAATTCCAAAATGGCGGGTTTCGTACAGTTCTCATCTTCGGGCAGACTCAGCAGACTTCGAGATGAAAATTTACTTGGAACTGCAGAAAATTTCAATTTAAAGGTAGAACTGGCAGAAGTAATAATACTCAACAGAATTACCTGCACCTTATATTATATTTATCGTACTTAGTGCCACACCCAGAGATGAATATTAATTAATTATGTAGCTCAATGAAGATTTTGACATATAAAGCTTCGGCCACTCCTACGCGTCAGTACTCGGTAACGACTAACGTGAGACGCGGGACAGGAGCGTCTGCAACGCGAAACTGGTGTGCACACGCGCGACTACATTTTTATAAAATATGTCATTGCCAAAATCTTCATTTGACGACCTCTGTGGCTCAGTTGGTGGGCTATTGGTAGCTCAAGCCGGGGGTCGCGGGTTCGGATCCCGCCGACGGAACAAAAAGTTTTCAAAAAGTTCCTGGGTCATGGATGTGTATTAAATATATTGTGTATCATATAATAAAAATCTTAAATAATGTATTATGTATAGTAAAAGTATTACATATATTGTCTGGTACCTGTAGCTGTAGCACAAGTCCTTCAGTAGCAAGGTACTTAGCACGAGGCCAGACTGACGTGGTGTGAAACGTCCATAGATATTATTATTATTAATTATTGTATTTAAACTTCTATTAGTCAACCAAGTTTTGTTGATTACGGAACCCTAAAACGGAACCCTAACCAGCAGATTTTTTGTATATTGGTAGGTTATTAGTTGTATAATTTAAGAGTAATATTGTCCTACAAAATATAGAACAATCCATATATTAGGACTATCAAGTCAAAGTATGAAATTCTTTCTATCTCTGTTAGCTACCACTTCCAAGATTTTTCGAAGATAAAAAGTTATTTGTCTTATCAAAATGAAGCTACTCACAAAAAATTAGCTTATTAGTAATAAAAAAAATGTTCTAGGGCTCCCTGACTAGAAGTTATCATCATGAAATGTCCGTGAGTGCGGCCGTTAGCAATTTAATATTTTTGAAAAAAAAAATCGATTATTTAATATTATATTATAAGCAGATGGAATAGACTACCTATCAGTTTGTAGTTTATACTATTACCAAGAGGATATCCGATACCTCATTATATAATTATATTTTCTTTCTTTTGCTTTTCTCTCCAACACGAATTATAGGCATAATTTGGGCATAATTATAATATTATCTGTGTACAACATTTTGCTGGTGGATTAATGCGAATGTGACCAATAAGTTAACTTTATATTATTAACTTATAAAAATATATTATATTTTTTAAGAAAATAGTAATAATAATGTTATTATTGTTGATGTATGGAGTTGATGTATGGACTGACTGTAACTTCTGACTTGTATCAATTGTAAACATTTGACTATTCGACTGACCTGTTTATTTTGGGTCGTGATAAGGAAAGTCCGAACAGGAGCAAGGTAAAAATTATGACAGAAATAAAATACTCTACTACTATCTTATAAAATAATATAATACTTTATACTATAATACTATAATGATAAAATCATGAAGTAGATGAATAATATATTATAATATTTTGCAAGACGTCTATAAAAATCATTTATCAAACTTTTGCCATCAAAATGTGATCGTAGAAAAATTGGAGAAATCTTGATTTTTTTAACAAGTATTTTAGTACTATAAAAATGTATAATAATATACATATTACAAACTTTGAAATGTAAGAAGAAATCATAATATTAAATCAAAAATAGGCACATATTAAACGAGTATTGAGTGTATATTATTATTACTTATAACTGTAGTGTAATATTTTAATTTTGGTAACAACATATTTTTAAACAACTTCTCTAATTTAGCGTATCAATTTTTTGGCTTAAATGAAAGCTATAATTTATTAAAATGTAATTAAAATTAAATAAAGGAATTACCAATATCATATTCAGTTTTTACTCCTGTAGTGTCGCCGCGCAGGAAACAAAAATAAAACGCGGGAATACCGAAGAAGAAAACAATTCTTAGAAGCACTGCGAACTGATATTTACTCACACTAGTCCTTATTAACATGTTTGCCATTAAAATAAACTTATATTAACTGACTAGATAACAAAAAAAAATTAAAACAAACGAAAACTAAACTAGAACTGTTCGTTTGTCAAATGAAAAACTCGTAAATCTCCCCGTAAGACCAACTCAATTTCATTGAAAAACAAATATTTAACACATGAAATATCATACGTGTTGAAAGTGCCACAATTAGGATCTGACTACACGTTTCAGCTTGTTTATTGATCTGTTGAATCGAATTTACTGATTATAAACATTATCAGTTGAAAGTAAATAGAAGGAGTCTTAGGTGGCTGATATGAGGTGGTTATATTCCGTTATATGCGGCAGGTATGTAAATAAGAGTGTATTTCATGAGATGTGTGCTGGTTCATGTTTACTATGAATGCATCATAATATTTCCTCTGAAAATAGTCGTCTTATGCTTCCCTGTTCCCAGAATTCTATTATCTCAGAAATCTCATTCCTATAAGTCTTTGAAGATAGGTTTCTCAGAAAAAATAATTTTATAGAGATATAGAGATATAGAGAGATGTTAAGATGGACTCGCAAGTTTTTTAACCGTTTTTTTTTTTCAGAATAAATTGACTATTACCGGCGCTGTTTTGTTCAGCACACTTGCAATGGACCTATTTACTACCTACCTACTTTGCAATTGACCCAAAAAAATTCTGCTAGGTCGTGTAGAGTAGGTACTTATTATGATGATGATTAATTGAATTTTTTATTACTAAATCAAAAATTCTAAGATTATAAAATATATTATAATATTATATATTTATTGCGTAGACGCCCAAATCTTTCAAAAAATATCTAACTGCATTTATCACAACCTTTACTGCAATTAATGATCATTTTGACATGAACCCCTTACATTGTCTGTCCAACGCTAAAAAAATTAAATTAATTTTTTGTGTACTATGAACTATCCCAAAAAATCGTATTGACTTCTGAATGCAGTTATATAATATTCTGCAGATCATTTAGAACAAGTTTGCATTCATAATAATTATTTCAACAAAAAAAGTGAGTTAGTACACAAAATATTATGCTTAACAGCGACTAATATGTAATGTTCCTAAGGGTAGTCTTAATTAAAAATCTGGTCATAACAAGTAACTTTCTCTAGGCGTTTCTAGACGCTTCAGTTTAAAAAGTCATCGTGAAAATATTCCATTAAAAACATCAGTTAATCAGTAGATTAGACATGCTTTGAGCACCAAGTAAGTCGTAACTTTCCATCCTTTGAATGTTAACATTAAGGGGATGTTACACATGTGCTTGCCATATGCATCATGCTAAAGCTAGCAACACAAAAAAAAAACATTTTTTCAAAATAATATGAAAGTTTAGTTTTAGGTTTTTATTGCAAATGCATGATCATTCAATTTAGCAAAAAAAAATATATTGCTAACTGCCAGCTTTAATACGTACGTTCATTTTTAACACACATTTATCGTATTTTTTTTTAAATAAGTAAAGTAAATATTTACTATCTTAGAGTTATATGTTGTTAAATAGTTGATAACTTCGCAGTTTATCTTATTTAAATAGGAAATTCATAGTTTGTGTCAGCGAAAACACAATGTGTAGGTAAATGCGCTTATAGTACGCTGTGTGCACGGGTCGTACTTACTTTAAATATTATGTTCTAGAGGACGCCCGCAACTCCGCTGCGCTAAAATTAGTTTATCGCGCGGTAACCGTACATTTTTCTGAAATAAATAGTATCCTATATCCTTTTTCGAGACTCAAAGTATCGCATAATATCTGCAAAATCGGTTCAGCGGTTTGGGCGTGAAAAAGTAACAAATAAACTTAATATTAACTTCGCATTTATAATATTATTAGTAGGATTTCGTTGTATTCAATGCGGTCTCCCGTCTCTTCATGTTTGTCCACAATGGACCAACACAAGCGATTACGATCGTGTAGTCCCTAGATACACGTTACTCTCGTCCTTTACGTGTTCGCCTCTTATTGCTATATGGGGAATAATCGACAAACATGATCGACGTGTACCATGTGCATAACTATAACATACTGCACTATAATCATAGGCCAACGTGAAGTGTGATCTTAATTTATACGAGACATTGAAGAAAATATTACAATTGGCATTCATAATTTTATGATAAGGCAATCTTCAAGAAGAGAGCGTATTCCCGAGGCCGGCAACGCGACTGCAACACTTCCGATGTTGCTGGTATGCATGGGCGACGGTAGTTGCTAGAAAAAATGGAAATCAACTTACAAGGAAATCATAACCAATAAATGGTAGCTGTCTAGTGTACAGGTGCGTTTATTTGTGTATTGGTTATATTGTCGATAAGTCCACAATGACGGTTACGTTTTGGGTCAAAGATATCGTATGCAATAATACTAGTAGAGTTCAATGATATCTTGATCAAATAAAACCGTGGTGAAGTGCGATTTGAGTGAGCACAGCGGGTTCCGTCGCTGAGTAGTTTCAATCAACGTAGTATAACTTACACTTAATAACATTTTTTATTTACAATTTTATTTACAAATTATATTATAGGCGCTCTTGTCTCTTGTTAAATATTTTCCTTTTTCCTTCGAAAATGATGAAGGGAATGGCTATTCCACATATTGTAACGAAATAACTGCGAAGTTCAGTCACAAAAGGAGTATAATAATCTAAAAATCGTTTGTGCAGATTCTAAAAAAATTCAAATAAGAGTCAAGACTCAAAACATATTTACATTCTACACTTTGGGATGTAAATTTGTCTTGTTTTGTTTGAAAAAATGTAGATTTTGTAGTACAGACGTGTTTTGACGTTGAATAACGTCAAAACACGTCTGTTTTGACGTTATTGATGGGACGTTTTACACTTTCATTTTAACGCTACCCATTCCATACTTTTAACTCATAACAAGTAATTTACCTATTAGTTAGAAGAGAGATATATCTATTTAGTTAGAAGAGGTATGAACGTTGACTGAAAATATGTATTTAAATATTTCATGGCTACTGTGATCAAACTGTGCAGTTACAACGCTGATTGTAGTGATATTATAATATTTTTAGTAGGGAACATAACGCTAAATTCGGAGTTAAGGGCGCTGGTAGCATATTATATAGTATTTCAGTCCGGACCAACGCCTACAACTCCACAAGGCGCAGGTTCAGCCTCTTATATGGAATATTATTCTCATCTCTGGGCAGGGGCGCCAAAATACCAACTGCTCCCTCTGGGTCGTATCCAATGAAGAGCCGCTCGAATTGTTGACTTCTATAGTGTTTCAAACAGCCTGGACCCCTTGGAATTACGCCGAGATGTAGCTTCACTCTGCATGCTCTATCGGTTGTATCACGGGGAGTGCTCTGAGGAATTGTTCGGAATCATACCTCCTGCAACTTTTCGCCATCGCTCCACGCGAATAATGTACCATCCTCATCACCTTGATGAGTGGCAGTTTTCCACAGTGCGTTTTTTTAATTTTCTGCCACGCACTGTGAATCTCTGGAATGAACTGTCACCAGCAGTATTTCCGGAACAATACGACTAGCAAACCTTTTAGAATAGAGCGTACTTCCTCTTAAAATCCGGCAACACATCTGCAGGTCTTCTAATGTTGCGAGTGTCCATGGGCGACGGTAGTAGCCATCCATCCATCAGGTAATCCGTTTGCTCGTTTGCCCCCTTATTTTATATTGACAGAAAAGTTTTTAAATGTCGACTATTTTTTTTTGTTTGCTGACTGCTAGTGCTGCTTCTAGCGTAATAATATTGCAGTAATATTAAGTATATTATTATATTATTATCCTACTAGTTGATGCCCCCAAGTCCAGAAATTTGTTTATTACACGGAAACCATATTTTATCCCGGGAAAGGATAAAAAGTATCCTTTCCCGGGACTACAAAAATACTAGCCATACCATAATGTTATAATTTTTAGCAAAAACGATTCAGCGATTTGGACGTGAAGACTGAAGAGGTGACAGAGAGACAGATGGGCTGACAGACACACATTCCCATTCATAATATTAGTATGGATTTCAAAATAATAAAGTTCAAACGCCATTGAGCCTACGGAATGCTGCGCCGAAATTTGACGCGTAGTATTTACGAATTACGTAGATCAGAATATAGTCTTTTTCAAGTCCATTTAACAAATAGGCCACCTTTGTAATATCAGATAATCATATTATTGCGATTACTGATTAGCCCTGACTATAACTGTCCAGCTATGAAAATAACAAATCTTCAGCAATGGGTTTTAAAATGTTTGTAGAAGTTGGAACATTTTTGTAAAAAAAGAAAAGTTTATAGGTAAACTAGGTGACTCGGCAAATGTTGTTTTATCATATAAATAATTATTTCTAGTATCAATATAAAAGTAGATTTTAAACCTATTCTCAGGCCTCGAATGCACAATATACCTACCATTAAAAATTAAAATCGGTTGAGCCTTTTTGGAGGAGTTCGCGCGCAAACACTCGAGAATTTTAATAATATATTTTAGAAGATACTATTATATTATTATTTTAACAGTGTAGTTCTAGGTATACTGTATGGTTGAGACAATTTCTTTTATGGAATTGGTGAGAATTGAGATGGATCTACCGCGATACGGAATATATATATAATTTAAAATTTTGACGAAAATCAAAAATGGTTTACGTAGGAACACTCTTTAAATTTTATTATATTAATAGGCAAATTATATTATGTAAGTACCTATACTTGGTATTGTGGTGTTAGAAGTGGCTGTTATAAATCATAATAATTATTATTTGATTTCAAACCATGTAATATGATATTTTACAGCAATTTTTTGACGCTAGAGTGCAGTATCAGTCTAGACCAGGGGTTCCCAATGTTTTTCAGCCTGCGGCGCAGTTGCACGTCACAGTATTTTGTCTCAGCACGTACTCCACCTAGCTATTAGAAAAAGATAAATAAATAAACACCTTAAACGATTATAGTTACGTTATGCAGGTAAATAATAATAAACAAGTATTAATTAATCATCTACCTGCTTCTCTTAATCAATATAATAATTATATTTTTTTATTATTTGTGGTTTTGGATAATGATGAAGGATTGACTCACGGCGCGGTGCCCCTCTTGCCTTTACACGGGCGCACAGTTTGGGAACCCCAGGTCTAGACAGTAAACAAAAAGTTTGTTTAGGTACTGGTAATGATAGTAGAGATAGATTTGTTATTTAGCTCGTTCATTAGTCATAGCTTAAATAAAAATTGGGAAGTGTACATATTATTATGTAACACTTTTATATTATGCTTGGGTTGTATGTACCTAACGGAATCTTTGAGCACGTTTTACTGTCTTCAGGAGTATAATTAATTCGAAACTTTGCTTACGTTTTAAGCTTTTAGCTTGCCCCAAAATTTCGCTCTTTTAGCGCTGCTACAATTTCATAGTAAGCTCTAACAAATACACACCCTAAATTATTATCATTAAATTTATCAGCTTCTGGCTTGTTTTGTTAAATTGCAAAAAATGTGATGTATGGAACATGTTGAATTATTATTTCATATATTTTACTGTAGGTATATGCGTGCCTTTACACTACAGTGCTTATTTAAATCACGTATACTTTGATAACTGCATCTTTAAGTAACATTTTTGTTCTAAAAAGGAGGCGTTTGGCGAATCAAATTTTAGTCGTTTGAAGGTATAAGTTTAGTCATTTCCAAGTTTGAAAACAACACGAAAATGGCGCGTGGGTTCCGCGGTATCGTCTAATTGCGCTGGAGTCAAGTGGCTACGATACTATAAGTGACGCCATAGAGTTTAACAACATATAGATACACCCAAGTAAGTTGCAGGTGAGAAAACCGTATTGATGACCTCTGTGTATTGATGACGGCTTAGTGGTTGAGCGTGTTGTCAGCGCTCAAGCCGGGGGTCGCGGGTTCGAATCCCGCCGACGGACCAAAAATTTTCAATGTTCCCGGGTCATGGATGTGTATTAAATATGTGTATAATATAATACAAATCTGAAATATGTGCATAGTATAAAAGTACTAAATATTATATTTCCGTTCAAGTCCTTCAGGTACTTAGCACCAGACTAACGTGGTGTGAAGCGTCCATAGATATTATTTATGTAGAAGGAAAACTACCTACATTTTGTGTGTATTAGTATTTCTGGGATTGTTTTCCCATCTTAAGTACCTTTAAAATCTTTCGAAGTTGCTTATGTTCTGCACTTGGACTTTAATAGGGTTTAATTTTATTGACGACATAATAATATTATCATATCCTATATAAATGCGAAAGTGTTTGCCTGTTACATCTTTACGTCAAAACCGCTTAACAGATTTTGCTGAAAGGTAGGGAGATACTATGTGTCCCGGGAAAGGACAAAGGATACTTATTATCCCGGAAAAATGTACCATACGTTAAACGTAGTTGCCTACGTGAGTGTATAAATGTTAATGAACAAATTTTTTTCTACTAAGTACTTTAATAATTCACTGAGAAACATTTTTCAAGTATTGCCTAGTGGATCAAACCGCTAAAATATTTCACCCCTTTTACTGAAATGATGCTAAGGGTGGGTTGCACCAACTTACTTTAACTATCCCCGCGTTCCATATTTTGATGAACACGCTCAATATAGGAGGCATTTTGAGCGTTTTGATCGTTTTTAACATCAAATGGAACGCGGGGTATAACTTTAACTTTAACCATAACAAAATGTCAACACGCCTCTGGTGCAATTCACCCTAAATCCATAATGGAATTATGGACGCCATAATTGACGATAACCTAAACTATAACTACGCCTCTGGTAAAATCCACCCTTAGTATTTTTTATGTCAGATTTATAGCTAAATATTAAATTTACAGCTAATTTAGCGTTAATCATTATTAATTCAATCTAAGGGTCAATGCAGACCACAACGCGACGAGGCGAGGCGAGCTGGTGCGGCGCGGCATAAAGTATGGATTTGACAGATTCGCAAGACGTCCACGGAATACAAATTTATGACGCGCCGCGCCTCGCCTCGAGCGTTTTAAGCGACACGCTTGTATATTTTAAGTTCAGCAAAAATACCTAATCGTTGATACTTTTTTAGGGTTTTTAATGTAGAAATAGGAAAAATGATTGAAACGCACGCTGTCTTTGTTGTACCTAACCTGTGTGTTACGTAGTTTATATCCTCTTTGTAACTTGTGTTGGTATGTCTATGAGATTTGATGGTAATCTGAGATACAAAGCTTTAATATAATTAAGTGTAATTGTCGTCGCGTGCCGCAGGGAACGAACTCTCAACTCGACAGATTACTAAAATCAATGCCGGTGTACCGAATATCATCATTAAGGTCATTATCACGCTCATCATTATCACACACGTATCATTTTCATCTTCATCATTATCATCTTTGCCATTAACACACTTGTCATTATCATCTTCATCATTATCGTCATGCCGGCGACGCAGTGTCCATGGGCCACGGTAGTTGCTTTCCATCAGGTGACCCGTTTGCTCGTTAAAAGTCCGTTGCCAACTCCTGATGACTTTTAAAGCTATCGAAGAACACTTTTGACCTCATTTTTCTTCCCTTTTCTTTTAGAATCTCTTCTTATTTTTTTAAATTTATTCGGCCCCGGTACACTTTGCACGGCCATACACATCAGCTTAAGATGATACAATCAATCAGAACATGAGGGTCGGATTCGTCTGAGTTTGTCCATGACTGACGTCAATTATTGATGATGTTATATATGCCATAGTTGATCATCCAGGAACAAATAGACCTACGCCATTTGGTCGGCTTATGTCAATTCAATGGTAGCTGTGATCGGTCTGATGGGTTTGAATGGTTTGATTTAACATGACCTAAATTATTTAGATCCGCCATCTGCCTAGGAATCAACCATCTCTGATAGTACCATAAGCGGTAAGCCGCCTATTTCGAATGTTTACTTCACAAACCATGCAATCCAAATAAAACGAAATTTTGGATAATATATTATACGCACGCGTTTTAGTCATTCACGAACATCGGTAAAAATATTTTTAACTAATATTTACAATTAACTAAAAAATTACAATAGTATAATTAATAATAAATAAAATATACTAGAAACTAATATAATAGAGTCGAAATAATATAATACAATATAATATGATAATAAGAGTAGAGAACTATACAGAGAACTCTAAAACATTTTGTGACGGACAGTCTGTCGAGTTAATTAAAACCGTTTTAGCAGTTATAAAAGAACTTCCGTAATAAGCAATCAAATCGTAATTAATAATTACTATGTACCATAAGACGCTCCCGATCATAACGGACACATGTTTCATTAATTAATAATAGTTATACGTGATACTTACAAGTCAGCGCGAAACATGCTCAAAAGTCAAATCCCATCTAAACTACACTCGATAAAGATATAAATAAAATAACTGGTTTGGAAGGAGTGGACCGCGCTATCATTCCGAGTGCTCGCAGCGTATTGTATGAGTATAATTGACTTATTCTTCTTTTGACAAGCTCCCAGGTCGCATTATGTGGCGCGGTGCTGTGGCATTTGGATGCCAGTGAGTCTGGGGCCGGTCGACTCGTGAAAATGAACACCTCAGATAGAGGTACGTTGTCCCAAGTGTCGTGAAAGTGTTGTGAGGAGTAAGTATGGGAGGTGCAGGTATGTGTTTTCACGGGCGTGGTCCCTTTTGTCGAATAATGGGCCGCACCTTCCGTAATTAGACCTAACCCCAACAATTATCCTGTGGACATCGATCATACAGACTTATTTTTAGCTGGAGTCCTGCTCCTGCCGTCGAATTTGCATGTGTAATTGTATAAGTTCTTCTTTTCTTTGAAGTGTATGTTGAGTGAAACTTTGATCAAAACTCGTAATTTACTAATTAGGAGATTTCATCAAAACTGAAAACGTTACTTATAGTTGTTTCGTAATTTATTAAACTCAAATGCCTGTTAATAGAGTAGCAGTTACTTTTGTGGTTAGTCTCTATTATGTATTATGCGAATTTCTATACAACATAAGAATTATTGTGTTTGTTTACAAATAACTAATTCAGCGTAGTTTTGTCGTTTTTTTTTGTGGAAACTAATTTATATTACAATTTCTTATCTAATTTTGTCCAACACGTTTACAAACTCTGAACATTGTGGATGCAATAGCAAAACCAGTTTTTTATCAAGGAAACAAACACGTGTGTGAAGAATAATTTTACGTTATTTTTTATCAAACTTCAAGGTGAATCTAATAATTGATTTTGTAGCAAAGTTCAGTTAATTTAAAATGATGGGTTTTTATTTAAGTAATCGATAAAAATTGTAGATTGGCTTATGTTTTGTCAATTTTCCTCATACTTGTTGTATATTGTATAAACTAGAGTAAAGCAGGTGTAAGTTAGTGATGAAATTTTCATAACTGTATACAATTTGGAATTACAATCCAATCTCTCTACGATGTTAAGTTTTTCATCAAAAGAAAAGGACGTTGAGATCTAGTTTTTAGTTACGTGTAGTAAAATTGTGAAATGCGTTGAAGAAAATGTGACGTAATGATGTATGTCGTTCCTAAACTTAGTACAGGGGGAGGCAACACTCAGCGCCTCATCCGGTCCGCAATTGACAATTGGTCGCCGCTCGCCTTTCAGGGCTGCCACTACACGTCTTGCTTTATTGCTCAAATTTCGATCAAATCCATGTGAGTTTTGATCAAACCCATTTATTAAATTTTGTTCAAATCCATTTTTATAGGGTTTGAAATCCTTGTCATTTTCGGTCGGTCTTAGACTTCTATCATTAACTTTGAATATCTGGTCAATTATTTGCGGAAGTCTTCTCAAGGTATACCATCATCGGGTGGCTTATCATAGGCTGTCGACGTCTTAATTGGATGACCCCCTTCCATCATCATGCGGTGTTTCTTGTTTTCTCTATAATAGGATGTGACTAGTTTTGGTTCCTCAAATGATGGAATTAAATATTAGTTCCTGCTAAAATATAGAATACGTTTAAGCACGTCTATTCTTCAAAAAAAGCATATCATACCGCTGCAATATGTTTACATAGGGTATAGTGGTAGAAATTGACCCAGCAAAACTGCTAACATCTACAATCAATGATAATGTTTAAAACACATAAATCATCCATCTATTAACAACTGATAATTTTATTAACATCAATTGATGAGGCCAAAGATGACGGTGACTATAACGTGTTTGACATAATAGGTTGGCATGAATTCCAATTTCCAGTGAATTCCTATATTATACTTCTTAAATAGGCAGTAGGCTTGCTTTCCTTTCTAGACTACAGAATTAACGTTTTTCTAGGCTAGAATATTAAATTCAACTCATAACTAATAAACAGTTCAAACAAGGTAATGAATGAATATTATGTAACAAACCGAAATATTGGCAAAACTCTCACTGACAGATTTTATTTAAAGTTACTCGATAATTTTCACTTTTTTCACTTAATTTTTTTGTGGACTCTACCTAGCATAGTTTTTAATGGAAAAATATAACACACCAGATGACGCCCGCAACTCCGTTGCGACGAATTTCGTTTATTGCACGGGAACCGTACATTTTCCGGTATAAAAAGTATCCTATGTCTTTCCCGGGACTCAAAGTATCTCCATACCTCAGTGAAATCGGCTCAGCAGTTTGGGCGTGAAGAGGTTATAGAGTATTGACAGACAGACACACTTTATAATGTTAGTATTGTATATGGATTTTAAAGTGATAAATGACAGCCCTATGTGCTGTTCGGTTGTAGTACGAAACCCTAATTGCGCCATCGGGATTCGCTCTTGGCCGGTTTTTTCTTTAGAGCAACGAATTGGAGCCCGTTCCGTTCTCAGTTGAGGTCATGTGCGACAGAGAGAGAGCATCCTTGAAGATTCCTTTTAATGATCGTTAGGGTGATAGCTAATAGTGCTAGAGAGAGAGAAAAAAGGAGGTTTTCAATTATTCGACCCGTATGTATATTTAAATATTTCCAGAACTGCCTAGCTTTATTTTTTTTAGAATATGTTATTTAGTATTTTTTTAGAATATTTTATTTAGAATATGTTAGTCTATATCAGTGTCTGAACAAATGTGACAGATTTCAAAAGTGTACATAATATGTACCATCGAGGAAATTGATTCTTAGACAGTTGACGGACGTACGTCATTTGGTCGGCGTATGTCAATTCAATGTTAGCTGTAAATTGTAATCGGTCGGCTGGGTTTGACTTAACGCGACCAAATTACGGTCTGCCTCTACCTAGGAATCTATTTCTCTGATAGTACTACGTATATTTTATGTTTGTGTTTGTATATCTCCGGAACTACAAGTTAGATATAAGTGATTCTTTTTTTGTTGTACTAGATATTATTCAACTTAGGGAATGCTGCAGGTTATATCAAAATCGGTTTGGTAGTTTTAAGGATAGGAAATTTGAATTCTCATAGCAAGTCAGTTAGATATCCAAATAAAGGTATAAGGTAAAGTTATTTAAATTTTGAATTATTTAAAAATGTCAGTAACATTTTCACCATGGATGACGGTCCCTTACCTACAATTTGCCTACACTGACGCACAAGTCAGTGCCGGTTTTCGCCGACTACGAAAGTGGCCGGATAGTCGGCTTTACCGACCAGCCGGCGACTAGTTGGTACATCTCGTCGCCGGCTGGTCGGTAAAGCCGACTATCCGGCCACTTTCATAGTCGGCGAAAACCGGCACTGACTTGTGCGTCAGTGTAGGCAAATATTTTTACTTAAAGTTACATTACCCGTACTAATATGTGATATGAGGCTTCAGGTAAAAAATCAACGATATCTAAATACTTAGATACGACGTGTGCCGTCAAAACTATAGCAATGTTTTTGCATGTGTGCGTTAGATAAATACCGACGCGCGCCACACTAATGTGTGTGTGCGTGGTACGGTCAGCAAAAAAGGGTGGTCGTTATTTCACGTCACTAGTTACCAGGGACTGTAATGCCGGTATATTTTTTATACCGATATTGATTATCGGTACAAATATCGATAATATGGGAGCGAGCAACCAGTACAGGGCCTATAGCCGAAACTTTTTCGTTATCGCTTCGTTATAGAATCGCCGATCAAAATGTATGGAATTGACATAAGACGAGTCGAACGTCAACGTCATATTAACGAACGCTTATGTCAATTCCATACATTTTCATCGGCGATTCTATTACGAAGCGAAAACGAAAACATTTTGGCTATAGGCCCTGTACTTGGCTTTGGCTAAACCCCCTATGTACTGAAAATCCAATTATATATATATATATATATATATATATATATATATATATATATATATATATATACACACTGTGAAATTTAAGTTTTTTTTGTTCAAATCAAAAAAAAAAAATCGGTCGGGTCCATAGTAACTCGCGCCTATCGGCATAAAGTTTCCATAGTACGTCATACAAAATATTTTTTATTTTCAAAAAATAACATGCATGGTTCGATAGTACTACTATAGGTAAATTTCCCTCGATTACATAGATCCCATCATGGTCACAACTTTAATGAACGTGGTACCAAATTCGAGTTAAGCACTATAGAACAAAAAAAGAATTTTGAAAATCGAGCAACAAACGAGTGATCCAGTTTTAAGAGTCCGTATACGAAATTTGCCGATTTCGCTGATTTTACAGACGTGATTTAACAGTTAAAATACAGTATTTCTATAAGTTTTAATGCTAAACATGTAAGATCATTTCAATTATAATCTAATATTGGAGCTAGATTTTTTTTAAGTATTTTTAAATAATCCAACTCAAACCCGCGACAGTTTTATAATTTTTGCTGTAAAAGGTTTAGGATATCACCTGTTTATTGATTGTATTGACGTCTTAACGGTATGAAAAAAATACAATGTACTGTTGAGAAAGTCGTCTATACAATGTTGGAATTACTTTTTACCACTTTAATATGAAATAGTTGAGTAAAAAAATATGTAACTCGGCAAAATTTTAGAGAAAATGGGCAAAAATTGCTGTTAATTTCGGCAACTTAGAGCTGTAATTCATAAAAAGAAAACGACAGAAATAATCTATAGATAAAATTCTATCCAATTCGATAAAAAAGAAAAAAAAACCTTTGCAATTTCATATTCATCGGCAAAATTTCGTATACGGACTCTTAAGTAATCGGATTCGTAACATTTCAAAAAAAGTACTCTTGTGAAAAGTGAAAAAAAAAATTGGTCTTTCAGCGCTGCTACTTTCACAGCGAACTTTTTACAAGAAACACGTACACATCCTAAAGTAAGTATTATCACTTAGTTTTGTTGTATATTTATTACGTATTATTACGTGATTTTCAAGAAATTTAACGAATACGGTAACTTAAAGCTTTACATAAATACGTAAATAAAATCGTTACAAAAATCACTACTCGTAACGTAACGGTATTCGGTTGCATGCTGAAATAACTTTCGAGTATGCTGACGGTACCTAAGTTTACCCGTTTTGATGTCCACCGTAAAATGATCCCTATTAGTATGAGCGTTGATACAACCGGGGGTCACAAGATATTGGTCATAGCCCATTGAACGTTAAAGCAAAATGTGTATCGAGAAAATATTGTCGTCCTTTTTTGACTTACAGTAATAGCATATACTACTTTCTCTTTCGTTCATTTTACGCTTTGCTAAAATTTTTCTCTTAAAATGGCCGACAATAAATTAAATAATTAATTAAATCATAGTACTAACGTGTGAAATGTTACACCTTTGGCTTTATTTGTGTTTCTGGTGTTATTATTACAATTTCGGAAGGCACACGACGGCATTCTGAAGCGAAATGTGGTGAAAAACAACGCAGTAAACAATTAATTGAGCACGTCTGACTGTCACCGCGTCCTAAGGCTCACTGGTCACAGATGAGTGAGCTCACTCATCTCGAGAGTGACACATTTTCGCGCTGACGATCGTATGGAATGCCTTTTCTAACGTTATAGTTCTTTGTAAAAAATAATTACATATTACAAAACATATTATATTTTTACCTTAGGCTAAAAGCCATTAACTTTTAACCATTTTATTATAGCGTGTACGACGTACTTACGTATGACTAGTAAGATATTTTTTGTTGTTATTAAATACAAATTAAGTTGAAATTGTGATTGATTTACGTATTAGATTTTTTCTTAAACTTTTTATTGTGTGTAATTTTGTAAGATAAAACGCTTCGCTATTCTCATAGAAGTAAAGCTTAACAAAATGTCTGCAGCATGTGTTACAGAAGTTACAATTAAGCATTATGTACCTACTATCAGAGAAGTTGATTCCTAGGCAGATGGCGGACCTAAGTAATTTGGTCGCGAGTCAAACCCATCCGACTAATCACAGCTAACATTGAATTGACATGCCGACCACAATGTCAATTAACCTAGCACAAGATAAACTAGCACAAGTTTAACTTCAAAAATAGAAGACTGGCCTCCCCTACTATAATAATTGAAGACGTAAGTGGATGAAGTGGATAACTGACATTTTATAACATAAGGGCAATTACTCCACAGTTCATACACACACGTTACGAGTCACGACAATACCGACATTTTTGTAAGTGCACCTTAGTATTATGGACGGTTCACCTTATTCCAATCCGGTGGTAGAATACTATTGGAATAATACAAAAAAAACCCTATCTTGGAATAATGTAAGCCGGTCATTAAAAAAAAAGTCATAAGTTAAGGGTTCAAGACACTGAAAGTAAACAACTTGTAGAAAGAACTTATCGAAGAGGGCTTAATTCGTATTTCCTGCGGTCTTTCATCTGTCAATTTCCTTTGCTGGCCGATGAATGAAGCGAGACACGCACTGGATAATGTCCTTATTAGCTCAACTACTGATACCATAATGTCTTAGCCCTTGTGCACTACTTTGGCGAATAATCGTCTCCTCCAATTAAACGGCGCGGCGCGTTTACCCTAACTACTTCCCTCTTGAGCGTTTGGTCTAAAATTATAGACGTTCCATTTGGTATTTTACCTTCGACTAGTTCTCTGACCATAAGTTTGACTCCTATATCAAAATGGTTCGTGTCATGACTCATGTCCACAGTCTAGCCAAAAGTTTTTGCTTTTGATTCACAATATATTATAATATACTAGCAATATATATTATAATATACTAGCAGTTGCCCGCGACTTCGTCCGCGTCAACATAGTATAATAACAAAGATGGATAATTCTCTCCTTTTTGTGGTTCCTTAATCCTTATACAAAGGGTAAAAACGGGAACCTATTTAAGCAAACGTCAGACGCAAACGTCAATGAACTTTCATGTTTCTAACTTAATAAATAATGGACTTTCATTCAAACTTTCAATCCTATAATTTCACCCCCTTGGGGATAGAATTTCCAGAAACGCATAAATACGTATCCATTCATTTTTAATCAGTAGCCCAAAAATAAAGTGTCACGTTTCTAACTCAAGAAATGACGGGCTTTCATTCAAACTTTCAACCCCAATTTCACCCTTTGGGGGAAGAATTTCCAAAAAAGCTTAAACACGTATCCATTAATTTTTAATCAGTAGCCCAAAAATAAAATTGTATGTTTCTAACTTAAGAAATGACGGACTTTCATTCAAATTTTCGACCCCTATTTCACCCTGGGATAAAATTTCGATAATTCCTTCCTTAGTGGGTAAAACAACCCTATTCACCAAATTTCGTGGCTGTAACAGTTTTTGCTCAGCGATGATGAATCAGTCAGGACTCAGGACATGTTATTTTATGAGTATAGATAAAAACGATTATTGTGAGTTAATCTTAAAAGATAGACGTGTACTATCACGGACATTGTTTAAGATCATTTAAAGAGGAATAATTCTTTATTAAGTATATATTTTTTGAGTATCTTGGACCGTTTTTGCAGCGCACGTAACGTAAGCTCTCAAAGATGAATAATTTTCCCCGCTTTCTTCCACATTTTCCTCTGTTTCTTCGCTCATAAGAGTTACAGCGTGATGTTATATAGCCTATAGCTTTCGTCGATAAATTGGATATCTAACACTAAAATAATTTTTCAAATCAGACCAGTAGTTCCTGAGATTAGCGCGTTCAAACAAACAAACTCTTCAGTATTATAATAAGATTTTAGTTTTTATCTCCGACAGCTGTTACTTCTCTGGAACTTATGAGTTTGACTCCTGTATCAAAATGGTCCAGCCAACAGTTTTTGCTTACAATTATAAAATTTTGTATAGGTATTCTTTGTTATGGTTCGCGTAGTGTATATTTTCTTCGGTTATGGTGAGATATTTAGGGAACAAAGTTTTTGGCACCATGTCGTTCTGTGCTATGCTCAATTCAATATTCTACGGTAGCGAATGTAACCTGGTTAAGCAGTTCTTTGCGATGGTAATTTCAGTCAATTTACTTGTTGACTCGTCATTAGTCGGAGCGTTTTTAAAGTGCAGGATGTTAGTCTGTTTGTTTATCATCCACCGACGTTTATTAGAAAATGTGTTGCGTACGGGCTACGGCATGTATAGGAAGACTTGGTGTTCAACTCTTCCTATTTCTATTCTTCTTAGTTATAGGTAGGCAAGATAATAATATGTCCACAATTACTAATTCTTGGTCCTTGTTTTAGCGTTTATTTGTGGGATTTGTATAAACAATTTGAGTCACCAAAACAACATTTAATTTTTAAATTTACATGCGATATCTTAAGAATTATGAGGCCCATTCAATATTTCTTATCATTTCTCCAAGATCAGTCTTCGAGATAGTCGAGCGCAGCTCATTGGCCTGATTCATCGCTAAGGAGTCCTAGGAGTTCGATTATACTAACATAATATAAATACTGCTATAAATTATAATAATTTATATGTTAGCAGTAAATCTACTAATTTTATCAAGGCGTTATTTGTTCATAATTAAACAATCCTTTTAAATAATAGTAGTGAGATCTATAATTATTATCAAAGGCCAACGAACGTAGGATAAAGCATTACGCCACGGTGAAGGCGACAAAGTTGCTAGGTAATTTACGGAGAATAGACACGAATTAGCCTACGAGGCGATTGTAAGTGTGAAGTAGAGATGGAAACGTAGATCGCTAGCCGGTAAATCATTTGAAATGAGGAAACATAGGGAAGACGGACGGTGGTATCGTCATAAATGAATCAATTGAATTTTAAGATGAACATTATTTTAGTATACTTTTAGCTGTCCCGGCAAACGATATTATTTATACGTTTTATACGATATTATACGAAATAATTCATTTAAAATCACCGGAAAACTGGTTGTTTACAATCCACCACTCAGTCATATTACAATCTCGCGGTGTTTACAATCTTACGGTGACATATTATATAATATACACCGTGTAGAGTACATAAGTGTACAAACGTTCTCTGTGAAAATGCAAGGCCCAAAAACTGCCATTTAAATTCGATCGTGATCATGTTTGGAAAAT